>JAKSZT010054399.1:14016256-14127668 GCA_026826555.1 Tolypeutes matacus
GACACATTTAGGGGCTATTTGAAATAAGCTTACCATGGGCAGTGAAAAGAAGTTTTCAATGGAATATCTTGTGGTTGTGTTCATCAGTTCTGTAAACAACAATGATATATATGTATACAAACATATGAAATATAGCATACATATATAATATCACACATGTATATAGGAATAGGAGACTTCATCTAAAATCTACTCTCTGCCCTGTAAATTTTGGGGTGTGGTAGGGAGTGAGGCTTCTGTGGTTTGAGATTCCAGCCCCCCTGGCTCATTGTTTGCTGCTCTATTTTAGCTCTAATCTCCATAGGCTGGAATCTTTGATATACTTATTATAGGACTCAAATCCCCTATAGACTCCATATTGCCACAGATTTGGGGAGCACATCTGGATGGGAGAGGAAGTTGCGGGGAGTGGGGGCGATTTCCATAAGCCTACAGTTCCAAACAGCTCTTGAAAGTAAACCCATAGGTAAGTTTCCAAAATCCTTCAGACAAAATGTTTTTTCAGTGAGTGTGTGGTTTCCTTACACCAATCTACACACGTGTGGACTCTTCCAGGCCCCTGATGCAGGGGCAGGCCAAGAGGAGCTGGCCAGGACCCTGGGATGAGGTTTAAGGTCTTCAAAAGGCCTGATTGCCCGCCCCCCCGCCCCAAATATCTTCTCTTACCTACTAAGCTTGTCATGGTGTTTGAAATTCTCAACATTGGAGCCATCTCTTTGGGTTTAGGCTGTGGTTCTCAACCTTGATGCACATCGGAGCCCACCTGGGGAGCTAAGTGCTCATACTGGAAACTTCCATGAAAGATTCCATTTTGATGGTCTGGGGCAAGCCTGGGCATCAGGTTTCTTTCTGTTGTTTTTTTTTTTAAATTAAAGTTCCCCCGATGACTGGAATGGGCAATCAGGACTGAGAACACTTACCCTTACTAACACACCAGGGTCAAAGGATTTTAACAGTTTTCAGTCTTTGGGTTTCCCAACCAGTATTTAGTGAAAGTGTCCTTGATGGTGCTAATGGCTCCTAGCTTCCACTTTCATTTGAAAATAATACATAAATTTATTACTTATAGATTGTCCCCTTTAAAGCCTAAGAGCTTGGGGCCTCCAGGTGTCCATAGCAGGGGTTCATGTGGCAGTCAGGGGAGGGTGTCCATGACTTTGTCACTCAGCCAGCTGAGCACCACTAGCCATGGCTGTGCTTCTGACAGCTATTTATTTCCACATGGTTCTTGTATTAGTCAGCCAAAGGGGTGCTAATGTGAAATACCAAAAATGGGTTGGTCTTTATAAAAGGTATTTATTTGGGGTAGAAGTCCACAGATACCAGGCCATAAAGCATTAAGTTTCTTCTCTCACCATAGTCCATTGCCCCGTTGTTAGAGCAAGACAGTTGCCGGCGTTTGCCAGGGTTCAGGCTTCTGGGGTTTCTCTCCGGGCTTAGCTCCTGTTTCCTCCATAAGGTCAGCTGTAGATGATCAGGCGAACAGCTTGCTTCTCTTCTCTTCTTTCCAACATCAAGACTGCTTTAACTTTCCTTTGCCTTGCCTTTTATATTCAATTCCCCACCCACCAAGGGGTGGGGCTCAATGCCCTAATCCTAACCTAATCATGCCCAGATTAACAGATCAGTTTACAAGCATGATTCAATTATATTTTTGGAATTCATAATTACATCAAACCGCCACAGTTCTTATCTTAGCTTCCCATTGTTTAAATCATACCCATAAAGGGCCATTGGTTAAATTAGCAAGGATTGTGAAATCCTGGTGCTTATATACAAGTTTATGAAAAAAATAACAATCTTCCCCAAATAGTCCTCAAAAAGTTACCACTTATCTTAATTGAACTGAAATTCTTAAAGAGGACATAAAAGTCTCTCGTACCTCACAATCACTGTCTACAAGAGAAAATATAGCGAGTCATTCACCCAACAGCTTTCCAATTTATTAAAAATAAAAATGAACTAAATATCCTCTTTTATCATTTAAAAACAAAATATGAAAATTATATTTAAAAAACTAAATTCATTGTCTATTTTTTTAAAAGATTTATTTATTTACTTTCTAATCCATTTTAACCTGCCCCGTTCTTGCTTTTTCTGTGTCCATTCATTGGGCAATTCTCCGTATCTGTTTCCTGTCCTCTCCTCTCATCCTTCTCCTCCTGTCCTCACTGGGATTCCATCCTCGGAACCCCGACGTGGGAGAGAGGCGTTCTGCCACCTGTACCACCCCAGTGCCTGTTTTTTTGGCATATCTCGTCCTGGGTCTCCCCTGTGTCTCTCTCCTGTTATGCCGTCATCCTGCTGCACGGTTTGGCCGGGCCTGATGACACACCCGTGCACCTTCTACATATTTTTCATTTCTTTATTTTACCAGGAGATCCTGGGGAGCGAACTCAGGTCCCTCTATATGGGAAACGGATGCCCAACCATTTGAGCCACATCCGCCCCCATCGTCTATTTTTGATGATCTGAATATGGTTAAATTTTGAGCTGCATTTCTAAATAAAATAATAAATGTTTAATTTAAAACACAATATAAGGGTAACAGATGTGGCTCAAGTGGTTGAGCACTTGCTTCCCACATGGGAGCTCCCAAATTTTGTCCTTGGTGCCTCCTAAAAACAAAAACAAACAATAAGCAAGCAAGAAAACAAACAAACCAACATCAGGGGAGCCGGTGTGGCTCAGTGTTTGAGCGTTGGCTTCCCACATACAAGGTCCAGGGTTCAATCCCCCACCCCAGTACCTCAAACAAAACAAAAGAGCAACAACAAAAAGACCACAATATAACTCAACACAAAAAAGAGCATTTATGAAAAACTCCACAGCTAACATCTTACTCAATGGTGAAAGACTAAAAGTTTTCTTTTTAAGGTCAGGAACAAGACAAAGATGCCTGTTTTCACCAATGCTATTTAACATTGTACTGGAAGTTATACTCAAAATAATTAGGTAAGAAAAAGAAATAAAAGACATCCAGATTGGAAAGGAAGAAGGAAAACTATCTTTATTTGCATAAGACATAATTCTATACATAGAACATCTTAAGGAATCCACAAGAAAACTACTAGAGCTAATAAACAAATTCAGCAAAATTGCAGGGTACATCTTGTACACATAAAGGTCCATTATGTTCCTATACACTAGCAATGAAAATTCCATGAAGGAAATCAAGAAAATAATTTCACTTAAAATAATATCTAAAAGAATAAAATATCTCAAAATAAGTTAAATCAAGGAGGTGAAAGACCTGAAAACTACAAGACATTGCTGAAAGAAATCAAAGACCTAAATAAATGGAATGACATCTGTGCTCATGAATTGGAAGAATTAATACTATTTATCTAGATATTCAGTGCAATCCCTTTTTTGCAGAAATGGAAAAGCTGATATTCAAATTCATATGAATTGCAAGGGGCCCTGAATACTCAAAACCATCCTGGAACAGAATGATTTGGAGTTCTCACGCTTCCTGAATACAAAACTTATGACAAAACTACTGTAAACAAAACAGTATGGTACTGATTTTTTTAAACCAGGGTGCCTAGTCTTTTAATGGGGGAAAGAATAGTCTCTTCAATAAATGATACTGGAAATGAAGTTGGATCCCTTTTTCACACCATATACAAAAATTAATTCAAAGTGGATCAAAGACTTAAATATAAAAACTAAAATTATAAAACTCTTAGAAGAGAACATAAGAAAAAAAAACTTTTATGACACTGGATTAGGCAATGGATTCTTAGGTATGATACTAAAGGCATGAGCAACAAAAGAAAAAATACAGGCATTGAACTTGACTTAGTAAAAAATTAAAAACTGCAGAGTGGGATAAGCTCAATGGTTGAATGCCTGCTACGCATGTATGAGGTCCCAGACTCAATCTCTGGTATCCCATTAAAAAAAAGGAAATTCAAAAAATATTAGGGTCCAATGTAGCTCAGTGGTTGAGTGCCTGCTTTGCATGTTTGAGGTCCTGGGTTCAATCCCTGGCACCTCAAAAAAAAATTTAAAAGCTTTTGTATATCAAGGACATTATCATGAAAGTGAAAAAACAAGCTACAGAATAGGAGAAAATTATTGCAAATTATATATCTGATAAGGATTTAATATCCAGAATATATAAAGAGTTCCTACAAATCATCAACCAAAAGACAAATGACCCAATCTAAAAACAGGCATAGAACTTGAATAGATATTTCTCCAAAGAAGATATAAAAATGGCCAATAAACACATCATTAGCCATTAGGAAAATGCAAATGGACATCAACAGATGAATGGATAAACAAACTGTGGTGTAGTCACACGATGGAATATTATGCAGCTGTAAGAAGAAATGAAGTTGTAAAGCATATGACAACATGGATGAACCTGGAGGACATTATGTTGAGCAAAGTAAGCCAGATACAAAAGGACAAATACTGTATGATTGTGTTACAATGAACCAAATATATTGTATTACCTACTGTATGATTAAAAAAAAAAAATGTATGCATCCAGTACATTTAATTGAGAAATGTATGATTTTATTCAACTGTGTTTTCTTTTTAGTTTTAATTGTTCATATTTTCAATTATTAAATGTTCAAAATAAAGTGAAAAAAAAAAAAAAAGAAAACAACAACAAAAAACCCACAATGGGATACCACTTCACATCTACTAGTATGGTTATATTTTAAAAATGAAAAAGAACAAGGGAGCGGATGTGGCTCAAGCAATTGGGCACCATCCTCCCACATGGGAGGTCCTGGTTTGGTTTCCGGTGCCTCCTAAAAAAGACCAGCAGACACCACAACGAACAGATGCTGCAACCAGCAGACACTGCAATGAGCAGATGCCACAACCAAGCAGACACCACAACCAGCAGATGCCGCACCTAGCAGGGAGTGGAAGTGGCTCAAGTGGTTGAGCAATCAGCTCCCACATAGGAGGTCCTGGGTTTGGTTCCCAGCCCCTCCTAAAGAAGAGGAGCAGACGATGAGCAAACAATGATGAGCAGACAGACGAGGGAGCCATCTGGGAGGGGGGTGGGGAGGGAATAAATAAAAATAAATAAATAAATATTCTTTTAAAAATAGAGAAGAACAAGTGTTGGTGAAGATGAGGGAGAAATTGGAATTCTTGTGCATTGCTGGCGGGAATGTACAATGGTACAGCTGCTATGGAAAACAGTTTGTCGATTCCTCAAAGTTCAAAAGAGAATTATTATATGACACAGCAATTCCACTCTTAGGTATATACTCAAAGGAATTAAAAGCAGGAACTCAGAGAGACACTTGAATACCATGTCCATAGCAGCACTATTCACCAAAGCCAAAGGTGAAAACACCCCAGGTGCCCATCCGTAGATGAATGGATAAACAAAATGTGGTATACCATGGAATATTATTTAACCATAAAAAGGATGAACCTTGAAAACATTTTGCTGAGTGAAATAAGCCAGACACAAAAGGACTGATATGATTCAACTTATATGTGGCATTATATTTCAAGTGGATTATTGCACTTTTATGAAATACCTAGAATAAGTAAATTCATAGAGATGGAAAGTAGATTAGAAGTTACCAGAGACTGGGAAGAGGGGGAATGGGGAGCTATTGCTTAATGGGTACAGAGTTTCTGTTTTGGATGATGAAAAAGTTTTGGTAATGGATGGTGGTAATAGTAGCACCACATTGTAAATTTAATTAATGTCACTGAATTATACACTTTAAATGGTTAAAATGGTAATTTTATAATTATACATGTATGTTACCATAAACACACATACACACAGTATAGCAGGTCATTTAAAATTGATCTGCCATCAAATTGTGATTTTTTTATGTAAAATTAAATTAAAATTAAAGAATGCTAAACAGCACTTATCAAATGAAAAAAAGTAAAAGCATCTTTCAAATTATGATCATCATTAATATGACATTAGAAATACTTTATAAAGCATCCTTTCATACAATATTGATTTAAAATAAGATACTAAAGTTAAAATAACTTTACATTAATGATTTGTAAAACTCCTTCAAAATGTGTTTTTCATTTTGAAGGAGCTTTTTAAGATTATACATTAGGCGAAAGGGGTACATGAGACAGAAACTGTCTGGAAATACTGTCTTTTCCATAACTTGGTTATCAGAATCACACAGCAAGCTTGCTAAGCAAAGAGATTTCTGGTTCCCTCACCTAGATTCATGGGATCAGAGTCTCCAAGAAAGTTGCTCAGTCACCTTTGTTTAATAAGCACCCCAGATGATTCTGATGATGACCTTAAGGTGGGAAACTCCCGTGCTATCAGAAAGCGGGTCCTGGAGGCAAAAAGAGGTCAGAAAAGCAAGTTTGGTGACTGGCTCTGAAACACACTAGGCAGGAGAAATTCAGTCCCAAGTGTCATTCTGCCTTAGAAGATCCTAGAAAGTGAGAGCAATGACAGGATACACTTGAGAGAATGAAGTGGAGAAAAGACACAGCTTATGGCCATCTGGTAGACCCAGCTACTCATCACAGCTCTGTCTCTGACTGTATAAACTTGGGGAAGTTACTTGCTTTAGGTTCTTCATCTGTATAATGGAGATTAAAAGACAAACAAATAAGCAAAACACCTCGTAAGATTGTGGTAAGGGTGGAATGAAATCATCTGGGTAAAGCACTTGGCTTCAAAGCGGCTAAGCCTAAGGAGGAAATCAGCAAGGCTGGGAATAATCTTGAGGAGTGGCTGTTGATTCTGCCTGTGCCAGTCCTGGCAAAGTTATTATCATTATTTTATTTGAAACTCTAACTTGTCTGTTGCCCTATTGTTTTAGGGACAGACAGTTTTTTCATAAATCCCACCACTTTGGGAATCCATGCCATTTCACTCAGCTGGAACTTAAATAATTCACCACTACCCCCAATTATTATTTTCTGGGATGACCAAGTTACCACATCTTGGTGAATAGGGTTAAACAGTGGAGGGGAAAGAACCAAATGATATGCTTTTTAAATGTTATTCTGCGAGATTCTTTGGGTAAAGATGCGTATTCCAGAGAAAGGGAGTTTTCTAATGCCACCTCTATTTAGCAAGTAAAGAAATCAGGCTCAGGACTTGGGGACTGCACAAACAGAGATGTTTCATTAATTCTCACCTCAAGGCATTCTTTCATTTAACATCTTTCAGTGATGAAAGTGTAATTGTTAGCTAGGCATACAAATTGGAGGTAAGATTCTGAAGACCACAGAATAACTCATAGAAGCATGCAGGCTGGTAATGAGATTAGAAGATCAACTCTCAGACGTCACGCAGACTAAAATACATATTCAAATGCCCTCCCTTACCCTTCGGGAAGCCAAGGATGAGACCCTGGGGTGAGAACAAAAATATCTTAAGCAAATACTGTGTGTGTGTGTGTGAATTAGTTAAGAAAGTGGTGAAATATTGACAGGAAGTAATCTGGATACCTTCCTTTTCCTTAAAGAAAAAAGTCTGGCAGGTTGCCATCACAGAGATGAGGACACTCCTCTTCTGGGACTTTGACTGGTTGGAAGGATATGGCTTGTGAGCTCCAGGAAGGCTGGGCACATGCCAACATACACCCAAATGTACCCCACCTTCCCAGCTCAGCGGAGCACACTGAAGATGCAAATGGAGCTGCGGCAACAGAGTGAAAGGAAGGGAAAAGCATGTAATTATTATTTTCATCTTTATCCCTTGTGGTTAGACATGGTTACTCTCCATCTATCACTAGAGTTGATTGTGTTTTCATATCTCTACCATTCTTACAGACAGGATGTTCTTAACTGTTTAACATTATTAGCATACTTCAGCAGAAATTCCAACAGCAGAAGCATGCCACATCATGCTTTTATTCTTTACATCAGAAGAATAAAATTTGAAGTTTGGGCCATTCCTGCTCATCAAGTTACATATCCATAGAGTCTCGCCTTGATGATTTTCCCCCAGTCTAGACCGACCAAATTCAGGGCAAGAAGTATATTAAGTAAATTTTATAAGAAGAGCATGAGCTATTTGCTATGACAAAACTAGTGTGTTGGTTTAAATTTACTAGAAAGGTCTAAAACAAGTGCTTATCAAAATGTGAACTCCATCTGTAAGAGAGCTCATTACCATGGAGAAAGTATCCCTTAAAATGGATGAGAAAATTGGTGCAGAAATAAATGCTCTGATGTCTGGGCGTGTGGAAAAAAAGATCTCATTTTCTGGGTAACATGCTATAGTAGGTATAGCATGGCCACCTACTCAATGTTAAATAACCTTCTAAAGGACCCAAATTGATTAGAGGCAGGGATGTGGTGGCTATAGCTTACATTATGCTACATATTTCTCCTACTTGGAAAACAAAACCATACTGGAATTTAAAATTGATACATCAACTTACCAGAGAGCCAAGATGATCACCTTATAAAATATTATCTTCCCTCTGCTCTTGTCTGCAAGAGCCAGGAATTCATGCTCTCTTAGGCTAACAAATCTAAATTTAAATAAGATCAATGGAAACACTGACTGCTTAATTATTTCTTTTTTTAATCTATTTATTTATTTTTTATTCTCATTTTATTTTTTTAATTTATCCTCTCCCCCACCCCCACGTGGTTCTCTCATCTGACTGCTCATTGTTTGCTTGCCTTCTCCAGGAGGCACCGGGAACTGAACCTGGGACCTCCCACATGGGAGGGGAGTGCCCAACAGCCTGAGCCACATCTGCTCCTGCTTAATTATTTCTTAAAGCCCAAAGTGATTGTTCGGCTTTTGTACAGAAGCGGCCAGAAGTACAGCAGAACTCTCTGCTCAGTTGGTGCTGCTCTATCCTCATATATTGACAGGTCTGTTCTGTTGAATGAATGAATGAATGAATGAATGGTGAAAGGATGGAAATGTGGACAAAGTGTAACTTTCAAAAGGAGAAAAAGATAATGTTGAATGAATATATAGATTGAAAACAATTTATACATGTAAAAAAACAACCAGTTAATTGGGGTTATAGTCATAGGTTTTGCACCTGGACTTATCATCAGTGAACTGAAGAAAAAAAAAAAGACAATTTCCCTTAAAATCACCAATAAAGTTACTGAGGCATTTAGGAGTTTCATTTCCTCAGGAAGTCTGTTCATTCTTACCACATTGTCACAGAAACATTTCTAAATGTTGTTTTCTTGTCATTTTCTTGTTCTGCTGAAGAACCCTGGGAGACATAAGACTACAAAAGCCTGCCTCCCTTTCTCCCCTTTTTCTGACCCCTCCTCCTAACTCAACCCAAAGGACTTGGGATTAAATCCTTCCTTTGACATAGAGTTCCTGGAATTCTCTTTTGTTTGAAAACATGAAGGATTCCTCCACAGCTAGTAGCCTGACTGAGTGAAAGTCTAGTCCTGATTAAGAAGTAAACTTTCCAAAAAAGGAGATGGAAAGGTTGGGAAAGACAGGCAGTGCAAGCTTCTTATACAGTAGAGTTTCAAATTTGAGATATGTGTAAATATTTTTGCCCACAATTTTCAAATTCTCCTTAAAAAAAAAAAAAGATTTATTTATTTACTTTATTTATTTATTCCCACCTTCCCCCACTTGCTGTCTGTGTCCATTCACTGAGTGATCCTCTGTATCTGTTTCCTGCCCTCTCTTCTCATCCTTGTCCTCTAGTCTTCACTGGATTCAATCCTAGGGACCTCCGATGTGGGAGAGAGACACTTTGCCACCTGCACCATTGCAGTACCTGGTTTTTGGTGTGTCTCATCTTGACTCTCCCTTGTGTCTTTCTCTTGCTATGTCATCATCTTGCTGTGTGGTTGGTGCAGGCCTGGCTGCTTGCTTCCATGCCTCCTATATAGTTTTTATTTTGCCAGGAGGTCTCGGGGGGCTAACCTGGGTCCCTCCATGGGACAAATGGACGCCCAACCACTGGAGCCACATCCTCCCCCCTTCAAATCCTCTTAATTCTATACTTACATGACACTGTTAACTGGTTTGAAAAAAGGCTGAAATAACATACTCAGGCCCACCCGCTTTCCTATAAATTTATGTTTTAGTCTGCTAGGCTGCAGAAAGCAATATACCAGAAATGGGTTGGCTTTTACATGGGAATTTCTTGGCCTACAAGCTTACAGTTCCGAGGCTGGGAAAAAATGTCCAAATCAAAGCATCATCAGGCAATGCTTTCTCACCTAAGACCAGCTGCCGGCAGTCCTGGACTCCTCTGTCACATGACAAGTCATGTGGCAGTGTCTGCTGGTCTCTCCCTTCTCTTCCATGTTTTGTTGCTTTCAGCTTTCTCTTTTTTCTCTTTGAATTTCCTTCTCTTATAAAGGACTCCAATAAGAAGATTAAGACCCACCCTGGGCCATGCCTTAACTGAAGCAACCTGATCAAAAGGACCTGCCTAAAATAAGTTTTCACCCACGGGAATGGATTAGCTTTAAGAACATACTTTTCTGGGGTCCATAAAGCTTCAAACCGTCACAACCTATGTTTCGGATGAGGGTATTTCCAGACTCAGTGCCACTTCCCCTGACCAACCATCCTTCCTTATTTTATGACGCCTCACTGAGGTAAAAGGTACAGCTTGAGCAATCAGTGGACGAAATCATTTTTATATGGTCCAGTTTCTGTCCAATTTCCTCCTGTATTAATTTCATTCTTGTGTGCCTGCATGTGCATGTGTGTGTGTTTGGAAGTTGCTTCAAGTCCCTTTTGGAACGCAACAGTTACTGTAAGTAACTGAAGTATACATGCCATTCTAGGAGGAATTACATTTCTCATAATATGGGAGTTAAACATTGTTGGAGGGTAGTTCACTCTCCTCTATTCTCTTTCCTTTCAATTTGAAAATTACTACCTGTCAAAACTTGTTTCTCTAAAAAGGGCCAAAATCAGCAAAATTAATCACCAAGAGCCATCATCATTGAATATAAAATTATGTAAAGGCCTCTGAAGACTTGACAGGACTTAAAAGTACATAAGGGTGTGGTTAGGGGTGAAAGATTGGGGATATCACGCAGACCTGGGCTAGCTGTCCCAAAGCCTCCTGGGCAGACACAGCCTCCTGGGTAGACAGTGGCCACTTGCCATGTGGTCTGAGAAGGGACCGTGTGGGCTCCGCTGTGGCAGCTACTTTTGTGTTGAGTCTGTCTTTCAAATGCAGCAAACCAAGAAAGCAATCTAATTTACTGTCAGATCAGGATCTGCTGATGTTGAACTTAGAGTGGAGATTTAGAAGGAGGCGTTGGTCTGCTGAATTTTAAAATAGGTTATTAACAAAAAGCAAAAGCTGCCAGAGTAGTCTGTAATTGCTGAGCTTCTAAGCTATAGTTGTAGCCCCAAATTGGTTATCAGAACTAGCATTGGTTTTCTAGAATATATATATATATATATATTTTGAGATGGTGATGGGAAGGAGGAAGCGTCTGGTATTCTTAGCTTTTCAATCACTGGCCCAAATAGGATGTTTTTAAGAAAGGAGGACTTTTGCCATCTCTTTAAATTTTTAATTATTTGTTTTTTCCCCATCTTGGTCTGAAGACCTCAGCTATGGACTATCAGAGGCCAGCTTGCTTTGAATGTTTGAATGAGAGAGCCCTTGGCTAAAGAAACTTAATTCTACCAAAGTCAGTCTGGACCAAGATGCTGGCATTTGCTCTGTTGCCCTGAGCTTTCTTTCCGATTTCAGCTCTCTGGACACTGACTGCCTGGGCAGATCTGAGTGAGCCTTACTGGTAAGATAACACAGGCACCTGACAACCCACCACAGAAATCAGATAATTGGCCGCAATGCTTGGGGTGGGGAGATGACTGAAATAAGGACTTCAAGCTGCTACTTGGAAAAAACATTCCCTGGCCACCTAGAGAGAAAGAGAGAAGGATAAAGTAATAAAACCCTTGATTAGACCCTAGTTGCTTTTAAGCAAATCTGGACATAAAAATACAATATACACAAAAGCCAAAAAGGAAATGAGAATGTGATTATTTGCTGTAGAAAGGGGTAGGGGAACGGGGGGTTCACATAGGACTCCTTAAAGTTCTCTTGTAACAAGGTCTCTTCAAACACTACCTCGGTGTATAATTTCCGCCCACTTCCTTACAGCAGCCCTTCCTGGCTCAGGCAGAACCATCCTGTTCATGACTACCGGGGAGAAATGGAATTATTGTGTCAAGAATGCAAAGAGAAATAAACTGGGGCTTTCCCCGAGAACTAGGCTCCTGCGATTGCAAATGGAAGGTCATGGGGGGGGGCAGGGAAGAGCCTAGGAAGGAGCGAAAAGGAAGAGGTCAGTGTTACCTGGGTGTGTAGCAGGGATCATGGCGGTGGAGGGTGCTCTTGGAGATGGGAAGAGGGAACTGGGAATGGAGAGGATGGTGGAGGGTGTCCATGGAGAGGAAGGACCCCCAGTCAGCACACGCTGTGGCATGGAAGCCAAGCCACTCCTGCAGACCATGGCATTGCACGGGGTTGGGAGGTTAGGTTCTTTCTGTCCTTGTTGGACCAGGATGACCACAGACACCTGCTTGCCCACCTCCATCCAAAGATCTGGAAGAACTGCCTCCTGGGAACCACCCAAACCATGTAATTCCTCCTAACACAGAACAGGTCTCTGCTATTGGGTGCTGTTGGGGACAAATCCAAGCCCCTCTGGGTGGTAGATGGAGGGGGATACATAGGTAAAAACGCAGACTCATAGAATGTTAATTCCAGAATAAGTCATCTTTAGCCCATCCTTACTTGGCACTTGAGGAAACTGAGGCACAGTGAGCACATGCAGTTGACTGTGGCCCCACAGCTAGTTCACCATGTGTAGGGATGAAGAAGAGGGGATCGTATAGAAAGAATTTGCTTAGATGAGCTTTTAAATTACCTTCCAATTACTGCAGTGATGCTTACTTACTGCACAAATTTTGGAAAACATAAAAAGTGCACAGAAGAAAATAAAAAATCTGTAATCCCAGGAAGCAGCTGTGGCTCAATTGGTTGGGTTCCTGTTTACCATATGGGAGGCCCCGGGTTCGATTCCCGGGGTCTCCTGGTGAGGGCAAGCCGGCAGGTGTGGTGCGGTGAGCTGACGGCCCACGTGGCAGGGTGAGCTGGCACAGCAAGATGACGCAACAAAGGGAGACAAGCAGACACAGAAAAACACAAAGCAAATGGACACAGCAAGCACAAGAAGCAAGGGCGGAATAAATAAATAAATAAATCTTAAAAAAAAAAAATCTGTAATCCCATTCCTGAGGTAATTACCACGAATATTTTGGGTTGGGCTCTTTTAAGAAGGTTCTGTGCCTGGGCATTGGGTCTCCAGTAAAATCTGGATTTGTCGATGGGCTCTGAAATCTTCCCAAAAGGGTTTTGATGCTTGGATATTTGCCCTTTCAAACCCAATTGTCGGAAATCGAGGAATGGCACTGTTTCCAGTAGGAAGCCCAGCTGGCTCTCTGGCTCTGTCATTCACATCTGGCTCTGTCATAAACATCTGTTATTCCTTCAACAGATGTTTATTGGGCACTTCCCACGTGCCAGGCACTGGGTTAGGCAGTAGGTGTATGCCCTCATGGCGATTACATTTGAGCCAGGAAAACACAACGGATGCTTAGTTCCAATAATGAACCAATGCAGGGCACCCTGAGTTTGCATAACAGCGTCTCCTGACACTTTAGAGAGAGTGAGGATTACTGCCAGGATAAGCCTTGCTGATCCAAGAGTGGCCTGCAGGCATCGGCGCTGGCTTCCTGGGAGTTTCAAAGGCAGACTCTCAGGCCCCACCCCAGACCTTCTGAATCAGAACCTGCATCTTAACAAGTCTGCAGATGAGTCTCAGCACATGAGAGTTTGAGAAGCACTGGTTTAAGGGATGAGTGGGAATCAGTGTTCTAAGATGGTGGTGGTGGTGCTGGGGGGCGGGACTAGACCATTCCAGGCTGAGGGTCCTGGCAAGCCCGTGCACAGGCGCTGGGTGGGAAGGCCCTGGGACAGATGGCAGATGAGGCTGGTGGGAGCAGCAAGGGCTGCAGCAAGCCTCCTTCCTAGCCTTCTGGCTTGGGGCGAGGCTCAGACCTAGGGCCTTTGGGTTTCCTTATCTGCCAAGGGGCAATTCCCCTTCCCCTTCGCATCCCCTTGGGCTGTTGTGAGGATCAGTTCAGTACATCTATTTTGCAGCTCTGAAGCATGGGCAAGGATTGAATTGTGCCCCCCAAAAAGATATGTCCCAGTCCTAAAGCCCCCAGGTCCTGTGAATGTGAACTCATTTGGAAATAGGATCTTTTTCTTTTTTTTTTGGATTGTATGCTTTATTAATAGGTATCAATAAAATTGATTTGTTTAAAAAAAAGATATGAGCAGTGCTTTAAAAATATCCCCTTCTCATAATCAGCAAGACACATAAGGATACATATTGTGTGATGTCACTTATAAGAGGTCTCTAGAAATAAATTCTCAGAGACAGAAAGTAGATTTAAAAAGGGGAGTGTATGTTTGGTGGATACAGAAATAAATTATTAAAATAAAAAAATATATCCCCTTCACAGGCTCCATGCTACTTTTAATAACAGAGTCATCCTTATCTTCCTTGATAATTCTTATCAGACTTTCCAAGAGGGGGCTGCTATTACCAAATGCACAGTATTTTCTCTTCACAGTTGAAAGGGAAAAAAAGAACATGAACAAGGTGGGTGTTATTAGTGAAGATGAGGCCAGACTGGAGAGGACGGGCCCTAATGCAACATGACCGGTGTCGCTAGTGGAGGAAATTTGGACACAGTTGGGAAGATAGTGACAGAATGATGGAAGCAGAGACTGAATGAGACTGCCCCAAGCTAAGTGGCATGGAGGGTTGCCAACCACCCACTGGAAGCCAGGGGAGAGGCAGGGAACAGATTCCCCCCTTTAAGAGGATGCACGGCCCTGCCGACAAGGAGACTTTGAATTTCTGGCCTCTCAACCTTGGGACAAATTTCTGTTCTTTAAGCCAACGAGTTTGTGGTACCATGTTAAAGCAACCCTGGCAAACTAAGGCAGGCACCGTCATTATTAGTCTCCTGAAGAGAAATGGAGAAGAGCTGTGGTTTGCAGGAAGCTCCCAGACTATCTTACCTTGCCTAGGACAACTGTTGGTGATGAAATGCAAAATGTAAATCATGGGGCTCTTGTGAACAGGTATCAAATCAAGAGTGTGGAGCTGCAAACTCATTCCCAAGAACAGGGAGTGGCGAACAAAGTCCCTCCTCAGCTCTGCCATTGCATACTGCTGCGGGGTGGAGGTGGTTGGTAGACTGTAAAATCTGTAGGTTTAGGCTCACTCTGGGGCCAGCATCTCCTGCACCCCCCACCCCTCATTCTCACTTGCCCTGGCAGCCTCAGCTTCCTATTACGTTGTCTGATACCGAACGAATGGAAAAGAGAGAGTTGGTTTGAATGCACTGTCTTTTTCTTGACTTTGAGGGCTAAAGAGAAAAGACAGACCTTAAGAAAAAAAATCTAAACCTAGCCCAAATAATCGTGAATGAAAAACAAGCAACAACCAAACATCCCCTCCGAAATAAAGGACTTGAATTTCACGACGGCTTTATTCCCTTTATTTACTCTTATTAATCAGATCAAAGTATCTGGTTTCCAAGGCTCTTACCTACGACCCTGGCCCTCCTTGGCTACACCTTTGTAATTCTAAACCAGGCTTGGAGGATGGACAGAGGATCTGGGAGAACTCCTGTTTGTTCTCCATTTTCACGTTCTATTATGTACCCCCAAGGCACTGAACTAGCTCATCAGCTTGCTTTACAACCTGAAACCACTCACTTCCCTCTGTACCTGTAACTGATATTTATATAACACACATCCTCGAGGTGTTCACAGCACACTTATGGCCATGTGCCATTTTATTTGTTTTCACAACAGTCATGGGCTTTTTTGTTTATTTATTTATTTATTATTTCTAATTCCCAGTTCATGGGAAGGCAGACAGAGGCAAAGAAAGTTCAAGTTGGAAGGTGAGATGAAATCATAGCTATTAGTCATTCGCTGGGCAGGACCAAGCATTAGAAGTCCTAATACATCAAAGATCATCATCATCATCAGAAAATGTTTAAGAAGAAAATATCAAGAGCTCTTATTTCCATCACCTAGAGTCAAGTTCTGTTCACATTGTATTTACTTCCAGCCTCCCACAGTGCCCAAATCCCTTTTAAAAATTACATAATACGTGCATTCATTTTGTTAAAAAAATTTATTACAACATTATGGATACAGCACCCCGCCCCAACACCCTTCCATCCATCTGTCCACCACCCCAGAGACACCTATGTGAATTTGGCAGGTATCTTTCCAAATTTAGTATTTTGTGACATCTAGCTCCATCAGCCAGCAACTTGCTTTTCCCACGGACATTTTGTTCCTGAGATCTAGCCATCCTTTTATAATAGATTCATTTTTTTGTGTGTGGTTGTGTAGCATCCCATCAGATGTCATTAATTGATTCATTCCCCTTTTGATGGACATTTAAGTCATTTCCAATTTCTCACCTTGGCAAACACCGCAACAATGAATGCTGTACATTTCTCCTAGTGCAAGAGGTAGAAATATTTCTCTAGGATTGAATCACATCACTTGGGTCACAAGCCATGCACCTTTTTAGTTTTAACAACTACTGCTAAATTTGCCCTCCAAAGATCAGATTCCAATCGATACACCTAATATTCATGAGTGAGGGTACACATTCTAGCAAAAATTCTTGTTCTTGTCAGATTTGTCCAAGTACAATTTTCAAGAGTTAAAAATATGACTTACGTACAAATACAGAATGCACATGTGCCAAAAATGTATTTGACTCATTAATTAATGAGGAAACTCCTAAGATGATAAGGCTGGTTCAAAGACCATTGGGAGACTTGGATGGCTAGAACAGAAATAAAACTGGTTAATGTCCTACAGGGTAATAAGTTGTCATCTCTGAGGTTATCTTTTCTTTGGGACAAAAATTATTTGCTTCTCTACCAGACACAAATCTATAAGGTAGCCTATATCTCAGAGTCTGGGCCTTTGGTTAACATTAAATTCTCCTATAAAATAAAGTTATCCTTTTTCCCTTAAGCAATGCTTTGTTGCTACCTTGAAAGGACACAGTCATCCTCTTGACCTTATTTCCAGATTTCGGATAATTTTTCTTAACAGATTTTTAAAGTCCAAGTGGCTAAGGAATGCTCATTGAGTTTCAATCTGAATTTCCATAGTTATCAATGAGTTTTGGGGACCTGTTATTTTCATCTGGCTATTTAGTTTTCTCTAGCTGCAGTTTTTTGTTTGTTTGTTTTTTTGCTGTTGTTTTATTAAGGCTTTGTCTATACATTATCGAGCAAACACATTTTAAGTTAACAGTTCAGTGTATTTGTTTTGACAATCTATCCCTATTATTTGACCTTCTAGCAACTACCCCACAGCTTCTTTATCCATGTTTCTTTTTTTTTTTTTTTAATTTTACCGGGAGGTCCCGGGGATCGAACCCGGGTCCCTCCATATGGTAGACGGACGCTCAACCAGTTGAGCCACCTCCGCCCCCTATCCATGTTTCTTTAGACAGACATCAGTAGTAAGAAAACACTTTTTTTCTATTATTTTTTTTTCATACTTTTTTTTTTTTTTTCCCCCTTTGGTCACCAAGAATGCACCTTCACAAATAGTCCATAAGCAAACAGGGGAATGAGACCCAGTAAAGATTTTACACCACAAAGAGTGCTGAAAAAAAACAAACCAAACCAAAACAAACCCCTCAGGATTTTTAACAGGTCCTTAGTTGTGGACTTTGAGAGTTCAGGAGACGCTGCTTAGCCCGGCGGCAACAGAAAGCCGTGTGTGTGTCCAGGGAAGACTGTGGGGGAGGCAGGAATGCAGGGTCACCAGAGTCCTCAATGGAGCTTTGTTGCGGTGAGCCGTGACCCAGCTCTGCCTGGTTTGTCTCCGCCGGATCCCTTCGCTCAGCCGGGTCCCAAGCCCCGGCCCAGTCCAGCAGCCTTCCCTTACAGGTCGCCCACCAGGGGTCGGGAAGCGGAAGGGAGTTACCAGAATGTGAACACCTTCTCCCCCCAGGGTAAAAAGGAGAGTTTGGCCAACAGAGGTCAAAACAAACCCAGATGATGAGATCCACACATCACCCGGGAAGTCTCAATAAAAACCGGTGGTGGTGTGTGTTTGGAGGTCATTTTGACTCGAACTCAATTGAGGGACAGGCGACCTGCTAATGAACCTCTAAAGTTTCTGCTCCACGGTTTGGCTCTAGAAACTTCCCAAGAATGCCTGGTGGTGCTATTAGGTGGAGATCCTCGCCCTTCCTCCACCCACTCCTGCCTGGGGCGATGCTGAGTGAGTCTAAAGACTTTTCTGGAATCGACTTTGAATTTTCAAGCTATCGCTGGAATGCTATTTCGATTAGGAACAGAAAGGCTCACCCCCGAGATGCCAACATCTCTCTTTCCGAGGAGACCCCTTTTCCCACCACCTGTTTCCCCGACCTCCGAGCCGAAGTGCGGAGACCCTCGGGGAGGACCCCGCCCCGTCGCGGGCTTGCCAAGCGGTCTGTCCCGCGACCTTGTCTGACTGCGGCCGGTTTCCGGCGCCCCGCGTTCGCTTCCCAGCGGAGGCACCAGGAGCGACCGCCACACCCCCAACACCCGGCGCTCCAGGCCCCGCCGGTCGGGAGCCAGAAGGCTGCGAGTCGTCCCGTCCCCAGGCGACGCCCCGGGGCCGAGGAAAGTCCGATTCGCCGTTCCCCGGCGAAGGCTGCTGGGGCGCACGGCTGCCCGGAGCCCGAGGAGTGCCCAAGGACTTGAAAACGGAAAAAGAAAAGTCTCCGCCGAGGACCGTCCCCGCCCCCGCGCGGGTCGCGCTGTAGTCACCCACCGGCCGGGAGGGGAAGGAAGGGGCGGGGACGGGCGCGCCGCAAGGGCCGGGGGCGGGATCGCGCGCTCAGGTTTCAGCCACCGCCTACTCCCACCACCCACTTACCCACCCCCGGCCGGACCCGGAGGCGCCCCTTCCCGCGGGGCTGGGCAGTCCCCCGACCGCGGGCTCGGGGAGGAGGGCGGTGAGGGGGCGCGGCCGCCCCAGGCCACCCCCTCCACGCAGCAGCCCCGCGGCCCGGGTGCTCCGGGAGAGGCGGAGAAAGGCGGATGCGGACTCAATCAAGGCCCCGACGTCGTCGAGCGCGTCGCCCGCCACGGGAAGTTCCTTATAAAGCCGCTGCAGCCGCGGCCCGGCTCGAGAGGCACCGCCTGCCTGCTCGGCGCTTCTTGCGGGAGGGAGCGCGCTCGGCACGGGCCCCGCACGGTGGTCCCGTGCACCCAACCCCCCGAGCCGCAGCCTAGTCCATTCCGGCCCCGGGTGATCCCAGACTCAGGGCCCGGGACAGCGCGCGCGGAGGCCCCTCTACTCCCGCCCCACGCCCCGGCCCCGCGCGCCCCTCCGGCCGCGGCGCCCCGGGTGCGCCCCCGCGCGGCTGGGCATGAGCGCGCGCGGGCATGGCCTCGGCGGTGTTTGAGGGCACGTCGCTGGTGAACATGTTCGTGCGCGGTTGCTGGGTGAACGGCATCCGCAGGCTCATCATCAACCGGCGCGGCGACGAGGAGGAGTTCTTCGAGATCCGCACCGAGTGGTCGGACCGCAACGTGCTCTACCTGCACCGCAGCTACGCCGACCTGGGCCGCCTGCTGCGGCGCCTCCGCGACTCCTTCCCCGAGGACCGGCCGGCGCTGGCGCACTCGCCGCTGCTGCCAGGTGCGCGCTGGCAACACGCGGGGTGCCCGGGGCTGCGCGGTCACCGCGGGGGAAGGGGCAGCGGCGACAGTGGGGTCTTTGTGGCCGAGCGGTTGATGAGGCTTAAGTTTCAAAATGCGGTAAAGGGGTGGTGGAGAAGGCAAGTAAAAGCGAGAGAGTTGCTGAAAACCAACATTGTGTCCTTCCTTCTCCGTCCCCGGCTGGGGACGGGGGTGGGGGACACCGAGACCCTCACGGCCGCCAACGACAGGAACCCACAGAGGCCACGCCAGGAGGGCGAGGGTCCGTCCGGGGCATCCTGTGGCAGCCCTAGTTTCCGTATCCCGGGGGAGTCCGTGAGAAGGTGGGAGGAGGGACGGGGACAGGGAGTGGCCTTGACTGTCAGCTAGGGCGCGCTTACTTCTGCTGAGGGAGAGCAACTTAAGGAAGGGCACCGAGACGCTGTCGCTGATACCAGCTCCGTGGGCAGCGTGGACTCGGGTCGGCGGCCCCACCCTCTCTACCCTGGGGAAGAGCTGCCTGCAGACGTGGCCCCCGCTCCACCCCGGCCGCCCGCCCGCGGGAGGGGACTTGGAAGGAGCTTTGGGAGCTGTCTGCTCCGACTCTTGCAGTCTGGCTCTCCAGAACTCTCCCCGGGAGGCGAGCCCTGCGCCTCCTCCTTTAGGAAGTGACACTTGGCGTCCTGAGTGATGCAGGGCGCCACGCGGCCTGGGCTGGGGAGGGGGACGGCCCAGGCCGCCGGGTCCCCACCCCCGGGTTGGGTCGGAGCATCTGGGTTTGATTAACTGCGGCCACCTCCTCCCCAGCCTTGGGACTGATCCTGGCTCACGGGACTCGTGTTTTCAGAAAGGCGCTGTGGCGTCTCTTTTTTCCTAGTCTCTGCTGGCGCCCTCTTCCCGGGGCTGCCGACCGGAGGCTGGAAGAGGGGACAAAGCCAGAGAGAGGCTGAAGTTGAGACTGAAGGATAGGGGGGAGGAGGGTGACTGCTGCAGCAGAGACCTGGAGAGGGAAGCCAGGCTGGGAGCCAGGGCTGGAGCTGGAGGGCGGCGGGGTAGCCTGCAGGCACCTGCACCTCTGAACGCGGGATGTGTGTGGCCCAGATGCCCTCCTCGTTGTGCTTCCTCTACGCACAGACTCCACGGAGCCTTTGGGGTGCGTGTAGGGAAGTTGAGGGTGGCGGGCCCAAGTCTCTTTAAAGGACAGTAGGACTTTCCACATATTTGTTTATACATATTTATATCGTCTGTCTGGGAGGTCCTGAGATAACTCCTGTGATAGTTTAGTATTACTTCACACTCAGCAGCGGTTTTCCTTGCATTTGCTGTCCAGGTGCCTATGAGGTTATATTTCTAATTTAACAATGAATGGGCAAGTCAGGAAAGCGTCAGATGGCATAAGAGCATTTTATTACATGACTTGAGTCTTTCCTGGAACTAGGCAGGACATAAACAGATTTGAGCTCCCCTGAGAGCTGGCAGATCCTGCCCTCCCCTCTGGGACCCTGGGTCTCACTGGTCCACTCAGCTGAGATCCCAGGCAGATGGCTGGAACCCCGACTCCCCATTTGGTTCTCCACCTGTCACGTAGGACCAATCACCTACATTTTGGGGGACAATCCAAATGCCTGGTAGAGTGCCTAACCTGTGTCAACCCACCATTGATGCCAGCTGTCACTGTCAGCATGACTTGCTTCTTGCTAGGCTTGTTGGGCCAAAGGGGGGCTCCCGTCTCCATGGGATTCAGCTGTGAAAATGCCTTACCCTGGAGCAGGAGGGAGGTGAAAGTGGGAGCTCGGACTGCCAGGCACAGGCCCTGGGCTCTGTCTCCTCTGGGCACAAACAAATGATGCTGCATGGGTTCTAGGGTCTCGGGATATATGAGCACGCTTGACAGTGTCCGCAGCGTGGACCGTGGTCAAGTGGAGGAAGCCTTGAGGGGGCCGCGTGGCGGTTTACCAGGGAGCAAAGAAGACTCAGAGAGGTGATAGCTGCCGTCATGTACCCAAAGGGGAAAAATGTCCGAAGTGGGATTGGACTGGGGAGGGGTTGGGGTGGAGGCAGGCACTTAGGGTGAGGGCAGGTGATTTGGGTACCAGGGACTTTCTGACAGCCAAAGAGGAAGCATTGCCTTGGCTGGAAGAGCGTCTGACCAGCATCTCTTGGCGGGGATGGAGATGGTGGCCTGGGATGACCTTTAAGGCAGTTCCCCTTTCTAGTCCATGTTTCTCGGCACAGACTGAAGCTAGACCCTCCCCAGCATCACCTGAGTTCTGTTGTACAGTCCCAGGGGAAGTCTTTTCCTCTTTTTGATCCTTTTAAGTCCTGGGAAATTATTTGCTGAGCAAACACACCACAGTCCTGGAAAAGAAAATTCCACCTTATTTCTATGCAGATTTCTTATTTGCATAAAGGCAATCAGATGTGTGTGTTGGGTTGGAAATGCCAGGCTTTTCACATCACATTCTCCTGGTTTAAGTTTATTGAAATGGTGCTGGGCTTGAGATAGATTTACACTCTCTAGTTTCATTAATTGTGCGAAAAAATGGGTTTCCGAGATTATGCTGGCAGCAGCCCGGTAGGTCCTGTAAATGTATGGTTGACCACACTGGGAGGCTGGGAAAGCTTTGGCCCTTACTTGCAGCTTTGAATCTGCATGCAGTTAAAAGGCCGCTCAGTCTGTTTTCTTGGTCTCTCAGGTTTTTTTAGTGGGGGGATTGTTTATGTGGAGAGAGTACACTTTTCCTTCCTTCTGTACACACCCTGTGGTGTCACACTTGGCTGCTGTCAGTGAGCCTTGTATGTGACATAATGACACATGAGCAGGTTTTTTTTTTTTTTGCAGCCCATAATAAGTGTCTTCAAGACACTACAATGCAGATTTTTCTCTCCTCAAGAAGGGTCTTTCACAGATAGGTACATCATCCAGGTGAGTTGCTCATTTGTCATTTTCATAGGCAGCTGGATTCTTCCTCTTGGAATTCTCAAACTCCTGGTTCCCCCATGTGTAGATAAGATAAAATGCTACAAATGGCGGCATGACGCGAAGGATGGACGCCCGAGTGCGACACAGCACGTTCGGGATGCCCTTGCTGACGTAGTGCGGGAAGGCGCGCTTCTCGAAGGGTGACAAGCTGTAGGTGATCACATGCCGCATCCGCGTCAGGTTCCCAAATTCGCGACCCATCGTCGCGGCTGCACCTCGCCCTCCATGGTTGGAAGATCTGCTGGCTTCCGTCCGGTTTTTTTTTTTTTTTTTTTGTACTTCTGCCTGGGGAGGGAGCACCATGCTTACTGGCCTGCCTTCTTGGGGGGCAGTCCCCAGTTCTTCCTTATGCCTTCTGTTTGGGCTGAGGTCTGGCTGAGTTTGGGTGACTATTGTTGGCCGAGTTTGGGCGATTTGTTGGATGAAGTTGGGAATCTCTTGTTGGGCAAGTTTGGGTGACCTGTTGGCTGAGTTTGGGGCCACTCTTGTGGCTGAGGTTGGGTGATTTGCTGGGCGAATCAAGCATCTGTTGTTGGGCGAGGTTGGGTGACTGTTCTTTGGCCTCCGGACTCTCTGCTTCTGTCCTTTTTCCATGAAGCAGGATCTTGTTCTCGATCTGATATGCTCCACCTTTTTCCTTCTTCTCTAATCCCAGGGGAGGGAGGCATCTGCTTCCTTTGGATATCATTTCTGGGTTACCACGGTGTTCTCTTTTGACTTTTCCTACACACTCTAACACTAGTGTGCTCAAGTTTCTGGTTTTAATGTTTAAATCCCCTGTCTGCAATTCCTAATGTGGGTCAGGTTTTCCTCGCCAGTCCCTGACCCAGACTCTCTTGCCCTACTTTCATCCCACCCATCTGGAAAGGTTTATGCTTTCAAACCCAAGCAGGCAGGATTTCTCCAGCTAGCATTGTGTGCCCTTGGACAACTTCGATCCCTTTTTTCCTAGCACCTCCTTCAGGCCTTGTGGAGTCAGAGCTTTCCTGCTCACCACTGCAGTGACTGGTTCTATTTCCAGTTAGTTAAGTTATCTTTGGTTCTGGATTGGTTTTTATCAATGTTTTGGGTCTACAGTCCTTCATTTATCATATATTTGTTGGGCACTTACAATTCGGCAGCCTCCGTTCTGTGTGCTAGGATGCGGCAGTGGATAAAACGGTCCAAAAAAAAAAAGACCCCTGCCTTCATGATTACTATATTCTCTGGTTGGTAGACATCCAGTAATAAATAAGATAGGTTGAAAATGTATGTTAGAAAGTGATAAATGTTAAGAAGAAAAAAATAAAGTAAGCAAAGAAAGGGGCCATGGCAAGTAAGGGCAGGGGAGGGATTTAACTTCAAACCTGGAAGGCCAGGGAAGTGACATTTGCGCAGGGACCTGAGGAAGGGAGTGATCCATGTGGCTCTAAGGGGAAGAGCATTCCCAGCAGAGGGGATGAGCAAGTGCAAAGGCCCTGGGGCTTCCATGGAGAGGAGAGAAAGGTGAGGAGAGTAGTAGCAGGTCAGGGGAGTGGGGAGTGGGGCAGTTCAAATGGGCGTTTACTCAGATACGGCCATTGTCGCTGGAGAGCTTGGAGCAGAGGAGTCACTTGATCTGACTCATGCTCTTCTGCTGTGTTGAGAAAAACTGGGGTGGGGGAGCACAGGTGAGGGGTGCTGGGGCTCGGCCCCAGGTGTAGCAGAGCAGGTGTACAAGATGGTCAGCCACGGAGAGGTTTTGAAGGGAGAACACAGGATTTACAGAGAGATTAGATGTGGGGAGTAAAGAAGTACCAGGGAAAAAGCCTGAGATTTTAGCCTGAAATGTGGAATTGCCATTCACTGAGCTGGGGAAGCCTGCAGGAGCAGCTGGTTTAGGGGAGCAGCTAGCTTCAGGAAGCAGCTGGCTTCAGGGAGGAGCTGACTTGGGCAGTTTAGTGGAGGGAGGTGGTCTAAGATCCCAGCTTTGGACATGGTTTTGAGGATTTTCTCCAAATAAGGCTCATAATTTAGAGACTGTGTGGTGCTAGTGTCCGTGAATATGTTTAGATTTGTCATCGAGGACATTTATTTACCTCCATCTTAGTAGACTGTCTATTTTTAGATTTGAATTCAGAGTAAGAGTGAATAAAAGCATCCAAGAGCTTAGCAGAAGGGGCTGCATGCAAATATCACCGCCAGACCCTCCAAATCCTGCAGGGCCGGCAGTGCTGTGCTCCTTCCTTGGGCTTGTCTACGTGGTCAAAGGAGGGAGGATGCCACCTGGTGGCCGGGGAGACACACTGCAGAGCCCCTGCGTTAACTCAGTCACTGAGAGTAGCTGAAAAAGAGCAGAGGCCTCCCTGGTGCAGGCAGCCCAGAGAGCCAGAAACGTGCCACGTCTGCCCTGTCACTTAGGGGCCCTTGTGCTGGGGGCTCCAAGCCACTTCACCTCCATGGGTGGGGTGGGCATGCAGGGAGTGCACTTGGCCACTGACAGGTCTCCCGCCCCCACTTGGGACATTCCTGCCCCTTCCGTCGGGAGCTATTTTTCCTTCTCTGGGGGATTTCGGGTCGCTGCTCTGAATCACAGTCCTATTTTTGCGTTTCTCCCATATATAGGGCTCCTGCCCGCTTTGCCCAGGCCCCAGGGCAGCATGTTCTCCGGTCCCAGCCGTGGGCAGACCAGGCCAGCCTTGCAGAGCCACAGCCCTTGAGGGGACCCAGCCACCCGGGTGCAGCCTGCTCTTCCTCCCACCTTTCTATTTGTTTTTCTTTCCCCATTCCCCACCCCGCTGCCCACCTCACACTCCGCCCCCTGTTTCCTCACCCCTCTGCTCCTTAAGTGCTCTACTTGCTAAGTGTGATTTCTGAGCCCCGATGTCATCCCATTGGGTCTCAGGCTGTCGGTGGGCCCCGGGCCTTGGGGGGGCCCCTGAGCTGGAGGAAGAGTGCCTGAGAGGCCTGCCTGCTGAGCTGGCAGCTGGCTCCCGGGTTGTGGTTACTCTCCACCGAAACCCAAAGGAGAGAGCGCATGTCTGCGTCTCAGGTCAGACTTCCCTGAAAGATCCACGGAGGCCGCCTCCAGGCTGTCTCCTGGGCTAGCCCCTCCCCACCCGGGGGAGGGGCACGGGTGTTCCTTCCCTTTTCAAAGCTGCTCTGGGTCTGATGACCTTCTGCTGTTTTTAATATTCTTTATGGTAACATATATACAATATCTTTTTTTGATCCAGTCCATGGGGCAGTCAGCCAGAGGGCTCAAGGTGTACCAGCAGGACCTCCAAACAGAGCTCATTTTAACCACTTTCAAGTATACAATTCAGTGTTATTAATGAAACTCACAATTGGTTACTGTCACCACCATCCATGACCAAACTTTTTCCATCATTCCAAACAGAAATTGTGCCCATGAAGCATTATCTCCCCATTTCCCCCTTCCCTCCTCATCTCTGGTAGCCTGTAATTTTCTTTCTCTCTGTGGATTTGCCTGTTCTGGATATTTCAGAAGCATAAATGGAATCACACACTATTTGTCCTTTTGTGCCTGACTTAATTCACTCAGCACAAGGTTTTCGGTGTTTGTCCACATTATGGCATGTATCAGAATTTCATTCCTTTTTACAGCTGATCTCTGTTGCTTTTACACTATTCCAAAAGGTGGGAGATGTTTCTGCTTTGTGAACACTTGGAATGAGGACAAATTGGAGGTGCCTGTGAAAACTAGTCATGCTGTGTGGGGCAAGTAAAATGTGGGTTTTTTTAATCTGTCACACCTTGGAGACCCTCAGCCTGGAGTCGGATGCTGCCCATGGACTGGGCCTCAAGAGGCTCTCGGGAGAGGCTGGTGGCGTGGGCTGGATGTCAATGAGCGTCTCATCAAGAACGGCCATCCCAGGCCCATCCTGCAGCCCCTCGGGGGGGGGGGTGAGCTCTGTTTGGTGGTCTTTCTGAGCCCCTCTGCACAGCTGCCTTTGGCTGGTTGTACAGGTTTATGCACTGCCCCCATGGATTAAATCATGTCCCCCACAAAAGGTGTGCTTGGGTTCCAACCCCTGGTCCTGTGGTGGGAACCCATTTCTAAGTAGGACCTTTGGTGTGCCCAAACCAAATGAGAGTGGGCCTTCATCCAGTATGGCTGGAGTCCAAAGGAAATGGGACACAGAGAGGGAATCCACGGGTAGGAGCCAGAAGCCGAAAGTCAGCTGGATCTGGAAGAGAAAGGAGAAGACGCCTCCATGTGCATCGCCATGTGATGAGAGAGCCAAGGAACCCCGAGGATCACTGGCCAACCAGAAGATACCGACCCTGGGAGGAAGCAAGCCTTCTAGCTCCTGAAACCATGAGCCAATCAATTCCTGTTGCTAAGCCACCCCATTTGGTGGTATTTGCTTTAGCAGCTGGGAAGCAAAAACCCCTGTGCTGACAGGTCCACAATTTAGTCAGTGCAACTGCCTGAGCGCCAGAAGAGTAATAAGCAGGAAAGCACTGTTATTTTTTTCTCTTGAGGAACAGGGGGCAAATTTGAGGCAGAAGAGGTTCTGAAGTCCACTCTTTTCCGGTCAGGCTCCAGCCTCCGTTAAATGATAACAGCATGGTAATGTCACGTGGGAGCACAGAGCTTGTGTTCTCCTGATATTCTTCCGCGGACAACTACCCAACCCTCCCTTATTTTTTTCCCACCCCAAAGTAAGGGGTGAGAGTGGACACAGCTGCCTCACTCTCTTGCTAACTTGTGTTTGCGATTTTTACTTTATATTTGTCTTAAGAACAGAACGTTTTGGTTACTTTTTGCTGAGATGTAACGTAAAATCAGTAGGAAAAACACAGTGAGCAACAATTGGAAGGAGGGTTGAAAGGGAGGAGGGGAGGAATGAATGTGTGAGTCATTGGCAGCCTGCTTTTTATGTATATTGTCTCTGAATTCCACCAAACACCTTCCCTATTCCTGTGTGAGAAAAATCGAGACCCCGAGAGATTAAGTAGCCCACCTGGGCAGACGGAGCAAGTTGATGGGGTGGGAGTGGGGTTTAGAATCAGACATGGATTCAGAGTCTGGCCCTGTCACCAGCTACTTGTCTTGTGACTTCAGACAAGTTGCTTAGTTCCTCATGGCTTCAGTTGCATTATTGATAAAACAGCAATAATAATAATATTTATGTTACAGGGTTGTAGTAGGAAATGCAAACAATGCATTCAGCGTTGCTATGAACCAAATATATTGTGTAACGTATTGTATGATTCAAAAACAAAAATAATTTTTTTAATATTAAAAAAAAACCCAATACTTTCGATCCTCATAATTGGCAGTTTCTCTGTGAATTCACCTACCTGCTAACATTTGTTTGTAATTTAAAAGTCAGTATTTGTGCTCCTTTGCCCGTCATTCGTGGACATGCACAGAGCGGTAAAAAAAATGCAGTCATCAGGCGTACACGTTCCCAGCTGATGTTGAACAAGGCCACGCTCTGCCTTCTGGTTGCAGCTCCCCAACTGTATACAAGTGGCATTTTTGGGGTATATTTAATGCCATGGGGCTAGCATTTTTGTGTTTTCTCTTGGTGTATTCACTGTTGAAGTGTAGTGCTGAAGTGCTGTCTAGTGTTCCCAAGCCCAAGTAGTCTGTGACACGCCTTATGGAGAGGCCTAGAGAGGGAGGATTCAGGGAAGGATACAGTAAAGATTGGTAAGCTTAAGTCAAACACTTGTTTTTACTCTGATGAAACAGCGGGTTCCTAAAGGAGGCGTCTCACAGGTGGGAAGCAGTAGCAGCTGGGAAGGAGGAAAGCCTCAGGAAGTTTGATTTCCTCTCAGCTTCCTCTTTCTCTTCCTCCTAGAGCCTTGCTCTTCATTCTTGGAAGGACAAAGAGAAGAAATGAATGTTGATCATCATTCTTTTGCTCTTATAAATGGGGCATGAGCATCTTTCTGCCTGGGTCACTCATAGTTGCCAGTATGAAGCGGCCAGTCGGGCATTGCCCCGCCTGTAGCAGGCTGAACAATGAGGATCCTTTATAAAAACAGCCATGTGTTCTCACTCACTCTTGCTGTGTGGTTACACCATGTGGCGCCCCTGAGATGGAGTCAAGCGAGGCTCACCTGGAGTCACTGAGGTTTTCCAGGTATTTAAAACTTCCTTTACGGTGCTTAATTGTGCAGAGAATAATGAACCTGGGTGTGCTCTGAAGCCATCAGTTCTTACTCCCTGCTTACTAGAATGCAACATATATGAGTGTAGAGCATCTACTTAGAAAACACACACTTAGGAAATAAGCCTTGAAAGTTTTCCTCCAACATTTAAAACTTTGTTTCCAAAATTGTCTCTCTGTATTACACTTACCCTTTACAGAATAGCTCTGTCTTCTGCAAGCTGGGCCACTCCACCTTCCTTCCTTTGCCCAAGCAATATGCTTGTTGGTTATTTGTGTGTGTAAAGTATGTTGATAGACACATTTGTTAAATGGAAAAGAAGCTATTTAAATGTAATTTGCCTGACTCAATTTGAAAGTTCAATTTGCAGAATGTTTCTCTGGATTGTCTTGTGTGTGAGATATGAAGCTTCCTCTCTCTTAAGAGATGTCTGTTCTGTGGGTTAATAAGCATTCCTTAATGTTTCAAAACAGTCTTCCTCTTCACAATTGAACCAAGAAACATCTTGTTTTCATTTTCAATGTTACAGTGACAGAAAGTGCTCATCTTAGATTCAGACGTCCAGAGTCCTTCCTGGTGGAAGCCTGGGACAGTTAGCAGAAGAAATCGGCCCAAAGCAGATGCTTTGGGCCCGTGTTTCTGAGATGAGGAAGCGGGTTTGTTTACGTTTGTTCACACTGATGGGTCTTTGTGCTGATACCAGCACATTCGGTTTCGGTTCCAAGAAGAAATCAGGTGTTTTGTGTTTGCATAAAGAAGCTGATCCTTCAACCAACAGAAACGCATTTTGTGTTCTCAGTTTTCAAGGCTGAACTAGTTTAGGGAGAAGGGTTACTCTAACTGCTCAAGGCTGATTTTTAGCCCCTAAATACATGTAAGATGGGCACACTGAAATTTAAAATAGCATTGCCAGTTTTTTTCTGTTTCAAGTTCTTAAGTGTTTGGGCCAAGTCTGGGTAAAATGATCACAAATTGTGTACAGTGAAATTATAAAAGTTTGAGATTATATTAGTGATTATACTTTATCAGAAATTAGGAAAATTTGAGGGAACTGTGATGTCTTCCTGAAGGAAGACCTTAATTGTCCCTTCCTATGGCAAGTGCAGTTTACACGGCGCACTTGCACCCCCTGCTGGTTGATCTCCAGAATGACCTTATAGCCAAGAGGTCCTTGGTGCAGTTTTTTCAACTGTGCAACTTCATGCAACAAATTATGCAGTTGCAGCACTACAATCTCAGAGAGTAAGATTAAGTGAAACAAGAACCTTAACGGAATTCTCATGCCATCAGATCATTTGGAATGAAAAACCCCAGAAGTTTGAGATGATCCTAAATTATTGTATCTGAACACGTTTTTGAAAATAAGATTTAAAGTTGTTACTTAGACTCAACAAGTGACTTTTGGAAAAACTGTACAGTCATTAAAAGCCAAAGCACATGGGTCATGAAGGAAAAAGTACAACAGGTAGCATGGAAAGAAACCAAATGGAGATAATGAGTGTGAGGATAGCAATACTTCTTGGTTTTGTAGTTCTTGTCACCTGCCCCTGAAAAAAAAAGATCAGTGTTCCAAATGTGGATTCTGCTCATAACCTCACCTTTCGGTTCTATACCGTTTTGAGAGTCTCTAATAATTTTGGGCATTGCCAACAGGTGTTTAGGATTTCCACCAGCTGTGAAATTGAGAAACTGAAGGAAGGAACCCCAGAGAGTATGAAACAATGAGATGTTTCAAAATGAAGATGCATTGCGGCCCCGGAGTACAGTTTTTAAAAAAAAATTTTTTAACGTTTTTCTTCCACATTTAATGTACCCATTCATTTGTTGGGAAAATGTTTTTTAAAATAATCCGAAGGTGGTGATGTCCAGGGTTGTGAAGAGAAGGGAAATGTGAGTTGTAGGGGGGCCAGGCTAGCAGAGCCTCCTGGCCAGGTATGAGCCCCACCGTGCCCTGACTCTGCCCTGACCCCCTTGGGGAAACCAGCTCAGGGAACCCTGTGGGGTGCCACTTCTGTCACTCATGCTCTGTTGCTATGGTGGTTGTCCAGGCCTGCTAGATGTCCTCAGTCCCCTTTTGTTTTTAAGCATGTTTGCATTTCCAGTGAGAACCATTTGGCTTCCCTTCAGCAAACATAAAAACAGGTAAAAGGAGGCAATATGGCTCTGCTTGTGTCCACAAAAACATTAAAACCAGAAAGGCTGGTGGCTTGATAGCTCAATGCTTCCTTGCCCTGGGGCAGCTCTCCAGTGAGGCCTGTGGCCTAAAAGCCACCTGTCAGGTAAGTTCTGCTCTGGGAAAGCCCCGCGAGTGATTCTGAGTGATTCTGAGACGCATGGCATGGCATAGGATTCTGATCCTCACAGGGAAGAGGAAGTACACATGAGAAGAGCACTGATACTTGATTTCTGTCACAACTTGATTCTGTCTGCAAATAGCTGGCATTCACGGAGACACTGCACGTGGGCAGGTGCTGTGCTGGTTGCTGAGAAGAGAAAGATGAGCCAAATGCCCCTCCTTCCCCAGGTTCTCCCAAATGGCTTGGGAGACGCACAGGCCAAAGAATACTGATCCTGTGGGGGTGGACGGGCTGTCGACGTGAAGATGGAGTTCTCTGGGGCGCACGGGCAGAACCAGGCTATGTCTGGTGTGGGAAAGGCCTCACCAGGTTGCATTACCCTGGTCCTTCCAGGATGGGTGGGCTTTCCCACACCTGACCAGGAGATAGGGAAAGCCAGTGGGATGGTTCTTCCAGAGCCAGCACAGGTTTTTCATTTTGGAAAATGGGTCACCAAGGAGATGGGTTTTCCAGGGAAAATACAAAACATCCCGTTACATTTAAGTATAAGATGTGCAAAAGTCTTTATTGTTTGTCTCACATTCATGTTTAACTAGGTATCCTAGATTTTCATTTGCTAAATGTGGCAATCCTTAAAGAAGATAAATGTAGAGTAGAATGGATTTACCTCTGTATTGTTACCCTTGGAAGCTATATACCTAACCAAGGACTGAATGTTAATTGAAGATGTAACAACAAAAACAAAACAAAAACCAAAACATTAAAGCAAAGATGCAGGAGTTAGAAGCCTTTATAAAAATTCTATATTATTAAATTCTGCTCTGTGTCTTCTACAATGGGTATAAACATGCTGTATACGTTAATTGTACAAAAAGCTAATCTTCCTATATATTATACCTGTAAAACATAAAACTACAACTACCCTGTCATAAATTTGATCCATCTATAACTAATATTGTAGCCGAAATATGATAGTAGTTTTGCTGTCTTAGAACAAAGAACCTTTTGATGATTGATTGATACAGTTGTCACCTCTTTAACCTCATCAGAGAATTTTGGATTGGCCCTCTTTTCCTCTGTAGACTTCCCTGTAGGAAGCAGAGAATCAAGTCATTTTGGTGCAAAGAGCAGCATTTTGGCATACACACACGATATATTGCAGTCCATAAATATTCTAAATTCTCAGCATGGGATTCAGGGCTTCGGAACAAGAGGTCCTGAGAAAGTGGTCTTCTGGTCTTTTCTTTCTTTCCTCCTGCCTCTCCCTGCTTCCCCCCAATAGGCAGATGGGTGTGTTGGGAGAAGGGGAAGGGGGTGTTGCCCTTTACTGGGCATTGGGGGGGTGTTATGTCCAGGCTGTGGGCACTTAGGCCTTTCTCCATGGCCATCACCGCCTCTACTCTCACCACCTCTGTGACTCTCCCTGGATGGCTGTGGGTGAGGCCTTGGGGTGGGGGCAACGAAGATCAGGCGGCCACCCTGGCCAGCAGCGCCCACAGCATTACTTATGCATGGCAAGGATTGGGAAGGGTCCCCCTGGAATCCCGTTTCAGCTACTGCCTGGACAAACAGGCGCCTGAGCAGGGTCTTTCCGCTATGACCCGGGCGCTCAGAGATGATCCTGCTCTCCATCTGGGAAGCTCCTGGTGGGAGTCTCTAGGGATCATATGCTAGGGCCTCCTAATTTCAATCAATCAGTTTAGGAAATTATATCTCTCATGTAGTAAAGAGTTGACTGGAAAACGAACAGCCCTTTTCCCTGTAAAACAAAGCAAAACCAGAACTTTTGAAGAACTTGGTTTTGGTGACTGATGACAGTTCTGAGAGTGAGGTCTCAGTGGATTGACCGCAGCTCGCAGGACTGTCATCTGGAGTCATGCCCAGAATGGGAGGTTGCCCTGGTCCTTGGGAATCTCATTACCTCGACCCCCAGGACGCTAATTGTGTTAGTTTTCTGGGGTGCTCAAGCAAATGCCACACAATGGGTTGGCTTTGACAATGGGAGTTCATTAGCTCATGGGTTTGAGGCTAAAAGTCCACTTCAAAGTGTCATCCAGGTGATGCTTTTTTCCCTTGTGTTTTGGGGCTGGCTGCTGGCCATCCTTGGACCTGGGCTCCTCTGTCACGAGGCAAGCACATGGTGGCCTCTCCCGGCTCTCATCCAGGTTCCACTGAATCTCAGCTTCTTGCTTCCTGTGACTTTCTCGCTTTCTGTCTGAATTCCATTCTGCTTATAAAGGACTCCAGTAATAGGATAAGACCCATCCTGAGTGGGTCTTAACTGAAGTAACTTCACCAAAAGTTCCTACTTAAAATGAGTTCACACCTGCAGGAATGGATTAAGTTTAAGAACATGTTTTTCTGAGGTACATCAGCTCCAAACCACCACACAAATAAATGTGGTATTAAACTGTAGTAGGAAACTATAGTGGGAAGATCTGGGTTATACACTGCTTGTGGGGAGACGGGAAAACCCCTAGTCTCCATGGTGTGAGCTAGACTATTTGAAGGCAGTGGGATTGTACCTAAGACAGCCCAGCCTCCCTTGCCAACAGCCACTCCAGATTCCTGCTAACAGAACTACAGAAGAGGCTCAGATTCCTGGAAATGCCAAGAGTTGTGCCCACGTGGGTTTTCTCTGGGCAGATTGTTTTGTCTTCCCAACATGGAGCTTCAGTGACTTGTCTCAATACAGCATCCATGTGGGGGGGGGGGCTTACAGGCTGGTCAGTCACGGCCAGCAGAGCTACCCCTTCCCATGTGTTTCTGGGATGGGTGGATCTGGTCCCACCTCCCTCTCACTGCAGCCTCCATTCTGACCAGAGGCTTGCAAGGTTCCCCCCACTCAGCTCTGGCCATATTCAAAGGATGTTTAGTAACCAACCTGGACCGCCCCGTTCCGAGGGATCTTATTTCTTCTGACTCCTCTTGCCCCGCCGTTCCTAGCCTCTCAAACAACTCCTTTTTGGATCACGGGCATTGACCCCAGCACATGTAAATCATTCATTACATCATTGAAACCTAAAATGGAGTTCAGAGCAGGAGTTTGTGGGTACAGAGATGGAATAAACCTTCCCAGACCACTCGTTCTGGAGGATGGCGCAACAGGATGGCACCTCCCACCCCCACCCCCTCGTGGGATGACTGTTCCTCTGTATTTAGTTTATGAGCACACTTCCTGGTTTGTTTTTTCTGACTTCAGGCATTTCCGTTTCAATTCTAGGACTGGTCGCCATAAAGGATGCTCACGACATAGAGACCAGGCTGAATGAGGTGGAGAAGCTTCTAAAGGCAATCATTAGCATGCCGTGTAAAGTAAGTGTATCCCGAACTGGGCTGGGGGTGACCAGTCGTTCACATTTAAAAAGTGTCCTAAGATAATACAAAAATAAAATAAGAAACAAACAACAAAAGAAGATAATAAAAGATGTCCATCTCCCCCCCACCCCCACTAAATAATGAACCTGCTGGCCTCATCTCTCCACTTAGCCCTTTGACTTCCTTCCTGGAAGGGGAGGAGAATATACTCAGGGGAAAGGAAGACTTTTGTGGTCTGTTTAGTCTTCCTAGGGGAAGACGTGGAAGTGATGGGCCCAAGGAGGTGTGGAATAGAAGGGACACGGGGCCCTCTCTGTGGTCTTTGCTGTCTTTCCTCTGAGGGGATTTTAGAACGAGAACTGTCAGCACTGGTGGGTGATATTTCTTTGGATTTGGCTATCAGCTCTCCACCTTTTTTTCCCTTCTTTAAAGTATTTTCTTTTGGTAACATACAAAATAAAATTAACCATTTTGATATACAATTCAGTGGCATTAATTATATTCACAATGTTGTGCTACAGTCATCACTATCCAATACCACAATATTTTCATCACCCCAAACACAGACTTGTACCCAGTAAGCAATAATTCCCCATTCCTTACCCCCCTCCCTCCAGCCCCTGGTAACCTCTAATTGACTTTCTGCCTCTGTGTATTTGCCTATCTCATATATTTCATATAAATGGAATTATACACTATTTGTCTTTCTGTGTCTGGCTTATTTCACTCAGCATATATAATGTTTTCAAGGTTTATCCCTGCTGCAGCATGCACCAGAACTTCATTCCTTTTTATGGCTGAATAATATTTCATTATACGTAGATACTAGGTTTTACTTATCCATTTATCTATTGGCACAAGTATCATCAGCTCCCTCTTGAGTTGCGTTTGTGAGCTTTGTATTATAGTGATTTAGAGCCTGGACTTGAGAATCAGAAGAGCTCCTTACCCCCTTTAAGCCTCCGTTTCCCCATCTGCTCACAGTTTCTTATGAAGAAGGGAAACTGTAAATCTCTGGTATCTACAGAGCACTCAGTAAAAAATAACTATTATTTTATTAACACATCAAATCCTTGCAGATTTACATTTCAGCAACCAGATTCAGTTGGACCCTAAATCATTTAGAGGTGTGCCGTGACTGGAGTGTTATCAGTGTGGTCCTCAGCCCTACAGGGTATCCCCCAGGCCTGGCAAGGTCCAGGATGGCATTGGTATCAGACAGTATTACTGCTAGGGTACTGTCACACAGGGTGGAGCACTGTCCTCTTAGGGACAAACAGACAGAGCCAACTTGTGGGAGGTAGGTGTGAATTTTTAGTAATCAATGTATATCTTTCTAGTATTCCAGGTCAGAAGTTGTGCTTACCTTCTTTGAAAGATCTCCTCTGGATCAGGTGTTAAAAAATGATAATGTACATAAAATTCAACCCAGCTTTCAAAGTCCCGTCAAAATATCAGGTAAGAGCTACAGGGGGTGGGGGGAGGTGGGGAGTGCTATTGTGGATGGGTATGGTTTCCCAAAACCTTTCCTTCTACCCTTGGGATCCGGGAAAAAAAATTAAGTAGAACCATGAAAATAGTGGATGAGAATCTAATACCTGAGTTTCATTAGTGTATTTTCTACCAGTCTACAGTTTATATTCTTCCTACTTCCAAGGCATTTTTTTAGCATACAAAATGGGATGAACTTAAATAGTATAATGATGAAAACATTAATGAGGTATGTTGAATTGAACTATGGGAATCAATGCATCTAGCCTGCATAAGCTAGTTAGTGTAATCTGGCATTGAATTTGGCTCTCAGTTTTAGGACAGCTAGGACAGAAAAGGGAGCACAGAATTTGGAAATTGTTAGAGCTGATCCTAGATTGTGCTTCTATCACTTGAAGAAGCACAGAGATCGGGAATAGTAAGATCGACCCATCAACAGATAGGAGCCTGTGGTCCTCTGCTGGGCAGCTCACCTGTGGGTTAGATGAAAAAGGAACAAACCCTGTTGGGCATCTTCAGGAGCTCTGGGTTGCATATGTCATTAGAACATTAGACTTTTATTTTTTTATTTTGTAGTACTGTTTTGATGAAGGCTGCTGAGGAGCATTTTATAGGAAAAGAGTACTGTCCTGGGAGTCTCAGTACTGGATTTCCATCTATTTTTATAGGCAAGGGACAGTTAACTCTGTTTTTACCCAAGGGGTGACATTTAAGTGGGGTATTGCAGGAGTTTGCTGGGTGGAAAGGGAGTGAAAGCAGTTATAAGAGGAGATACAACTTGCACATCTAGTAAGGAGAGATTATGTGTCCATCACTCCATTTCTGAATGGAGGAGGAAGGAAAGAAGGAGGGGTAGAAAGGGAAGTTGATATAGAAAGTCAATAGATGAGAGGCTAGCTGAGCCCCAACCTGTGTACTAAGAGGGAGTTTAGAGTTTGGCCATGAGAGAGAAGAGGGCAAACTGCTGGAATAACCGATATTATTGAGTTATGTGCCACAAGTAGGATGAGAGTCTAACGGTGTGCTCGGGTGAACTGGACAACTGGACAGAAGTCATGGGCGAGTTTTGGGAGCCTGGAATAGAATGGATGCTTTTGTATATGATTGTGTATGAGCAGGATGGGGACGTTAAGACCTGGGCTGTGATGTCAGCAAGATGGTGGAGAAAGATGTTCCTGGCAAATGCCCCTCTCCTCTCCCACTGCTGACAGAAACGTGAGAATAAAAGCAGAATTTGTCACTACAGACTTTCCCAGTCAAGGGTAGACAATAGCCAAGCAAATGCTGAATCAGAAAAAGGAAAACTTGAAATCGGGAGGAAAGCTGTGGAGGCTTTCACTTGCCCTGGCCCCTCCCCCACCCGCAGTGGGGCAGACTGTGGCCACCGGTCCGTGTTCCCAGTGCAGCCCTTCATGTTGCCTGTGGATCCCTGATTTCTGATCCCAGAAATCAACTGGGGTGCAGCCATGGTGTAGAGCTTAGCAAACCAGAGCTTCCTAGGGCAAAACTGAGGTTGAGACATAGAATTCAGTGCCTGGAGCCCACGAAGAGAGGCTGGGGAGAGAATCCCTCTCTTGGAGTGGAAGCTAAAACATCCAAGATCATTTGCTCATACTGGGGGATTTTTGAAAGTTACCACACATGCCCAGCGCAAGGTGCATGCTCAGAAAGACCTGAGAAAAACCTAATTATTCGACTGACAAAGTAAAAGAGAAGGGGACACAATTAAAATCAGAAATGAAAGTAGGGACATGACAGAAATAGGATTTAAAGAGGATCCTATGAACAATTGTACACCAGTAAAGAAGAGAACCTCGATGAAATACACCAAGTACCTGAACTGACTGCAGAGGAAAAAGAACTCAACAGACCTTTAGCAAGTAAAGAGATTGAATCAGTACTAAAAAAACTTCCAACAAATAAAAGTTCAGGACTAGATGGCTTCTCTAATGAATTTTACCAAACATTCAAAGAAGGATTAATACCAGTCCTTCTCAAACTTATTCAGAAAACTGAAGAGCAGTGTTGGTGATTGAATCACGCCCCCTATAAAGACAAGTTCAAGTTTAAATCTGTGCTCCTGTGGGTGTGAACCTATTTGTATAAAAGGACCATTTGAAGATATCAGTTTAGGTGCGGCCAACTTGAATCAGGGTGGGTCTTAACCGTTATTACTGGGGGTCTTATAAAGAGGAAATCAAGTTAGTCAGTTAGCTGTCAATTAGTAGAAACCAGAAGAAGGAGAAGCCAGAGGTCAGAGGAGACCACAGGAGCAGATACAAGGAGAGAGAGAGAGAGAGAGAAGCACATTTAAAAGGATTATACATCATGACCAAGTTGGATTTATCCCAGGAATGCAAGGGTGGGTCAACATAAAATCAATCACTGTAATATACCACATTAGTTGAATGAATGATAAAAAGTCCCATGATCATCCCAATTGACGCAGCACACCTAGGCTTTGTATCTGCTGGTTTTGACATCTATGCAAGAGAGATTCCTGTGTGTTCTTAAATTGATCCGCAGGGAAGTCCAGGAGCTCCCCCTTGACTGGTGCTGCTTATCCAGAACCTTCTTTATAGGAGAGTACAAACGGCAGAATCGTTTACCCTGGCTGGAAGTCTTTGGATCCTAATACTATAAGCCTAGAGAAAACTCTGGAATACTAATTTTGTCCAGTTACATTTGGCGTTCTGTCACTTGGAGTACCAGGAAACAGCCATTCTTTAAACCTGGCATTAGCGTCTCTGTTTTGCTTTAACAGTGAGCAAATGGGAGCACAAACAGGAGCAGAATTTTTTTAAAAGCATTGCATTGGCGGCAGGGCATGGACCATTATTCAGGTTTTCCAGGTTGACGGGAAGGATGAAGAGGGCTGGGTGGAGTTGCTCCTGCCGAAGGCACCACTCAGAGAAACAACCATGGACCATCCCCGGCTCTCGGTCTTCATGTGATATTTTTATCAGTGGACTTGGGTGAGCACGTGGCCTCTGATTATCCTATGGGGCTGAGAGAGAAATCAAATGAAGTTTAACCTGGGGCAATGGAGAGGCCTGTGTTTAAGTTTTAAATAGGGTCTTTGTGTCTTTTTGCAAGGACTGAGGACAGAGGCTTTAGCTTGCTACTGGAGACCTCTCATGTATCTACGAGCCTCAGTGTGGTCTTACGTGGCCGGGCCAGAAGCCCAGCGTCCAGGTCCAGGAGGGCAGTGGTCTTAACCTCGGACCCCCTTTCCCTTCCCCCCAGTCAGGCATCTGGATGTTATGCTAGGGCCTGGGTGCTGCACCTCGAGAGCAGGGTCACTGCTTCCAGAGAAAGCAAGGGGGAGAGAGTCAGGGAAGGGAATCCAGAGATGGGACCGATGTGCCCAAAGGATAGAGGCCATCAGAGCAAGAACTAGGCAGGCGTGGGGTTTAGACTTCTTCTGTGATGGTCTCGGGAATGGGGCCACAGTGAGAGCAGGTGGACTTGGGCTCAGCACAAGACAAGTGGGGAGGCAAAGGCTGGAGAGGCTGTGAAAGGGGATCCCTTGGGAGGTGTAGGCTGGAGGGTTGGGGGGCCTCTCCTGTCCCCCACTCACCTCGGGTGTTTCTTCCACTTTCCCCACCCAGGAGATTCCTCTTTTGATGTTTCCCAACCTTTCCATCTTTACTCCTATTTTTCCCTCTGCCTCGCTTTTTCTGAACTGATGCTTTGTATCATAAATGTATGTGTGTGTGTGCGTGTGTCAGGCAGAGGTTTCTTGCATGATATAAATTGTACTTTTTAAATTATTCATTAAGTGAGAGAATAAGACAACGAACTATGATAAATTCAGGAATGCTTTTACCTAGGTACCTGTATTAGTCAGCCGAGGGGTGCTGATGCAAAATACCAGAAATCGGTTGGTTTTTATAAAGGGCATTTATTTGGGGTAGAGGCTTACAGTTACCAGGCCATAAAGCATAAGTTTCTTCCTTCACCAAAAGTCTTTTGCCACTTGTTGGAGCAAGATAGCTGCCGACGTTTGCCAGGGTTCAGGCTTCTTGGGTTCCTCTCTTCCCGGGGCTCCGTATCTCTCCCGGCTCAGCGCCTCTGTTTCCTCCACAAGGTCAGCTGTAGACTATCAGGCGAACAGCTCGTCTTTTCCCAGGGCCTTCTCTCCCTCCTCATGACCAAGCTCCTCTGTGTGCTCCAGCTCCAGCATTAAAACTCAGCTTCAGAACTCCAACTCAAAAAACTCCAACTCTGTCCTTTGCCATGTCTTTTATCTTTGATTCCTCACCCACCAAGGGGCGGGGCTCAACACCCTACTGATGGTGGCCCAGTCAAATTCCTAGTCATAACTTAATCATGCCTAGATGAACAGACCAGTTTACAAGCATAATCCAATATCTATTTTTGGAATTCATAACTATATCAAACTGCCAAACTGCTACAGTACCTTTGAAAAAGAGTCCACATCTTGCCACATCATATCATTCAGTCCTCACCCCATATTTGGTGTATTGATGGATTCATGGATTCCCCCAGGGTTGGAACTCCAGGATCTGAGACCACTGGCATCCACTGGGAATAATCTACATCTTTCTCTGTGAGCTTTTCCCTTGCCCCAAAATATTTCCTGAATACCGATAGCAATCATCCAAAACTCTTGACTTCAGGTTGTCCTCAACACCTGCAAACTTTAACCTTTTCTTACCCTAAGGATAAAGTCCACGTCTGGCTCACTTTGGTTTTTTGGTCCATAGAACCCTCCATACCAGACCCTCCCCGCCTTCCCCTGCCCCACAGTGGCCTCTCTGGCTGGGCTTGTGTGCCATAGTGGGCTTCTCTTGCCCGACATTCCTCATTGTCATTCACTCCAGAAATCTCCCTTGGACTGCTGGAACTCACCCCAACTCCATCCTCCTTCCCTCTCAGAAGCTTCTTATGTTGCTGACTTAGGTCAGACCAAGGGGGACAGGGCGCTGATCTCTACCGCATGGAGCCAGGCTCCCAATGTCTTGCCTTTTGTTAAGACCGGTCAGTGGTCAGCGGCTCCGCTAGATGGCGCTGGATGCTCACTGATGGAACATTGTCCCTGAGATCCATTTCAACATCCTGGGGCCACCCCAGGGTTGCTCAGGATATGCTGTGGCCTCTTTGGTTTATGACTTTAGGCAAATATAATCGTAAATGTTCTTTGCCCAATGTTAATCTAAATACACATCAAACCTAAGAGAACAAAAAATTTAAAGTTTTCCGGTCACGGCAGCATCTGGCTACTTGGATTAATCAAGTTCAGCCACAAAATCTGATCATTAGGGTTTGGGGCAACTGGAATTGAATTATAATCTCAGTTTTCATTCATCAGGCAGCTGTCTATTCCCAATGTTAATTTTTACTACACAGGGATGGCAATTAGGCAATTAGCCAATTAACAAACAATGCATTGCTTTGGTTGTTTTGTTTTGTTTTTTTAAGATTTATTTTCTTTATTTCTCCCCACTCCCCTTGTTGTTTGCACTTGCTGTGTCTGTTCGTCTTCCTTGTTTCTTTTTAGGAGGCACAGGATGTGGGAGGGAGGCACCTAATCACTTGAGCTACCTCTGCTCCCTGCTTTGTTGTGTCTCTCATTGTTTATCCTCCTTGCTTCTCTTGTTACGTCATCTTGTCGCGTCAGCTTGCCGTCTTTAGGAGGCACTGGGAACCTCTGCTCCCCACTTTGTTGTGTCTTTCATTATGTTCCCTCTTCTTGTGTCTCTTGTTGTGTCAGCTTGCCATACCTGCTCGTCACGTCAGCTTGCTGTCTTCTTTAGGAGGCACTGGGATCTGCACTAGCAACCTCCCATGTGGTAGGCGGGAGCCCAGTTGCCTGAGTCACATCTGCTTCCCTGATTTGGGTTTCGTTCTGTTTTGGGCATACAGTGAAAATATAACAGGGGAGAGTATTGGAAAGGGGCAAAAGCTATACTTTGACTGCCTTGAGACTAAATGCTGAAGAGAATGAATGTATGAATTACTAAAATGAAGAAATGGTGGCAATTGGGAACATAAAAACCATAAAAACCAGCTTCAATAGAAAAATAGACAATCACGTGAGGCAGAGATACCATAATGATTGTTGAGGAACAGATCTACAGATGAGTGGGCGAAAATTTAAGGAGAGACAAGATTTACAAAGCCTTCAGTAGTTTGTACTCCTCTCCTAAGATACTTCTTAACAACAAAGGGAAAAGAGTCACCTCCTTAATCACGTGATCTCCCAGCCAGCATCTCAGTAATAAGACGTGGCAGAATCACTATCCCCCCCGTGATTTGGGTATACTGAGGAAGACACTTCCATTCTGGGGTTTTCTTACCCAAAACACACAGCCTCAGTCTAATCAGGAGAAAACATCAGGCAAGCCCAAGTTGAGGGACCTTCGGCAAAATCACTGGCCAGGTCTCTTTGAAAGTGCCACAGTCAGGAGGACGAGGAAAGACCGAGAAATGTCAAAGGTTGCAGGGGACGGGCCACAACGACTGAATGCCACAGTGGGTCCTGGATCCGATCCTGGAACAGAAGCAGGGACGTTAGTGAGAAAATTGGGTGAAATTCAAATAAGGTCCTTAGTTTAGGTAATGGTATCATACTGGTTTTTTCCTGGCTTTGGTCCTTGTGCCATGATTATGTAAGATGTTCATGTTAGGGTTCGTTGGGCGAGGGATGGATGGGGACTGTGCTATTTCTGCAACTTTTCTGTAATTCTAAACTTAGTTCAAAATAAAAAAATAATAAATGGTAATGCTAGTTTCCCAATAAATTTTTTCTAATGGCCTAAATTAAAAAAAAAAATGGTAATGCAGGACTCTTCTTCCTGTGGAAAACAAAACCGTAATGACAAAGCTTGAAAATGAAGTTTCACAGACTCAACCCTGTATTTGCTTAAATTGCCTAGTGGCTCTTGGTATGGATAGCAAACTAACTTGTCAGGGAAAATTCACATATTAGGTATGCTTGAAGATAGACTTCGGACCTGCTTTTACTTTTTCTGAAACCCTAACATTTCCATCTGTCCTTCTAATTCTCATGTTGTAACAGCAGTGAGGATAGTAAAAATGAAAATGATAGCAATAACTTCCGATAATCAAGCCCCAGCACTTGTGAGCTTCATTATATATATATCATTTCATTAATGTCCAGCCCTGCCTTGAGACTGTATCTCATCTGCCCATTTTAGAGATGAAGAAACTGAGCAAGAAGTAACCTCTCCCACTGTGTCACAGAACCCAGCCTTCCTAATTCCCACGTCCACGTGTGGTCCTCTCTGCCCTCATGCCTCTTAGAAATTCACAGTTCTCTACTTGCTACTGCTATTATAAACTAGTCTCACTAGTCCCATAACCGTTAATCTCAAGAAAGCTTTTTGCTTGAAGATTGACACAGTGGCGTCTTCCCATTAAGTCTTTGGTGCATCGTGTGCTATGCAGGAAAAGGGGCACAGACCACCAGATAATCTGCATAAACCTGTAGAATGTTTAATTAGAGGCTCGCTAGTCCTAATTGCCATTTTCTCCTTTTAAATTGGGACAACTGCTGATTTGTACAACTCTATATAGAACTGTTATTTTTTTAAGTGACCAAATAAATACCAGTTTACACTAGCGACAGAATCCCTGCTCCCTTTTCAGCTAGGCCCGGCACATAAAAGGCATGGATGTTTCATTGAAGTTTATGTACATCTTGACCCCATACTTGTTTATGTACTAAAAGACAATTGGGTTTTCAATCAACAATTCGTTTCCAAGCCAGAATTAATAAGGGGAAGCTTGAATGTTCTCAAGAAGGGGGCAAATGCTCCAGCTACAAAGCCTGGGCGGCCCCGAGCTTATTTGAAGTCTGCGAGCTGAGGGTGGGATGCAGGAAGGAATGGTTGCTTCTCAGGGGTCGTCTTTAGTGAAGCAGGCCAGTCTGAGTGAGACTGTCTCTGGGTGGGGCCTGCTTCTCTTGAGGCTATCCAGGGCCCAGCCTGGCCTGGCAAACAGTTAAACCACATTTTACGTGCACAAGGTTTCCTTCTCGCAGGTAATCAAGGAATGCTTTGTTACAAATCTATTCATTTGGGGCTGGTGAGATCCTGTTTTCTAGAGCTCCACATTTCACATTGAGCAAAGATTAGGTAGTTCCCATGCCAGGTACTCTTTAGAAATTTGTTCAGAAATGTTTGGCAGCAGCAACGTTTGTTTTAACTTTTTTTTTTTAACCCCAAATTCCCTTGGCAGGTGGTGGGAGAAAGGGTGGGGGTTGTCAATGGACTGTACTGAGGTTGCTAAGAAGGTTTATGTGCTTCCTGAGATAGACAGATTTGGGTCAGAGCTAACAAAAGAAATGAAGAAAGTGGTTTTGCACTGCCATACATTTTAAATTGATCAGCGAGGCAATTTTGCTGTCTTGTTAAGGCTTTGTCATCTTCGGAGGGTCTGGCTTTCAGAGTCAGACTCTGGTAAACATTTTGCCCTTCTGGCACCTGGAAGTGACCCAGGAGGTTCTGAGCCCCAGCATTTAATTTGCTGCCAGGGTTCCCTCTGACGAGGTGCAGACATCACCACCAATGGCGCACACACTGTTTCTAGGGGTGGGGACGGCTGGTGGGATCCCTCCAGGGGCAATGAAGACGACGTTGAATCATGTACTGATCTCACATGTGAGAGAGTCTGACTTGGCAGGTGTCACCAAAGACATGAAACACAAGCTGTCACCGCTCCAGAAAGTCAAGTGGAAATTGTTGCAATTATACTTGGCACATCTGCTTGAATCGTCACTTTAAGCCTGTGGGAGCTTGAAAACCTCTGTTTTCCTTTCTTCATTTGTGTGTGTGTGTGTGTGTCATTTCCCTAAGTTACTTCACCTGGAGAGAAATTCATGGCACTGAGAACCAAATACCTAGAAAGATACAAAATGTAATGTAAACAGGAAGTGACAGTTTTGCTTATAAAAAGCACATATAAAGGCATAAAATAATTCAAATTTATGCTAAGGTGTAAGAAAAAGAAAATAAAGGAATCCCTGAAACAACAAAGCCATCAGATACCCAATAAAACTGTGGGTAGCAAACCACGTTCCTGTTACCAGGTGCTGACACAGGATGAAAGGAAAGGCTATTTTTTGGCTATGTGTTTCTGTGTGTTAGAACCTTAGTGGGAAGGTGACAATCTCTGGGATCTGAGAATGCACCAGGAATTTGATTTTATCTTAGGCATGTCTTTTAAGCTGAGGTAAACAGGCGGCCTGATTTGAGACAACAAACAAAGGTAGTCATGAGCCTGGAACTATGTGCAGAGATTAGAAGATGAGCCAGTATAGCAGATAGTGATCTACAGGGAGAAGTGGAGGAAACCCAGGCCCTTGAGAAATATAAAGGGTAGACCAGATGTTCCCAAGAACACCGACCTGTTGTTAGTAATTGTGAGTGAGTCAAGCAACATTTCCTGCTTCTGTGGACTCAGATGATGGGATGAAATCCAGTTGTTCATGAGATTTTAACATTAGAAGAGATTTTCAAGATTAATGTAGTTCTGGAATTCTCAATTGAAGAAGCTAAATCCCACCGTCCAGGTGGAATTCAGAGCTTGGTGTTACACTGGACCTGCTGGCATTTCAGCCCCATGTATTCACCATCTCCACTCCCAGCCCTTCCAGAGAGGCAGACAATACCCCTTCTGCCCCCACAAGTCAGTGGAGGCAGTACAAGTTGCTTCTCATTTTTGGCTTCTCTAAATTACCAAAATGTAGGCTTGTTGGAAAAAATGCTGTTTTACTTGCAGAGTCACCTAAGGCAAAAAAAAGCCAAAGCTCCCCACCTGTTTTAGCATGGACGTTTGCCTCTTTGATCCTCATGACCAGCCGGGTTGGTAGATATTTTTATCCCCCTCTTGGACACATCAGAACCCAGAGGGGTTATTGGGTGGCCTGTCTAGAGCTATGTGGCTGGTGGGCAGTGGAGCATTTGACGATAAGCCCACTTTTCAGATATGGGGGGACGAACATCTTTCTGGGGGTCTCAGCTTACGGAGCCTCAGGATGGAAGTTGGCAGGCAGCCCCTCTCTGCATGGCAGACCCCTGAGTGGTTTTCTGGAGTGCACAATGTTTCTTTGAAGGTGGGGGCTGGGCAGTGAGGGTCAGTAGATGGAGGGTAATTAAGGGACATGGGTGGAAATGCTGTGGATAATTTTAGAGAAATCCATCTTCCTGTAACCCCTCCTTTGCTTTGCTTTTTAGAAATCATGAGGTCCAATGGATTTTGTTTGGCAAACACGGAAACGATAGTCATTGACCACAGCCTACCAAACGGAAAAGACCAGCATCTGGACGTGGATTCCACGGAACATCTGTGAGTACACTGGTTTGAATAGCCATATTTTAAAAGAGACCCCTTGGCTGGTGGTCAGCGTCAGGAGCTGGATTTCCATGTGGGAGGAAATAAGTGTGGCCAGGAGCCCTGAGCCTCTGGATCTGCCATTTCTAGAGTGTGGTGAGGTCTGGATTCATAGTCCTTGTGGGGGCAAAGTTCTTTTGACAAAAGGCTGTAAATGGGGCCTTTAGGGGAAGTTGGGAGCTGCAGGGTCTGGTTCCTGCTGGGCCACTGGGGGGGGAATCCTTTTTTTTTTTTTTTCCCTTTTTCTCAGAGGTGGTGGTGGGGGCGTTGACAGCTGTTTTTCTTTTTGGATGCCTGCATCGGGTTTTGGTGTCAGAATTAGGCTAATATAGTTTGGAGAACTGACACCTTTTTTCATGAAAAGGAGCAGTTGGGATACCCTAAGAATTGCCCCCTAAAAGAAAACTCAGTGTAAAAAAGTCTAGGCCCAGTGCTTTTTCAAGGAAGACGTCTTGGACACCTTTTGCAATTTTCCTTCTTTCTACTGGGGCATGGAATCTTTTTTTGTTTCCCACTCCTACCAAGACCTCCTAAATCAGAAATGCTGGGGGTGGGGTCCAGTTATCTGTATTTTTAACAACCCAAGGCTGATTCCTTTCTTCTTCTTTTTTTTTTTTAACAAACACTCCTTCCAGGGGGAATCTTGACATTTACAGGCATCATCTCCAGGCTCAGGTCCTGGCTTCCTGGCAGCGGGCGGTGGGGGGACGTGGACAGCTTCATGGATACTGGGAGTCACATCAGGTTACAGGCTGGGGATTCCCTGTGGCTGCTAGGCCTGGCCTGGCCCAGCCCTGGGGAGAAGGAGCAAGTGCCGGGTCAGCGAGGGTGGGAGGGCCAGGGACGCCCTATCTTCTCTGCTTCCCGCTGCTGATACAGATCTCTGGTCCTAGCGAGCACTCCGGGAAAGTGTGGGCAGAGCCGTCAGACTAGGAGCTCGTCTAGGCCAGCTCCTTGGCTGGATATTGGGGTGCAGGGTCCCCAGTCTCATGTGAAGGCAGTCCCTGTACAGCTTCTGTAAACTGTCACGGGAGGAAGAAGCCTGAGCTCCCCAAGCCTGGGTCTCTGCGTCAACGAGGGCCTCCCCTTCCGAGAGTCACCATCTTCAGAAGGGAGATACTCATAGTTTCCCGTGTGGTGGTCGCCAGCGTTGCAGATGTGGACATGAAGTGCCTGGCTCAGGAGCACACAGAGGTGCGGCCTCACGTGCAGCCACCCCCGTGGCACCCTCCACACCAGCACCCGCCTACACCTAGACCAATGGAAACCGGCTGTGCCTGAGCTGGGCCCCGCGGATGGGATGCCCGGGCGGCAACTTCTGTCTCTGTGGTTCTCATTGTGTGTCTCCAGCAGACAGTGCAAGAAGCCTTAGTGACGGCGCCATTTCAGGAAGAAGCAGTGTCAGGGGACGCGTCGGCAGAAGGACGAGGAGCTGGCCCACGGGACAGCCGTGGCCCTTTGCTCACTCCGCGCGACCCTGCGGCACTCCGTGGGCTCGCTGTTTTTTGAGGTCAGGGGTTGTGCGTGTATGCGTGGCGTGGGCGTTAGCTTATTATCCGTGCATCCTCTGGGCTAACACAACACCCCTGTGTAGTTCTGAGACTAGTGCTTATCAGGTAAATGAAGGGAAGGAGAGGCTCATCAGCTCCAGGGGATGAGGCGATGCTGACTCGCCCTTGTCTCCAAGGAGAAGTAGGATGGAGAGCCCCTTCCTCATCTCCAGGAGCCACCAGGTGCTGGTGTTGACCCTTGGGATCTCCTTTCTGTACCAGGGAGGTCTCTGCACCCTGAAGTGGGGCCAGGTTTAAGAAGCAAGTTCAGGGGGGTGGATGTGGCTCAAGTGGTTGGTGGGTTCGATCCCCGGGACATTCCGGTAAAATAAAAATATAGAAGGTGTGCAGGTGGGCCAGGCCCACGCATGGCGAGCCAGGTCCCGCTGAGCCACACAACAAGATGATGACCCGGCAGGAGAGAGACACAGGGGAGAGCCAAGACGAGACGCACTGAAAACCAGGAGCTGAGGTGGCACAGGTGGCAGAGTGCCTCTTTCCCACATCGGAGGTCCCTAGGATCAAATCCCGGTGAAGACTAAAGGAGAAGGATGAGAAGAGAGGGCAGGAAATAGATACAGAGAATCCCCCAGTGAATGGACACAGACAGCAAGTGGGCGGAGGAGGTATTAAATGCATAATGTAAATAAATAAATAAATCTTAAAAAAAAAAAAAGTAGCAAGTTCAAGTGTGAATAATTTTCATCCAGGAGAAACCCGCAGAGAGAAGGCAGAGGGCGATGACGTGACTTTGCCAGCCAGCCCTGGGCTTTGCATGCCTGCCCTGGATGCCTGCCTGGCCGTGGCAGAGGGCAAGGGGGAAATTTCCCTCTTGTGATTCCTGGAAAGCTTAAAACTGAAATGTCTGACAGAGTGACATGGGGAATAGCATTTAAAGGGAGCCCACACTCAGGTTTGCAAATCGGACTCTCGTTTCTGCAGAAGCATCTCCTCTAGCTACTAGTGCAGCGAGTTCTGTCTCTCAGGCGCTCCAGGGGCTGTCGAATGGGTGAGGGGGGTTGATAGGTGAGGGCGCCTGAGTCCCTGGAAGCTTCACCTCTGGGACATTGGGAGGGATGGGCTGGCCTGAAGCCTGTTTTGCTTGTCTTTGTTTTTAGGAGGCACCGGGAACTGAACCCGGGACCTCCCATGTGGGAAGCAGGTACTCAACCTCTTGAGCCACATCCACTGCCCCCAAGCCTGTGAATTCATGGTTGTCAGACCTGCTGCTAAGACCCAGAGAGGAAGTCTCAGCAGGCAGTTCCACCCGTTCTCCGGGTAGAGCCTTGCCTGCACTCAGCGTGTCGTGATGGGACTGCAGATTTGTAGGAAACTGCCTGCTCCTGCTCATGCAGCTCTCTCAGGGGTCTGAGGGATGACCAGGCCCCTGGGAAATTCGTGTGGGGCTGGGACATGTCGGCCACCCTGGCCTTGTCCTCCCACCATGACAGCTGGGGTTTTGGGGGGGGGGGGGAATGGTGGTTGCTGACACATTGTTCCGGAACATTCCGGCTCTCCTCCAATGAGGAAAAGCTGTAGGGCAGGGGCTGAGGAGACTGAGCCGGGTGGCGTCTTCAAGCCTTTCCTACCCGTCGGTGTGTTCCTGTCTCTTTTCAGCCTAACGTTGGTTTGCGAGAAGAGACCCCTGGGGTCTGTCTGCAGCATAGCCTCAGCGTGAGGACAAGAAAGGATGGAGGAAGCCACCAGCCCACCATGTGGCCCAGGCAGGGTGGGCCAGGGTTGTCCCCAGCCCCCACACAGGGAGGGGTCCGCGTCTCCACTCTCTGCCCCTCACTGATGGCATTAAAGTCCACCTTGGTGGCCTCTTCTATTCAGACATTTTAAAGCTATAATCGCCTCCTTTTCTGCTTTTAATTTGCCAAATGGACTCTGGAGAAAGCCTGCCTTTCAGTCAGATTCTGCTGGAATCTGGCCCAACGTGTTTGCTGTGCAGGGCTGGGTCACATCTCTCCCCCCCCCCCCAAAGTGCTTCCCCTGGGTCCATTAATCCATATCAGAGACTAATTCCTGGGCGATTTGGTCAGTTCATGAGGGAAACTCGAGAACTTTCCGGATAGAATCGAGCATCTCCCACTGTGTCTCCCCAGGACGCCATGTGACAGCTGAGGGGAGAGGATCCTGCCCCCCCCCACCTGCCTCTCCCATGCCCTGAGGAAAATGGAAAAAGGACAAACAGCATCTCTCCATTTCCCTCCTGGGAGGACAATGGCCTTCCTGTACATCGAGTTCTGTTAGGGATTGTTTAAAATTGGGAGTCTCTTTTTTTCTGGCTCCAGAGGCGGACGCTGGGTGTTTCAGGGAATAGCTGTTTCGGCTCCTAGGGGAATCAGGGTCAGGCAGGTGCTTAGGTCACTTCAGAGTATGGTACATTTTCTTCTCTCGTGTTTTCCTGCCTCTCCCCTCCCGTGGAAAGTCACCACCTTCAAATCCTCATCCTTCAGAGCCCATGAAACAACTCTCCCAGGTGCAGCTTTACCGCTGGAAGGAAGTGTCCTTCACCAACTCCCTCCTGGCTCCCGTTCCCCCAGGCATCTGTGCACGCTCCAGAGAAGCCATTAGGTCACGAGCTTCTTCCCACCACAGCCGTGTCCTGCTGGCCTTTGTAACTGCCCCACAACTGAGGACAGGGAGACAGAGAAAACTCCATAAATGCACACATGAGGGAGTGAAGGCCTCAGGAAGCACTGGCTGAAGGAATAGCCACTCTCAGGCAGCAAAAACCAGGAGCTGAAACGGTCTCTGGAGCAGGAGCCATTTCACCCAGTTAATTTATAATCCTGGTCCTTTCCACACGTCCTGCAGGACATCATGGGAAGTCTTTCCCTGTGGGGTTGGAGGTGTTGCCTGCACTTCTCCTTCCAGTTATGCTTCTGCCCCTTCTTGCACCCACCTCAGCTCGGAGTCAGTGGCTCAGCCCTCACCTCCGTTCTCTGTGATTTCAGGTTCGAGAACGGCAGTGAGTTTACCTCAGAGCTGGAGGATGGCGATGACCCAGCGGCTTACGTCACCAACCTGTCCTATTACCACCTGGTCCCCTTTGAGACGGACATTTTGGACTGAGCCTCTCCTTGAGCTCCTCCCCACCTCGGCTCATTTACCGCCGGTTCTGCTGCTGATTCCCATGCTGGACTTCAAGGGCCAGAAGCTCCTTCGGTCCTGCAGTTGGATCCGAGATGATGCCCACGATGGCCCCAGAGCGGTGGTCCTGCTCTTCAGAGGGCCTCCCGTGCCCCTGGGGTGCATGCACCAGTGAGAACTGGACACAGGGAGGGCACAGTGTCCTGTGAGTGGATGGACGGGGACTTGTGGTTGTCAACGGCTTCTAGCAAAGGCTCTAGCACCCTGGATGCCTGGCCCCAGGTTGCCCACATGGACTGCTGTTTCTAAGGGGTCCTTTCTCTCTCCTCTCAGTACCTCAGCCTGTTACTTTTGTTTCCTGGGGACCCGCTACTCACGCTTGGTTTGTGAGGCAGCAGCAAGTACCTGCAGGAATGTCCATGCCGCCAGGGCGGCAGCTGCCCTGGGCTTTCCCCATCCCTTCTCTTGTTACTGCTTCCTGAGGAGGAGCGCCCTTCTCTGTCAAGTGGCCTGGGGCCACCCACCCACACCCCCAACCACTTCGTTCCACAGACAACATTTCAAGTGAGATTTTGACACATTGCCAAATGTTGGACAACAGCCAGGGAACCGGGACACGTGGCTTGTGTTTTTGTTTTTTGTCTTTTATCTGTGTGCTCTGCCTAAAGGAGTGTTTACAGAAGGCCAAGCTCCAACAGGGAATATGGTCTCTGGGGAGAGAGGGAAATCAATGAAGATGAGGTGCCCATCTCAGCGTGGACTCTTGAGAGGTGACGATTTTCTTCACGAGAGTGGACCCAGAGGAGAAGAACTCCTTCCTCTTCAGCCCTCCAGGGAGGGCTACCGAGCCCGGCCACGCCACCTAGAGTCGGATGCTCATACCTGTGCCATTTGAGAGCCCAGAGGACAGCTCTCCATCTCCTGTTGCCCATGGGGTTAGGGTCTGGGTTCCGAGCACTTACTTTCTCACAGCATCGACTAACGACCAACATTTGCTAATGTAAATAACAGTAAATTATTGAGAATCCTAATTCTTTTACACAGTCTGTTTTTTAATCTATTTTAATTAAATAAAATATATTGCTCTTCTTCTGTTTAAGATGTGTGTGTATAAAGGCACGGTTCTTTTTCTCTACCAGGGAAGGGGCATAAACCAGATGCTGCCGCCGCTTAGCGCTGGCCACATTTTTTTTTTTCTAGGAAATGTGTTATGTTCTCACCTAGGGAATGACTGGTACCAGTTGAAAGATGAGCATTGTGTTTGCGGGAAGGGTTTTCCCCTTCTCCAGTTTCCTCTCTGGCAGCCACAGGAAGCTTTTTCTTTTTTTTTTTTAATGGATACATGTAAATTTTTTTTTTTTTGAATCAAACAATATACTACACAATATATTTGGTTCATAGTAATGCATTCATACAGTATTTGTCCTTTTGTGTCTGGCTTGCTTCACTCAACATAATGTCCTCCAGGTTCATCCATGTTGCCATATGCTTTATGACTTCATTTCTTCTTATAGCTGCATAATATTCCATTGCGTGAATAGACCACAGTTTCTTTATCCATTCTTCTCTTGATGGACACCTGGGTTGTTTCCAACTTTTGGCAATGGTGAATAATGTGGCTATGAACATCGGTGTGCAGATGTTTGTTCGTGTCACTGCTGTGAGTTCTTCTGGGTATATACCCAGTAGTGGTATTGCAGGGTCACGTGGCAAGTCTATATTCAACTTCTTTAGGAACTGCCAAACAGTCCTCCATAGTGGTTGTACCATCCTGCATTCCCATCAACAATGAAGAAGTGTTCCTATCTCTCCACATCCTCTCCAACACTTGTAGTTCTCTGTCTTTTTAATAATGGCCATTCTGATAGGTGTGAAATGATATCTCATTGTAGTTTTGATTTGCATTTCCCTAATCATGAGTGATGTTGAGCATTTCTTCATGTGTTTTTTTGCCATTTGTATTTCTTTGGAGAAATGTCTATTCAAGTCTTTGGCCCATTTTTTAATTGGGGCGTTTGTCTTTTTATTGTTGAGTTGTAACATCTCTTTATATATCCTGGATATTAAACCCTTATCAGATATGTGATTTCCAAATATTTTTTCCCATTGAGTTGGCTGCCTTTTCACCCTTCTGACAAAGTCCTGTGAGGTGCAAAAGCGTTTAATTTTGAGGAGGTCCCATTTCTCTACTTTTTCTTTTGTTGCACGTGCTTTGGGTGTGAGGTCCAAGAAATCACCACCTACTGCAAGGTCTTGAAGATGTTTCCCTACATTTTCTTGTAGTTTTATGGTCCTGGCTTTTATATTTAGATCTTTGATCCATTTTGAGTTGATTCTTCTATAGGGGGTGAGATAGGGGTCCTCTTTCATTCTTTTGGTTATAGATATCCAGTTCTCCCAACACCATTTGTTGAAGAGACTGTTTTTTCCCATCAGCGTGGGCTTGGTAGGTTTGTCAAAAACCAGTTGACTGTATAGGTGAGGGTTTATTTCTGGATTCTCAATTCTATTCCGCTGATGGATATGTCTATCTTTATGCCAGTACCATGCTGTTTTGACCACTGTAGCTTGGTAATATGTTTCAAGGTCAGGCAGTGAAATTCCTCCCACATTGATCTTCTTTTTTAGAATACTTTTGGCTATTCGGGTGCACTTACCCTTCCAGATGAATTTGGTAATTGCCTTCTCTAATTCTGTAAAGTAAGCTGTTGGGATTTTGATTGGTATTGCATTGAATCTATAAATCAGTTTGGGCAAGATTGACATCTTCACAATATTTATTCTTCCAATCCATGAACATGGAATGTCTTTCCATTTGTTTGGGTCTTTTTAAATTTCTTTTAGCATTGTTTTGTAGTTTTCTGCATGTAGGTCCTGTACTTCCTTGGTTAAATTAACTCCAAGGTATTTGAATCTTTTTGTTGCTATTGAAAGTGGAATTTTCCTCCTGATTTCCTCCTCAGATTGTTCAGTACTAGTGTACAAAAACATTACTGATTTTTACATGTTGATCTTATATCCTGCCACTTTGCTGAACTCATTTATTAGTTCAAGTAGCTTTGTTGTGGATACTGCAGGATTTTCTAAGTACAGGATCATGTCATCCGCAAACAGTGAGAGTTTTACTTCCTCTTTTCCTATTTGGATGCCTTTAATTTTTTTGTCTTGTCTAATTGCCCTCGCTAGAACTTCTAGCACAATGTTGAATAACAATGGTGATAGTGGGCATCCTTGTCTTGTTCCTGATCTTAGGGGGAAAGCTTTCAACCTTTGCCCATTGAGTATGATGTTGGCTGTGGGTTTTTCATATATGCTTTTTATCATATTGAGGAATTTTCCTTTTATTCCTATCTTTTGAAGTATTTTTATCAAAAAAGGATGTTGGATTTTGTCAAATGCCTTTTCTGCATCTATTGAGATGATCATGTGGTTTTTTTCCTTCAATTTGTTAATGTGGTGTATTACATTGATTGATTTTCTTATGTTGAACCAGCCTTGCATACCAGGAACAAATCCCACTTGGTCATGATGTATAAGTCTTTTGATATGCTGTTGGATTCAATTTGCAAGTATTTTGTTGAGAATTTTTGCATCTATGTTCATGAGAGAGATTGGTCTGTAATTTTCTTTTCTTGTGGAATCTTTATCTGGCTTTGGTATTAGGGTGATGTTGGCTTCATAAAATGTGTTGGGGTAATTTTCCCTCCTCTTCAATTTTTTGGAAGAGTTTAAACAGAATTGGTGTTAATTCTTTTAGAAATGCTTGGTAGAATTCACCCGTGAAGCCATCTGGTCCTGGACTTTTCTTTGCTGGGAGATTTTTGATGACGGATTCAATCTCCTTAATTGTGATTGGTTTGTTAAGTTCTTGTATTTCTTGTTGTGTCAGTGTAGGTTGGTTATGAGTTTCTAGAAATTTGTCCATTTCATCCAGGTTGTCTAGTTTGTTGGCATATAGTTTCTCATAATATCCTCTTATGATTCTTTTTATTTCTGTGAGGGCATTTGTAATTTCCCCCTTTTCATTTCTGATTGTATTTATTTGCATCTTCTCTCTTTTTTTCTTTGTTAGTCTAGCGAGGGGTTTGTCAATTTTATTGATCTTCTCAAAGAACCAGCTTTTGGTTTTGTTGATTTTCTCTATTGTTTTTCTGTTTTCGTTTTCATTTATTTCTGCTCTAATCTTTATTATTTCTTTCCTTCTTTTTGCTTTGGGATTGGTTTGCTGTTCTTTTTCTAGTTTCTCAAGTTGTTCAGTTAAATCTTTGAGTTTAGCTCTTTCTTGTTTCTTAATATAGGCATTTAGGGCTATAAATTTCCCTCTCAAGACTGCCTTTGCTGTATCCCATAAGTTTTGATATGTTGTGTTCTCATTTTCATTTGTCTCAATATATTTACTGATTTCATTTGCAATTTCTTCTTTGACCCACTGAATATTTAGGAGTGTGTTGTTCAGTCTCCACACATTTGCAAATTTCCTTTTTTCCTGTCTGTTATTGATTTCTAGTTTCATTCCATTATGATCTGAGAAGGTGCTTTGTATAATTTCAGTCTTTTTATATTTATTGAGAACTGTATTGTGACCTAACATGTGGTCTATCCTGGAGAAAGATCCATGGGCACTTGAGAAGAATGTATAACCCACTGAGTTTGGATGCAATGTTGTGTATATGTCTGTTAGGTCTAACTTGTTTATCATATTGTTCAAGTTCTCTGTTTCCTAGCTGACCTTCTGTCTAGTTGTTCTATCTAATGATGTGAGAGGGGTGTTGAAGTCTCCGACGATTATTGTAGAAATGTCTCTTTCTCCCTTCAGTTTTGCCAGTTTGTCTCATATATTTTGGGGCACCCTGGTTAGATGCGTAGATATTTATGACCGTTATATCTTCCTGGAGGATCGTCCCTTTTATTAATATATAATGGCCTTCCGCATCTCTTTTCACTTTTTTGCATTTGAAGTCTGTTTTGTCTGATATTAGTATAGCTACCCCTGCTCCTTTCTGTTTACTATTCGCGTGGAGTATCTTTTTCCAACCTTTTACTTTCAGCCGGCTTGTATCCTTGGGTCTGAGGTGAGTTTCTTGTAAGCAGCATAAGGATGGCTCATGTTTTTTTTATCCATTCTGTCAGCCTGTATCTTTTGATTGGGGAATTTAATCCATTCACATTCAATGATATTACTGAAAATGCACTATTTATTTTATTCTTTGGTTTTCATATGTCATCTTATTTTTGTCTCTCTTCTTACTCTTTTGGTTATCCTTTCTGCTTTTCTTTCTTCTATACTCTCCTCCAAGCCTCTCTCTCCTGTCTTTTTCTTTCAGGTTCTAAGGCTTCCTTTAATAATTCCTGCAAAGGTGGATTCTTTTTTTGCAAACTCTCTTAGTTTCTGTTTGTTTGTGAATACTTTATATTCACCTTCATATTTGAAGGACAGTTTTGCTGGATAAAGAATTCTCGGCTGGCAGTTTTTCTCTTTCAGTTTCCTAATTGTATCATACCACTGTCTTCTCGCCTCCATGGTTTCTGAAGAGAAATCTGCACTAAGTCTTACTGGACGTCCTTTGTATGTGATTGTTTGCTTCTCTCTTGCTGCTGTGAGAATTTTCTCTTTATCTTTTACATTTGACATTCTGAATAATATGTGTCTTGGCGTAGGTCTATTTGGATTTATTCTTATTGGAGTACGGTGTGCTTCTTGGACATGTAAGTTCATTTCTTTCATGAGAGTTGGGAAATTTTCAGCTATTATTTCCTCAAATACTCTTTCTGCCCCTTTTCCTTTCTCTTCTCCTTCTGGAACTCCCATGACACGTATGTTCTTTTGTTTTGTGTTGTCATTCAACTCTCTTGAGTCCCTGCTCAATTTTTTCCATTCTTTTCTCTCTTCAATTTTAGCTGCTCTGTCTTCAGTATCACTTATTCTTTCTTCTATCATTTCGAGTCTACTGTTGTATGCTTCAAATGTATTTTTGACTTCACCTATTGTGTCTTTCATTCCCATGAACTCCGTTACTTTTCTGTTCAGGGTTTCAAATTCTTCTTTGCATTTGCTCAATGACTTCTTGATGTAATTTATCTCTTTAACTATATTCTCTTTCATCTCATTAATTTGATTTTGGAAATTTGTGTTCATCTCACTGATTAGTTCTCTCAAATTCTGCATCTCTTCTGGGACTTTGCTGTATTACTTTTCTTGGGCCATGTCTTCTATTTTCTTAGTATGGCTTGTGATCTTTTGCTGGTGCTTAGGCATCTGGTTAGTTTGTATTTTACTTAGATGCTCTATCTCTTTCTCTTTTATGGGGTTTTAGTGGCAGGAGGCTGTGAGTTACCACAGCTCTTTGATTTTTGGCTCAACCTTGATTGATAGGATTGTTCTGCTGGTTGCTCAAAACTGGGCACTGGACCCAGTAATTGGTTGTAGAGTCGTTTCCTAGGGCCTTGGGCAGGAGGGCTATAGAGGCCAGGAAAAGCCTCTCTTATTAATTTTCTTATGTGCACTTCCTTAGTCTGCCAGGAGATGGCGCTTGTTGGCAGTTTGCAATTCAATGCCTGGTCGGAGCGTATTTGTTGTGACACAGACCAGATCAATGTGATAGAGCTTCCTGTCTGGGGGCTAGGAGCCCTGTGATTCAAACTTTCTGAGACAGTTCTCCAGACTTCTCTCGTAGCGCCCCCCTTTTCCCAGCTAGGAAATATTTCCACTCCCTTCTGAATCCTCAACAATCAGTCCCTGTTAGTAGAGGATGAGATTGGGAGGTTTGTATATCTTTAGCCCCTTGCAGGCTCCAAGGCAAACAATGGCGCAGCCCCACCCAGCCTGGAAGGGCTCTCGGGACAGGGCAGACCAAACCTGGGAGTCCAAAGCAGGGTCAGCCCCAGGCTCTCTCTCCCTTCTCCCATGGAGTCCTCAACAATTAGTCCAGGCTAGAAGAGAGGGAGGTTGGGAGGATCAGATTTCTCCAGTCCTTTCCAGGCTCCCAGGGCAAACCGCCGTATGGAAGGGTCCGTAGGGCTCCGCAGCCCAAATTTACAAGTCAGAACCTGAGCCAGCCTAAGGCTGTGTCCCTCTCTCTCCCCTTTCTGGGAGTAGCAGATCCCTGAAGCCCCCTTTGTCTGTTGTCCCAGGCCCAGAGGCCCGAGAATTCTGAAGAGTGTGGGGGAGGGTGCCGGCAGCAGCAGAAGCTGCTACTTGCAACTCACAGTTCTGTAGTCGCGATTTCCCTCTTCTGTTCCTCTCTCCTCTGGGTGGTGTGCAGCCTTCACCTGCTGTCCTAAACCCTAGAAGATCTTTTTCGGGGCTGTTTCCGCTTGTCCTCTAGCTATTTTTCTGGAGAAGAGATTCCCGTGTCTTACTAGTCCGCCATCTTCCCAGAAGTCCAGCTTCTTTTTGATCCAGCTGCACAGCACCTGGGATTTCTGCTGACTTTGCCTTCCCCTGTTGCTTTCCAGCTGAGTGTAACGCATCCTGCTTTCAAATAGACCATTAGGTGGCTGACAGGGTCAACCAGTTTCCTCTCTTTTCTTGGAGAGTAAAATTCAGTTTTGTGTAAGGATGGGGCTTCTTGCCTGGCAGTTGAGGTTAGAGATAATGAATGTGTGCAGTGAATTATCTGGCTCTGAACTACTGATTCATGGATTAGCCTCATTATTCATGTACCGCAGATATCAGCCACCGGGATGGCTGCTTTGTTTCCCCGTCAAGAGTCAGCTCCTTAAGCCCTACTCTAAGCTTTCACTCAGGAAGCTGAAGTCTTTCCAATCAGTACACACTCAAGTCTCCCAAGTAGGGGCCTTTGGAAATTTGTTTTCCTATTAAACACAATCAGAGGATTCTCTGGCTTCCATTTTTTTTCTGGAAAAAAAAAAAACATGGCTTTCTAGGTCCATTCTTCTTGTTCTCACATTTGAAAGAGACAAGTGCAGATAACTTTCTTTGCAAGCAGTGCTTTCTGGTAATTAGCCTCAGCATGGGGGAAGGCACTATGGAGTGGTAGGGACCATGGCGAATGGAAACCTCACACACTGCACTCTATGCCAGTTCTTCCCAGTTTTTTGATGGAAGCTAGAAATCTAGATTATTATGTGAAATATCCCTCCCCAAAACAGAAAACACAACCATAACATAAAACTTGACCAAGTAAAAGCATAAGGAATTTTCAGCCTCTACACAGACAATTCTGAGAATCCACAGCGCGGGAGCTCAGGCTCACATGGGACTTTTGCACTGTTGCCCACACATTCTTCCAGTCTGCTTTAGAACCCGCTTCTCTCCTTGTGCGCTCTGCAGCCTCATCCCTTGGCACCAACAATTGTGAGGACTCTTCCCAGGAACCTGGAAAATGGTGGGCAATGTTTAAAAGTTCTTTCCTGGCCAGTCAACTCATTTTAAGTCAAGGCGGTTTCCTATTTGAAAGGATGGTGAGCGGAGGAAGCGTCCCCTCTTTGTTTTGTAAATTAATTCTGCTTTTCACCTAGATGGCTTGCTTAAGGTAAAGAAACATCACGTGAACACAGACTTGGTCCCCTCCCAGATTCTTGCTACTGGGGTGCCACAATCTCCGGGACTTGCCCTCATTGTGGGAGAGCAAGGGAGCAGAAGTGTGAGCTCATTAATAAACATACAGTTCTCATGGCTGTAACGTTTATTAATAGAAATATACGCAGGAGTGTTGGCAGATGCCCCAAGCCATGTATTCTAACCTTCCCCACTTCTTCCTCCTGGGGATAGAACATGTTCTTGGCCTTCATTTAAGAGGACATTCTGTCAAATGAGCATTTTTATTGCAGCTATGCTAATGTGAGCTCCCGCCGGACACACACACACACACACACACACCAGTATAAGACGCTAGGCTCATATGAATCCCTGAGAGCCCCTGGTCTCCTGAGGTCTGATTTTATCCCCAGTTTGGGCCACAGGGAAAACCAAAAATGAGTCATGTCTGTATGCCTCGTTCATAAAAAACCTTCTGACAGGAACAAAGGCCCATATGCACCTGGTACTTTTTCTTATTTGAATGGGTAATACATTCACACGGTCCAAACACCAAAACAGCTCAAGCGGTTTTCAGCATATATGCTTTGCATTTGTTCCCACAACCCCTCCAGTTCTTTCCTCTTCTAGTCACAGCAGCATTTAATTTCTTAACAGTTACACAGCAATCTTGGGAAATCACTGTGAGCTTGTGACTGGTAAGTAGATCTTGTATCATAAACGCCTAGACCTCTTTCCCAGAGCCTCTAAGAATGATCTGCTCTGTAAACTACTTGGCCACCTTCATAGCAGTAGATCCTTTATGTAGTTACTGGAAAAATGTAACTTCTGCCCTGCCTAGCGACATGGCAAATGCCTGTTCCTAAACACTGCATTCTGTGGGAATCACGCTTTTATAGGATGTGGACATGTCCTCCCCTTTCACTTTGTGGTGAGGGAGGACGTCCAGCCTCGGGAATGCCCATCTCTCCTCTTGCAACAGAGGATGGAGATCTAGGCCACAACCGGGTTCGGACTCTCCAAGAAAGAGGATCTCCCCTCCGACCACCGAAGGCGGGGCCCCACGCGAGCCCTCTAATAAAACGCTCACTTACTTGCCGAGCTGGGCTTGTCCGAGACTTTCTTTGGTCTGACGTATCCCTCTCAGGTTGGTGGGAAGCTGTCATTTTACACAGCTCCTTGCTATACCCAGAACAAGCGGGAAGTCTCATTCCCATTCCTGTCCACTAGAATAGATCCTTCCAGTATTTCTTTATGCCAATACCAAACAAATACTCTTTAGACACTAATACCACAATACCAAGCATATACTCTTTAGACACTAACTAAAAGAATTCCTCTGGATCTTTATATAACTTATTGTTTGTGGTCAATGATAATGCACCTTGAAGGCATGTATCTATAGGTGATATATATATGAAGCACTTTAGGAATAGACATTCTGCTCAAGGCATTCACTTGAGAAGTATAGCTTCTAATCAAAAAGGGTGAATGAATAAAGGCTGGCCGACATGTGGCATATTACATCTTTTTTAAAAACGGGTAACTGCCAAATCTTAGATATGCTTCATCTTATTAGACTTCTGAGAAAAGCATTCGAATTTCTATTATTCGCTCCTGTCTGTTTTGGGGATGGAGGTGAAGAAAGTGGTGGAGGCAGAAGATGGTGGTGAGTTTCGCACAAGCTAGGGACTGGCTCTTGGTCTCACAGATTGTAAACCCTGAGAGCAAACTCTCGAGTGGGCACCCTCATATGAGACAATCTTGAGGCAACATAATGCCTTTCCCTTTATTTGTTTTTGTTAAAGCAGCTGTAGATTTACAGAGAAAGCATGCGGAAAGTAGAGTTCCCATGTACTCCCCCACCACATACAGTTTCCCCTATTATTAACATTTTGCATTAATGTAGTACCTTTGTTACCATTGATGAACCAATATTATTATAATTATACTATTAACTAAAGTCTACAGTTCACATCAGAGTTCATTCTTTGTGTTGTACAGATCAATGCTTTTTATTTTATTGTAGTGGTATGTATATAACAAAATTTCCCATTGTAACCACTTTCAAGTATATGATTCAGTGATGTTAAATTCCATTCACAGTGTTGTACCTCCATCATCATCCACTACCAAAAACGTTTCCAAAATCCCAGCCATTGATTTACTATAGGAACAACTGACCTAGAAATCAGAGTACTTGGGAGTCCTGGTGATCAGTGCATTCACTTTCTGGCCTCTGGGTGGAGGATAGACGAAAAGGGGCAAGTGTGGAAGCAGGGAGACTAGTTAGGAGGCAGTTGCAGAATCCAGGTAAGAGCTGATGGTAGGCCATGATGGTAATATTGGAAATAAGAAGCAGCAGTCGGATTGGGCACACGTTATAAGAGAGGCCTCAAGGTTGACCAGAGCACCAGATCATTAGGTTTCTGTCAACTGAAACTCAGAAGGTAGAGTAGGTTTTGAAAAAGAAGTGCAGAAATTCTGCCTTGGACATGTTAAATTGGAGATGACTGCTAATTTTATTTATTGACTGGGTGTTCGAGTTTGGAATGGAGATCAGATCTGCAGACAGACATTTGGGAATTGTCAGAGTACAGAAAATATTAAGAGCCTTGAGACTGGATTTGATCACCAGGAGAGTGGGGATAGAAGGAAAAGAGTTCCGAAGATTGAACCCTGGGGCTCTTCAACACCAGTTAAGGAAACCAGCAAAGAGTGAGAAGGGAAGGGCCAGCGAGGTAGGGGGAAAGCCAAGAGAATGTGGAGTCCTGGAAGTTCAAATGAGGAATCCGCTTCATTTGATGATAATCAAGTGTGGTGGACCTGGAGGGAGGAACGTTGGATTGAGCAAAGGGGAAATCCTTACTGGTGGCGACAAGAGCGGTTTTAGTGAAATGAAAAGGGCAAAGACCTGACTGGAATAAAAAGGAATACACTAAAGATTTTCCTTCCTGCTCCCATAAACCATCTACCCGTTTCCTCCTCCACCCCAACAGTTGCTTTTATTTATTTCTTACCTGTAGATCAAGAGTTTTATGCAAATGTAAACATGGGTGAATATATTTATTCTCCACTTTTTAACCCAAAAGGCAACATACTATGCACTCTTCTCTGCACCTTGCTTTTTTTAACTTTAGATACTTTAGGTACTCTCAGGATCTTTACCTGTCAATTCTTAAAGCTATTCCTCATTCTTCATTGACCTCTGCAAATGTTTCATAGTGGATGTACCTTAACCAGTAGCCTGTTGATAGACATTTGGCTTGTCTCCAATCTTTTGTTATTACAAACAATACTGCGGTGAAAAGCCTTGTTCAAAAGGTGATTTCATACATGGACATATGTCAGTGTATCTATAGGGCCATTTCCCCAAAATGGGACTGCTAGGTCAAAGGACAAATCAATTTATAATTTGGTAGGTACTGCCAAATTGCCTTCCATAGCAGTCATTCCAGTTTGCATTCCTATAGGTGATGTCTGTGAGGAAAACACATAGAGCTAGGCCTCTGTTGATGGACTGTGAGTGAGATTGTTTCAAATATTTTGCAATTGCAAGTAAGAAGCAAAGGATATACCTGAATATATCTAACTTCTCATGAATGTGAATGTATCTATGGAATAAGCTCCTTATTGACTTGTAAGAGTTCTTTGTATATGAGGGAAATTAGCCCTTGTACCAGTTAGCCTTTGCTGCATCAGACAAGCTCCAAACTCAATGGCTGAACAGCTGTTAGCTGACCATTCAATGGGTCAGCAGTGTGGACTGGGCTTACCTGGGTGGCTCTGCTGTTTGGAACCCGGCTTGGCTGATGTTGGCCGGGCTCACTGGGGAATCGCTGGCGTAGGTTTGCTTGGCTGGCACGGCTCATCATCTCTGCTCCAGGAAGTCTCCTTCTCCAGATGCCTGGCCTAGGCTTTTCCATATGGCAGGTCACGGTTCCAGGAAGAGAAAGAGGCCTCGCCCCAAGGAAAAGCAAGAGCTTTTCAAGTCTCTGCATCATGTGTGTTCCTGACCCATTGGTTTCAGTGAGTCACATGGACAGAGTCAGCTTGGGAAACTACCAAAGGGCATGGGCATGGCTTGGTGTCAGCACATTGGGGCCATTATTCAATCAGTCCATAATTCTCTGTTTTAAGTATGTGGGGTTATCACTCTAGTTCCCTTTATCAACAAAACGTGGCCCTGTGCTAGGATTGCATGTAAACAATGGTCTCCAGGACCCTGGGGGGACTTGAAATAACTGATGGCAACAGATTCCATTCTAGGGTGTGAGCTTCTTTTTGTTGACGCCCATCTTTTCTGGAGAAAGATAAAACAGTAATAGTGATAAAGCCTGTGAGTGTCAAGTGCAGGACTGATGCAGAAGAGGGGCTCTAATTCATTTTTGTGGTTTTGAAATGCATTTTTTATTTTCCGAAGGCATTTGCTCTCCTTCACTTAGAGGGAACTTCATGACCAGGTATCCCTCTGGCATTGCACCCAACCCAGCAGGATTTTGATTTTTGCTGATCTCAGCTGCTTATGTGTTTAAATGGAAATAGGCATCATCAGAACTAGAGCTCTCAGAAATGCACTGGACCCGTTAGATGACTGGATTAAAAATATTCCCCGGTGACTTGAAATTTTGACTCATTGAAAAATAGTCTTTCGTGACGGTTATCTCCCATCCAATTTATATTTTTCATTTCGTGAGCAAGGTTGGCTTGCTTTGAGTCGACTCAGGAGCTTGTTTTGGGGAAAGATACCTGTAGTAAAACCTGTGAACCAGTCCTCTGAGAGGGAACTTCCCAGTCCCTGAGGCATGAGCATTGTGTTATCATGACAATTATCACCCACATCCAGTCCTGAGAAAGCATGGAGGAAGCAGGAAGGGGGAGGAAAAAAATAACGTCTCTTAGACATCTAGTCAGTCTCGGGCCCCACCCGAGTCTTTGAGTTTACCGAGAAGGATGAGTGCTGGCTCGTCCTGAGCAGACACCAGTCTAGCATATAAAACAAACACCATGTAAAGAAGAGAGAGGGGGAAGAGGCAGCAGAGGAGAGAGGGGCAAAGGAAAGAAGGAGAAGAAAAATAGAGTAAAGTACGGCAGGAAGGTGTGGTGAGGACTAACTATCTAGTATTGGAACTTTTCTTTTTTTCTTACATTTATTTTTTCAGAGCAGTTGGACGTCTACAGAAAAATCACGCAGAAGGTACAGAGTTCCCATATACCCTCCCCCCCACACACACACGCACAGTTTTTGCTATTATTAACACTTTGCAATAATGTGGGACCTTTGTTAAAATTTTTTCCTTACTTTATTTTGTACATTTAATAATTGAAAATATAAACAATTAAAAACCAAAAAGTAAACACAGATGAATAAATATATACATTAAAATTTGTTAAAATTTATGAACCAATACTATTATAAGCATTCCATTAATTATAGTTCATAATTTACAGCAAGATTCACTCTTTGTGTTGTACAGTTCTATGGGTTTTTTAAGAATTTTATTGTGGGGAAGCGGCTGTGGCTCAATCAGTAGGGCTCCCGTTTACCATATGGGAGGCCCCGGGTTCGGTTCCCGGGGCCTCCTGGTGAAGGCAAGCCCGCCCGCACGGCATGGTTAGCTGACCCAGCGAGCACAGGCAGCAAGGGGGGGATAAATGAATAAATAAATAAAATCTTAAAAAAAAAAAAAAAAAAAAGAATTTTATTGTGGTAACATATATACAACCAAAAATTTCCCATTTTAACCACTTTCAAGGATACACTTCAATGGTGTGGTTTGCATTCACAATGTTATACTACCATCATCACCGTTACCAAAACTCTTCCATCACCCCAAACGGAAACTCTGCACAAATTATTAGTTCCCCATTCCCCACCCCCACCACTGGTAATCCTTATTCTAATTTCAGGCTCTATGAGTTTGCAGACTTTAATTATTGCATGTCAGTGAGCTCATACAATATTTGTCCTTTAGTGTCTGGCTAATTTCACTTAACATGATGTCTTCAAGGTTCATCTATGCTACAGCCTGTATCAGAACTTCATTCCTTTTTACGGCTGAATAATATTCCACTGTTTGTATAACAGCTTGGCAGTTCCTCAGAAAGTTACCATGTGATCCGGCAATCCCACTCCTAGGTATATACCCCTAAAGGAGTGAAAACAGGGACTCAAACAGATATTTGCACACAGATGTTCATAGTGGCATTATTCGCAATAGCCAAAAGGTGAAACCAATCCAAGTGCAGGTTTTCGTAAATCGTTGTCGAAATAGCCCCTGCCTGTTTCCGTCTCTGGCAGCGGCCCTCTCTTAGGACAGTCTGAGCTTTAAATCCACTCCTGACTGAAGGGCAATGTACACAGGTCTGTGTGACCCTTGTCCATTAGTTTGGCCCGCACTTCCAGCTCAGATTCGAGAGTTGCTTGCTGTGGCCCAGGTGGAGAACTTCTCTCTCTTTCTTTTTTAAGATTTATTTATTTACTTTATTTTTTCTTTATTTATTCCCCCCTCCCCAGATGGTTCTCGCATCTGTCTGCTCATTGTTCGCTCGCCTTCTCAAGGATGCACCAGGAACCAAACCTGGGACATCCCACATGAGAAGAGAGTGCCCAGTGGACTGATCACTGTTCCCCATGGGCTGCAGCATCTGCTGGCTTGTGGCATCTGCTCATTGTGGCAGGGGTGGCGTCTAGCTTGTTGTGATGGGGGCAGTGTCCAGCTCATTTTGCAGCAGGGGTGGCACCTGCTCGTCTTCTTTTAGGAGGCACCAGGATGTGAACCTGGGACCTCCCATATGGTAGGCAGGCACCCAACCGGTTGAGCCACATCCACTTCCCAGCTTCTTTCTTTAGAGCTGGAGTCCACTGGGGTGTGCCTGACAAATGTTAGAGCCCCTGAGCAAGTGAGATGAGAGACCCAGTGTGTCTTGGGCACCACCATCATCCCAGCCCTTAAAAGGGTACCTTGCAATGGGCTGAGCAATGATTTGTCAAAGTAGCAGACCACCGTGGTCTCAACAGGGAGTGCTTACTCTCTCTGGGAATCTGGCTCAACTTGCTCTTCCAATGTCCCAGGGGCATTTGTGCCTCTCACTCACCCGAAAGAATTTCTCCTCTCACTCGACAAGAAAGAAAATAAGAAAAAAGAATGAGGAAGTAGACATGATGCCTTCACCCTCTCTGGCTTACCTGTTTCAGCAGAGCAGTGGGCTGTGCCCCAGTGGGGTACAGGAAGTGTGATCTTCTGGGGACTGCCCTAAAGGGTTGTTTGCTTTCTCGGGTCATCAGGAGCCAGGTGCAAATTCAGATTCGGAGGATCCCCAGCTCACCTGGGCAGGGGTGGGGGTAGCAACTGAAGCTGGGCTGGAGCCAGGCTTCCTTCAAATCACCTATTCTACCCCCACCCCATCCTTTCTTGGCATTTCAAAAACAAGGCAAAGCCACAAGCCTGCCACCAAAAGATACCTCACCAGAAATAGAATATTGGAGCTACTTTGGATAAGACATCAATAAAAGGTGCTAAAAGAAAAACAACACATTAAGAAATTAACAGGAGGGGAGTGGATGTGGCTCAAGCAATTGAGCTCCCACCTACCACATGGGAGGTCTGAGGTTCAGTTCATGGTGCCTCCTAAAGAAGACAGCGAGCTGGCATGACAGGCAGGTGCGGAAAGCTGACACAACAAGATGACACAACAAGAGACACAAGAAGAAAAAAGCATAATGAGAGACACAACAAAGCAGGGAGCAGAGGTTCCTGGTGCCTCTTAAAGAAGACGAGCAAGACAGTGAGCACGGCTAGCTGATGCAACAAGATGACACAACAAAAGACACAAGGGGAAAAGCATAATGAGAGACACACAGAGCAGGGAATGGAGGTAACTCAGGTGATTAGGTGTCTTCCTCCCACATCAGAAGGTCCGGGTTCAGTTCCTGGTGCCTCCTAAAGAAACAAGGAAGACAAACAGACATAGTGAGTGCAAAAAATGAGGGGGTGGGGAGAAATAAATAAGTAAAAAAAAATCTTTTTTAAAAAAGGAAATTAACAGGGAAAGATTCTGGTGCTCATATATAGCTAATTTTTGAACCAACTGCCTAATCCTTCTCTTCCTAAGCATCCCAAGCACCCTTCTGCTGATGTATTTATATTATCATGGAAGCTTATTTCTGCCAGCTGAAATGGGATCGCTGAACCTATTTCAGCAGATGTGTCTACCACAGCGTTGGCAAACCATGGACTGCAAACCAAATCCAGCCTACTACTTATTTTTGTAAATAAAAAATTTTTGGAGCACAGCCACTCTCCTTCATTTACGTACTACCTGTGGCTGATTTTGTGCCTCAGTGGCAGAAATGAGTATCTGCAGCAGAGACCTTATGGCCCACAAAGCCTAAAATATTTACAATCTAGCTCTTTTTTTTTTTTTTTCAGAGCTCGTAATATATTTAATATAAAAATAAGGAATTCTCCCAAAAAATATGTGTTAAAAAAAATACAAAGTTTACGACCTAAAGTAAAGAGAAAATTTATTTTACATTTCAGTCACCCAAAACAGCAGCTTGTGGTCTCCTCCAATCACACATAGGGGGAGAGTCCTATGCTAGGAAAGGCCAGATCCAATGGCTATAGAGCCAGTAAGGATGGGCTGAGTGTGTCCTAAATGATGAATTTGAAACTGGCTTGCCATTTTACCAGGATAGCCAGTGGTTGCAAATAAGTTTTCATTAATTGTGGACCACCTGAATAAGAAGGCTCGATCCATGTGGACAGGTCTCGTCTCTTGAGGATAACTGGACCGAGTGATATCCCAAATTATCCAATCATTCCCTGCAACAGCTCCAACTTTGAAAGTGTTTTTTAAGCACCAATGTGCTGACATTAATGGCATCTGTTCTGATTCTAGAGACAAAATGGCCTGTTGAGAAACAAGATCATAGAAACGGATTGTTCCATTCTTCTCTGCAACCATCAGCTTGTGAGATTCCTCAGGATGCCAGCATACACTCATTCCAGGGGAATGAAGAACAAAATGAGCTGTTTGAATTCCTCCCAAGTCCCAAATCCTGCAGGTATGATCATCACTTACACTTGCAATTTCACGGCCTTCTTTGGGATCAAACACCAAACCATTCATGAAATCTGAATGGCTCTCTAAAACCTTGTATTCATTTTTATCCTGAAGATCTGAAGTAAATAATCGAATTTTCATATCAGCAGCTGAAGTACAAAATTTGATTATTGGAGGCAATGCATCAAGTCTAGCCTCTGACACCATGATGAAATGTTCGAAGTGTTTTATACTGAATACCTTCGATGTCTGCTTCTTCCTCCTGAAATGTACACGTGCCAATGACCACATAATTATTGCCACCATATGCAATTAGGTTTCCTGAATCCCCACTCTCAAAGGGATTAAATTCTACCACATGCACATAATCTTCACAATCCACAATGTAGGCAGCATTTCTGGTGGCATCTTGCTTCATCTTCTATGTCAAAACTCAAGGAGTTGTAAAAATGAAAGTGCCTTCAACTGGACAAGGTCACGAAATTATCAAAGGACAGAAGCCACAGGAAAACCATTAGATCAATTTATTAATGGTTCAACACTTGTTCCACAGCTTTCCTCTCTTCCACATTTGTGAATGATAGCGGAGGGCGCCGGGCCACGGCCGGAGGGAGCTGGTCTCCCTACAATCTGGCTCTTTACAGAAGTTTGCCAACCCCTAGTTTGCATCATTGCTGAAAGAAAATTGTGCCAAAATTCTATAGAAAAAAATCATGAAAAAAATCACACCCAAAATGTATCTGTCCTGTAACTTCTCTTTCTGGGTTCTAGCTTCTTCCTGTGGCTTTCTCTGATGGACTGGCATCTCTGATGGAATCTGAATTTCCTCTTTATAAGATCTCCATTGAGAGGGATTAAGACCCACCCTGATTCAACTTGGCCACACCCTAATAATAGCATCTTCAAAAGGTCCTGTTTACAATGGGGTTCACACTCATAGGAACTGTGGATTAAGATTAAGAATTTGTCTTTTATAGGGTACATCATTCAGCCCCAACAATCCTGTTACTAGAAATCTTCAAGGTAATTTGCTATCAGATTTGTTTACTCTGAGGTACACGTGCCTGATTTTTAGAATAAGGCATTACCCCTTCCCTGGGTATTGAAAATTTTATCAGGGATCAAGATCTCCAACCGAAGGGAAGAGACTCTGAGGGTAGGATTTTGAGTCTCAGTCTAGGGGTGGCGGAATGATGGAGAATCCAGCGTTCCTACCCAGAACGTGGTCCTGAAATACACTGTTGAACCTAGACTCTGAATTGTCTTAGAAAAGTCATGACAAAATTACAAGCTTTGCCTTGGTGGGTGACGTGGACTGGTTAGAAATGATTTTACAAAATCCCAACAGCTTACTTTACAGAGTTAGAGAAGGCAATTGCTAAATTCATTTGGAAGGGTAAGTGCACCTGAATAGCCAAAAGCATTCTAAAAAAGAAGAGCAATGTGGGAGGAATTTCACTGCCTGACCTTGAAACATATTACAAAGCTACAGTGGTCAAAACAGCATGGTACTGGCATAAAGATAAACGCATCGATCAGTGGAATAAAATTGAGAACCCAGAAATAAACCCTCACCTATACAGTCAACTGGTTTTTGAAAAACCTACCATTAATGTTAACGGGACAAAACAGTCTTTTCAACATATGGTGCTGAGACAACTGGATATCTATAACCAAAAGAATGAAAGAGGACCCCTATCTCACTCCCTATACAAGAAGCAACTCAAAATGGATCAAAGACCTAAATATAAAAGCCAGGACCATCAAACTACTAGAAGAAAATGTAGGGAAACATCTTCAAGATCTTGTAGTAGGTGGTGGTTTCTTGGACCTTACACCCAAAGCACGTGCAACAAAAGAAAAAATAGACAAATGAGACCTCTTAGAAAATAAACACTTTTGCACCTCACAGGACTTTGTCAAAAAAGGTGAAAAGGCAGCCAACTCAAGGGAAAAAATATTTGGAAATCACATATCCGATAAGGGTTTAATATCCAGGATATATAAAGAGATGTTACAACTCAACAAGAAAAAGAAAAACAACCCAATTAAAAAATGGGCAAAAGACTTGAATAGACATTTGTCTAAAGAAGAAATACAAATGGCAAAAAAACACATGAAGAAATGCTCAATATCACTAATGATTAGGGAAATGCAAATCAAAACTACAATGAAATATCATTTCACACCTATTAGAATAGCTACTATTGAAAGACAGAGAACTACAAGTGTTGGAGAGGATGTGGAGAGATAGGAACACTTCTTCACTATTGGTGGGAATGCAGAATGGTACAGCCACTGTGGAGGACTGTTTGGCAGTTCCTAAAGAAGTTGAATATAGATTTGCCACGTGATCCTGCAATACCTCTACTGGGTATATACCCAGAAGAACTGAGAGCAGTGACATGAACAGACATCTGCACACCGATGTTCATAGCGACATTATTCATGATTGCCAAAATTTGGAAACAACCCAGGTGTCCATCAACAGAAGAATGGATAAACAAACTCTGGTCTATTCACATGATGGAATATTATGCAGCTGTAAGAAGAAATGAAGGCGTAAAGCATGTAACAACATGGATGAACCTGGAGGACATTATGTTGAGCGAAGCAAGCCAGACACAAAAGGGCAAATACTGTATGAGTGCGTTACTATGAACCAAATATGTTGTGGAACATATTGTATGATTCAAAAAAAAATTACATGGATTCAGTACATTTAATTGAGAAATGTATGTTTTTATTCAACTGTTTTCTTTTTAGTTTTTAATTGTTTATATTTTCAATTATTAAATGTACAAAATAAAGTTTTTTTAAAAAAATGAAAGAAACAATTGTACTGGACTCAGAAACAAGCCATCTTCGGGAGGTCTGCACTTTACCACTTTACCATGACTGTCTCCAGCGCATAGCTTTGGAAATTTTCAGGACAACACAGATTTTTTTTTTTTTTTTTTTTTTTTAACCAGGAGGTCCTGGGGATTGAACCCAGGTCCCTCCATATGGGAGACAGACGCCCAACCATTTGAGCCACATCCATCCCCCTAAGATTTTAATTAACATGAAATTCTCATGTGGCTGTGGCCATGACCCCAAAATTCCTTCCTTCTCCTCCTCTGCCCCTGCCCTTTCTCATTTCCTTCTACTGCAATTTGGTGGGGTCAAAAACACCTGGGCCTTGGGGTGTCTGAGAGATTTGGGTTGAAATCCATGTTCCTGTCTGCATGCACTCCCTCAGCCAATCAGTATTTGTAGGGCAGCTACTCTATGCCAGGCATTGGGGCCACAAGCACAAAAACACAGACAAGGGCACTGGCCTTCAGGGCATAGCCGAAGGGTTTGGTGACACCTGGGATGCATGCCCAGATAGGAGAGTGAACAAGGAAGAGCCCCGACATCATCCGGGGTCTAGGAGGAGGGCTTTCATGAGTGGGGGGTGTATAAGCTGGAGTGGAAGGGAGGGTAGGTGAAGGGTGGTAGAGAAGAGCAGGCAGGATGGGGCACAGCATGTGCGAGGTCCCTGAGGCTGGAAGGAGCTTGACCCTGAGTGACTGGGCATACTTTGATCTATTTACTTCTTCCCAAAATTGTTCATGGGAAGCAAGTTCAAGAAAATGGTGCACCATGTTGGCATGTAGTAGAACCTCCCTCTTTCCAAGGACTGTGAGTGTCCACCGTCTCCTTATGAAAGTTCTAGCAGATTTTGCTCCCCTCGCAAATAGAATTTAGAACCTTCCACAGCATCTGTGACCCAGGAATCCAGAAGCCCCGTGCAGCATGGCAGGGGTGGGGGGCACCAGCTTCAGAAGGATCGGCTTGTAACATGGTAAGGAGGTGAGGTTGCTATTTGAGCAAGTAGCTCTTGCTTCATCCAGCTTCCTGTGGGATTGGCTAGGTTGACCAGCACTCTCTCCTCTCTGTCATGCACCTTTATAGAATTCTTGGTTCCTTCCATTGCACTGCATGAAAAAGGCAAATGACAGTAGGATTTCTCAGTTACCGGTCTCAGCTGAGCCTTAATTATTCATAAGGACTGGATTAATTATTCAAAATGATGAATTAGTGTGCAAAGAGTGTGGGTTTACTAGTAAAACAAGAACCTGTGGGAACAGCCTTTGGCTCCAAAGACTTGGGCCTACTGTCTCCGTAATGATTGAATTCGTGTGTTGGCAGAGGGGTTCATTCACCAATGACTTGCACTTGATTTGGGGGGCCACAGCTCTCTGCTGTTAGGCAGGATTTTGTTGCTGCTTTCTGGACCGAGAGGAGTTTTTGCCAGACCCTGTTGCCAGGATGTGGCTACTGGGCCAGATTAGGTTGATGTCAAGTTGCTTGTATCTCTGCCAAGATTTCTGATGTGTTTGCGTTCTTGATTGTTGTGCAATGTGTTCATTAGCAATCGTGAACTAGATCTTTGGCATAAATTCTCATGCCAGCATGGAGGGCATGGAGTTGAAAATTGTTGAAGCCAAGGAGAGGCTCAACAAATGTGGGCTTAAGACAAATGTGGGCTCTTTCCACTGACCAGGGAGCCAGGACATAGCTGAGATATCCCACTGGAATGGCCAGGGCTGCCCTGCTGGGGGCTCGCAATCTCTCCCACCCTAACATAGCCCAGGTTCTCCCCTGAGGACCCCACTTTCCTTGCACCTCTGTCAGGCAGAGACTGCTTGTTTTCCAGCAGCCCATGTCCTCTGAGGTTCGCTCATAACCTGTCTTCCCCTGCCAAGCCCCGACATTGCTGAAGCTCATGCCCCACTACCTTCTTCCATTTCTTCTTGTCCATGCCATTCTCCTCTTGTCCTTCAGGAGATTTTCACAGGCCAGCTTCAGGTCTTTGGTCTCTTAACCTCCTGGAATGTTTTGTCCTGCTCCCTGCCCCCCACAGCCACTCATGCTCTGGGCCACATCCCTGACTCAGTAATCACCTGCAACTGCCCCACCTCCAAAAGAGTGATATCAAACATACCACCCACTGGCCACAACTTCCTCCTCTTTCCAGCTCACTTGCTTACTGATCCCCCTGCTAGAAAGGTTTGACTAATGGTGCTCTTCCAGACCTTGACCTCAATTCTTTTTCTTTCTTTCCATCAGTCCCTCTTATTCAAGTTGTCTTCCATGGACCATCATCATCACCACTTTCTTGTGAACGCTCCCTCTCCTTTACCCTTCTCGAGTCCCTTCATCACGCTAGTTTGGATACCCAACCATCTGTCTCCTCCCTGCCAGAATTAATGCAGAACTGCTTTTACTGCTACTGCTGCTCCTACTGTTTTAATAATAATAAGAGCTAATCCACTGTGAGTGCTTGCTCTGAGCCAGCTACAATTCTAAGCATTTTGTGTGAGTTAACTCATTTAATCCTCTTAATTCAGTTAAATACTGGTGGGGAAAACAGGGCAGACTGGTGTGACTAGACATTCATGACCATCAGCATAAATGACTACTCAGGACTGTCCTACAGTCCTACTATTTTTTCATAGCAGGCTAATTTTTCCACTTTCCAAAATGATTCTTCCTTACCTTCTCATATTTTCCAAACCTCCCACCTCTCCACACTTTCCCAGCTGATGACCTTGCCTCCCACTCCATGGGAAAAATAAAAGACACCAGATAGGAGCTCTTGCTACCAAATCCACAGGCTGAATTGCATCTACCCTCATTTCGCTTCATCTTTGTAAGCTATCAAAAACCTCTCCACTGGGCTTTCCTGATCCCACCTCTTCTCAATCTCTTTCATTCCCTTTGCTGTTCTCCCCTTTTTCTTCCTCTTCAACCTCTCCTTCTATTGTGTGCAGACATAGCACAGTGTTTGCCATCACCACCAAAAGAAAAAAAAAATCTTCCTTTCACTCTGTAGCCTCTAAAACAACTTAGCTCTTTATTTCCTTCTCCAGACCTGCTTCTCCTCCTGTGACCTATATCTTGGGGAGTGGTGTTTTCATCAACCCATTGGATCCACCAGAAACCTGGGAACTGATCTTGTCACACTTCTCAATCCCCTTCCCCACCTTCTTGCCATCATTAAATCCTGTAGCTCCACCTCCAACTTATGTGGCAGATCCATTCACTTTTCTTCATCTGCACTGCCACCCCAGTCCAAGTCACCACCATCTCTTTTCCGGGCAATTACAACGGCTGCCTATCCAATCTCTCTTCTCTTGTCCTTCCTCTAAGCATCTTTCAATAAATCACCCTTCTCTTCTTGTTGCCATGGTTTTCCTGGGAAATTGGCTGCCCATTTTATTGAGGATCCCTTATACGTGGCCCGCGGCTTCTCTCACTGCTTTCAAGATAGTCTTGTCTTGGGTTTTGGTCAATTTGATAATAATGTGTCTCAGTGTAGATCTCTTTGAACCATTCTCTAGACATTAGCCAGTTATGGTCTAAAAACAAAATCTAATTATGTTGATGCCTAGCATAAAATCCTAGAGTCTCTTCTGTTGTGAAATCCAAACTCCTTTGCATGGCCAGCCAGGCCCAGCATCATCTGGCTGCTGCTGGCTTCTCCAGCATCATTTCCTACCCTCTCCCTCTAGCCTCTCTGACCTTCTCTCAGTCCTTGGGGATGCCAAGCCTTGTCCCACCTCAGGGACTTGATATGTACCATTCCTTCCTCCTAAAATATTCCCTCCCTTTCCTTGTTCTCAGGCCTCCCTGTTTCCTTCTCACTCTTCACACCTTCAGAGAGCCCTTCCCCATCAACTCTGTCTCAAATGGGTCCTCATTAGTCTTTCTCAAAGTGCATTTGTCATTTTTCCTCCATTGTTTACTGCACTTTGAAATCACATATTTCTTTATTTGTGCCTTGTTGGATTCCTGTCTGCTCCCACATTAGACCTACATTCCATGATACCAACATGGCGCCTCTTTGGGCTCATTGCTGGACCATGCATGTAGCACAGAGCCTGGCACATAATAAGTGCTCAATAAATTTGTAAGACTAAGGAAAGATGAACCAGATCTCAGGAGCTTAAGGTAAGCTGCAGGTTTTTTTATATAAACCTATGTATTTACTCCCAGCAAATAGACGGGCTCGCCGAGTCTCAGAAAAGAAAAAAATTGACAATGATCCCTCAAATCACAGAAGTCTTTTCACAGTAGCAGAGAAGGAAGTAGGATCCACGATTGATACTGGCATTGCGATCTGTAATAGAGCAGAGTTTTCATCACTGAGACCTCTGGATTATTGAATCCCAATGAAACTGAGCTTGTGGTTTTTTTTTTTTATATTTTAACTTTATTTTGTACATTTAATAATTGAAAACATAAACAATTAGAAACTAAAAAGTAAACACAGATGAATAAATATATACATTTCTCAATTAAATGTAATGGATACATGTAAATTTTTTTTTTTTAATCAAACAATATATTACACAATATATTTGGTTCATAGTAACGCATTCATACAGCATTTGTCCTTTTGTGTCTGGCTTCCTTCACTCAACATAATGTCCTCCAGGTTCATCCATGTTGCCATATGCTTCATGACTTCATTTCTTCTTACAGCTGCATAATATTCCATCGTGTGAATAGACCACAGTTTGTTTATCCATTCATCTGTTGATCAGTGTCTGTTTGTTTTTTTTTAACCAAAGAGTCTATAAGTACTTCCCAACCCATATTCTCTTGATGAGAGAGGCGGCAGCTCCCTGGGGCTTTTAGTCCTCCAGGCAGAAGGAAGGAGTCCTTAATGAAAAGTTACTCAGACTTTCTGTTTCTGTAACAATGTGGGCAAAATGAGAAAAAGGTGAGGAGCAGCAAGTGGGACTTACCTGAAAGGCTGGTTAATCCCTGGACTGCAGGGCCTGCCGCAGCATGCTGTCTTGTAATCTCCACCTTCTCTCCACACCCGTCAAACTGTTAGGACACTAATCATTCTTGTAGGCAGAGTTATCACAAGAGATGATAACTCTCAGAGCAGCTGGAGAAACACATATGCTTAAAGAAATGACACTCACCTCATTTCTGACCTGCTCTTTACATAAACACAGACACACAGATGCCCAAACAGAGCAGATGCATTATTAGATTCTCTCTCTGACTTAATCCAGAACAATGCACTGGAGATGGCCTTGAGCTATTACGGTATTAATGCTGGAGGAAAGAGACAGTGAAAGGGGTGGGGGAGCAGCTGTCACTGCCCAGTTGCTATTGTGCACCAGCCATTGTGGACTCTCGCAATCTGTGGCTGGGGCAGGCCTGTATGTTGGGAAGTGAGAGGAGGAGGAATCAGTTTCCCAGTAGTGCCCTGGAGAAGGCCAGCAGGCACCGTGGTTCTGTCCATTCCTGGAAGAGCTGGTGTACAACTGAGGAAGGTCCTTGGAGGCATCTGGCGCCTGAGATCCAGGCGAGGGTGACGTCCAGCCCCATGGGGGACAGGAAGGGCCCAGCTTAGCTTGGCAGATTCCCTGTCACCCTTTCCCCCAATCTTTCCTGGGTAACTCCTGTCATGGTCTCAGGGTTCAGCTTATTAAAATCAACAAGAACTGCTGCTTATTAAAAATGTGCTCTGTGCCATGGGTATTGCAAGCATTTTCTCATTTAATCATCTAAATGACCCCATGAGTTGGGCAATATCATCATTATCCCTCTTCTCTTCTTTTTCACTTTATAGATGAAGAAAATGAGCTCAACAGTGAATCCACCTGCTCCAGGGCATGCAGCAGAGGGGCTCAAGCCTGAACTCTGACTCCAGAACCGGGCTGGTACCCAGCTCCCTCTGTCGTTGCCCTGTGGCCAGGTAGTAGGTGCTTCACTCAAAGGCTGCTGCTGAGGGGCCAGGTGGGCTGAAATCAGGCCATGCTGCTTGGCCCCGAGTGGGATACAGACCCGAAAGGTAAGGGCACCTCTTCATTGCATGAGGCCTGCATGCCAAGTTCCATCCCCATGGGCTGCCCCCACTCAGAGGGGGCACAAAAGCATCCATGGGCCATGGGGGCCCTTTACTAGCACCCCATAATTACCCTCTGGTAGCAATTATCACTGCTTTTGTAATTTCTTATTTACCTGTCACTCCCTCCCACTAATCTCAAGCTTCTTGAGGGCAGAGGCTGTGTTTTGTTTGGCTTGTATCTCCAGTCCCTAGCATACTGATGGGGGCACAGTGTGTGCTAACCCACACCTCTGCGTGCCTGCCAGCTCACACCTGTGCATGTGCGCCAACACACACCTGTTTGCACACCAACACATACTTTGCATGCACGCCAACCCACACCTGTGCACGCATGCCAACCCACACCTGCACATATGTGCCAACACATACCTGCACACATGTGCCAACACACACCTGCACACACGTGCCAAGACACACCTGCTCCAGGCCCAGCAGCGTCCCCGTGTCATGCCATGAGGCTTCCCCGCCTGAGCCCAGTGAGCTGACGCGGAACGGCTGCTGCTTCTTTTACCTTGCTTACCTGACCACTGGAAAGAAACATTCTAGATTTTCACGGACTGCCTTGGAGCAACCCTTATCACCAACAGAGTTGCTGCAGGGATGATAAACATAACTCTGCTTACAACTGCAGAGCGCCTCATCTCTTCGCCCCGACAACAGGCGCCTCTCATCTCAGCTCTGCTTTTCAGTAGCTGTAGACACCTGGCCACAGAGGCTAACCTTGCCCAGCCTCAGTTTGGGAATAACAGTGTCCACCTCAACAATTTAGTGTGTGGACTCAGTGGGGCCGCCCATGGCGACGGCTTAGAACAGAGCCTGGTATATGTCAGCTCTGCACGCGTCTCTGACTATGTGATCACAACCATGTCCGAGGCACAGCCTTTGAATCCAAGTTGCAGCCTCTCTGAACAAAACGGACCCATCAGCAAAGGAGTAACACCAGCAAGGAATAGAAGCCATCAGGACCAATGGGCGAAGCAGGCAAGGAGGTACGTGGTCACCGAGACAAGCTGTGTGGTCAGGAGTAAGGCTTTCTATAGGGAAATCCAGGTAGGCAGGGGCCAGTGACCCCAGAGATGCATGAAAGGAAAGTTTGTGTGCACAACTCAGGCACCTAACTGCCAATGCCTGAGATGCTGAGGCCACATGCTGGGGTGAAAAGCCCCTATTTTGCTTTTAATTCACTACCCGAGGTGAGAACCCTGAAGCTCAAGTTGGCCAGGGAGGAAAGGTGCAATCTGAGCCGTGGAGGGTTAGGCAGGAACTAAATAGACTGAGGAAGAGGAATTCCAGGTGCATCGAAGAGGCAGGGACCCCCGATCTCTCCAGCTCACCCACGGGCCTCAGCTGAAACGCCCCTTCTCCAGCCTTCCCTGACCCCTGCCAGGTCCGCCCGTCATACGCTCGCATAGCGCTTATCACAGCTGAAATGGATTCATGCAGTTTGGACAGTTAACTACCCCCAAAGGAGACTGTCCACACTCAGACCCCAGCCGCAAGCTCAGGGGCTCCGGGGCCACCTACTCTTTTGACCAACTGCCTACCAATTTGGGGGTTCCCACCACCCCCTAAGGGTTGATAAGTTGCTAGAATGAATCCCAGAACTCAGGAAAAGTGCTATACTTAGGATTACAGTTTTATTACAGCAAAAAGGATGCGACTCAGAAGGAGACAAAAGAAAAGGATGCGTAGGGCGAAGTCTGGGATGGTTTCAAAGGTAAAGCGTCTGTCTGTGTCCTCTCCACGTGGGGGCAGATGGCACCCTCAGGGAAATTCACCTGACCTTCAGTGTCTGGACTTCATATGGGGCCTCTACGCAGGCAGGTTTGATGGGATCAGTGCCCACGTGACTCAACTCACTCTCCAGTGCCAACCCCCTAATCACGTGGTTGGGCTTTTTGCCCCCCACCCCGGCCCCCAAGACTGCAGGTGTGGCTGCTCACCCCCCCCCCTCAAGTCATCTCCTTAGTATAGGAACTATCAGGTATGGTCCCTGATCCACGAATGAATAACAAAGACCCCCACACACACACTCAGGAAATTCCAAAGGTTTAGAGATTACCTCTGGGGAGCTGGAACAAAGTCCAGACCTCTGTTTTTTGGAAGCCAAACTCCTTACTATGCAGAAATTAAATGCTTCCTGTTTATTTCTCCATATAAGCTACCTAAAGGCAGGGACTCTGTTGGTCTTATTCCACTGCAGCCTTAGCAGGGGGGCTCAGTGCCCACACATAAGGATTGTTTTTTTATTTAATTTAATTTATTTTTTTATTTTTTATTTTTTAAAAATTTTATTTTGTACATTTAATAATTGAAAATATAAACCATTAAAAACTAAAAACTAAACACAGATGAATAAATATATACATTTCTCAATTAAATGTAATGGATACATATAAATTTTTTTTTGAATCAAACAATATATTACACAATATATTTGGTTCATGGTAACGCTTTCATACACTATTTGTCCTTTTGTGTCTGGCTTGCTTCACTCAACATAATGTCCTCCAGGTTCATCCATGTTGCCATATGCTTTATGACTTCATTTCTTCTGACAGCTGCATAATATTCCATCGTGTGAATAGACCACAGTTTGTTTATCCATTCATCTGTTGATGGACACCTGGGTTGTTTCCAACTTTTGGCAATGGTGAATAACATAAGGATTGTTTAATGGACATTTGGAGCATGAGTGAGAAGTGGGGTAAATAAAAGACTACACAGATATTTTGGGGGCCAGACTGTAGAAAACCTTCAATGCTCTACGGCCTTAAATGTTTCCAGCATTTCTCACGTTGCATCTCAGGAATGTGGGAAACTTGGCTGAGAAGTTTTGTAGAACTTCAGGGCCTGCCTTGCCTCCATAGAAGCCTCTTAACAACACAAAACCTATAGAGTCTGGGAAGGTGGGTGAGAGGAATGATGACTCAACCTTCAATTGCAGTGAGGCGTGTGAACTCATCTTTAAGTTGAGGAAAAGGAAAAGGGCCAAAAATATAAAATGTGGTGAGACTTGTCTCTCTCATGTTTAACAGTCTGAGAAGTGATATATATATCTACATTAAAGAGTGCTGGGGACCAACAGATTGGGAAGGAGATTCCCTCTGATCACCCACAGACATTAGAGAAGGAGGAGAGACTCCAAGGGAAGAATCTCGGTTGTCTGGGTCACCTGCAAGCAACCCAGAAAAAAAAATTTTTTTTTTATAAGAACAAGATAGGATTTCATAAATGAAACTCTGCAACTAAAAGAAAATACTATGTAGGGAATCTGGAGGGAAAATCAGAACTCTTCTTTGGGCAGGGGCAACAGTGGGAGAAAGGGGAGTGGTTTTTAGGGGTTTCAAACTGCTGTAAGGGAGCGGATGTGGCTCAAGCAGTTGGGTGCCCACCTTCCCCATGGGAGATCCCGTGTTTCTGGTGCCTCCTGAAAACACAAAAACAAAAACAACAAGCAAGATAAAGGAAAAAACCAACTCAAGGAAGCTGATATGACTCAGTGGTTGAGTGCTGGCTTCTCACATACAAGGTCCCAGGTTCAATCCCCAGCCCTGGTACATCAAAACAAACAAACAAAAACCTAAAGAACTGCTGTAAACTGGTAGAGGGTCCAGAATAATCCAGCCATTGGCACTGCTCATTGATTCTCAGCTTTACAGGCTCAGTTCACACCCTCCCACCATGCCCTGCTAATGGTCAAGTCAGAGGAAAAAGAAAAAATCTATGTCCATTTGTATTGGTCAGCCAAAGGGGTGCTGATGCAAAGTACCAGAAATCTGTTGGCTTTTACAAAGGGTAGTTATTTGGGGTAGAAGCTTACAGTTACAAGGCCCTCAAGAGTCCAACTCAAGGTACCATAAGAGGTACTTTCTCACCAAAGTCTGTTGCCATGTGTTGAAGCAAGATGGCGGGTGATCTCTGCCTAGTCTCTTGGGCTTTCTTCCTTTTAAGGCTCTGAGGTCCCAGCTTCTTCCCATCTCAGCTGTAGGCTGGCATAGAGCTCATCTCTCTTCCAGGGGCTTTAGCTGTTTGAACTGTTTCCTTTCTGTCACATGGCAGGACTGAAATGACCAAGTTCTCTCCTCTCCAATATTTTCTTCCGTGTGTCTTCTTGAGTGAGTGCCCATTTATATCAGCCCACCAAGGGGGCGAGGACTCAACCCTGAGTCATGCCCTACTGACGTGGTCGAGTTAAAGGCCCTAAATTGATTTAAGTAAACTTAAAACATTTGGATTTAATACAATCAAAGGGTATCACACCCAGAGGAACAGAGCAGTTTACAAACATAATCCTTCCCTTTTGGGGGGTTCATAAATAATCTCAAACTGCCACACCATTCTTAATATATTGAACACAGTGAAATGAAGACAGTGATGTCAGGGTATAAAAATGGGCTACTGATCTAATTCAGAGCCTCTTTGCGTGCCCCTCTCCTTAGAGAGCAGAATTTGGGGAGCTCTAAGTCTTCGAAAAAATGTCTCAGTTCTCCACTTTACTCTGCTTGTGTGGTCGTAGCTTCATTCTAGAAAGCATGCAATCACAGAATATTAGATTTGGAAGAAATCTCAAAGGGCATTGTTCATAAGCTTAGTAAATTGCTAAGGCCCCTCGGGCCTAGTCTCTGCATGGAGAACTAAGGAACATAAACCCAGGGGAAAAGTGAGGAACTTTGCCATAAGGTTTTTAAAAATTACCTATTTTTATTGTGTTAACATATATATATAACATAACATTTCCCATTTTTTCATTTACTTTTAAAGAAGCTTTAGATTACATAAACTACATAAAAAATATAGGAGATTCCCATATACCCCAGCCCCCTCACATTTTCCCCTATTAATAACACCTTTCATTGGAGTGGTACCTTGGTTACAATTGATGAACACATATTGAAGCCTTGCTACTAAGCATGGTCTATAGTTTACATTATGGTTTACATTTTGCACTGCACAAGTTTATAGGTTTTGACAAGATGTATAATGGCTTGTATCTGCCATTGCAATATCGTGCAGAACAATTCCAATGTCCCCAAAATGCCCCATGTTACACCTATTCTTCCCTCTCCCTTGCCTCAGAATATGGTGATCACTGTCTTTATATCAATATTACAAGTTCTTCCATTACTAGAATAATAATAAGTCTACTTTAGTCTATAGTTGCATTCTCACCTTACATTTGTTCATTCCTCAATCTCGAGGATTTGGGGATGGTGATGCCCACTCTGTTTCTGATTGAAAGGGGGCTTAGATCCCATGGGGCAGGTGGGTGGAACTGTCTTGCTTGTAGTTATAGATACTCTGTTCTTTGGGGATGGGCGTTGGCCATCATCATCCCTTTGTTAGTTGTCTTGGGCAAGTCCTATGACCTGGAGAATAGGTGTTGGCTGCAAATCTGCTGAGATTCAGGCTCAACCGGCATATGAACAGCCAGAAGATTTAAGTTTCTAGGACACATATTTAATGGGTATCGTGCTAATTATAGGTTCAAATAAAAGGGGCAGAAGACCCATGTGCAGGAAAATTATAAATGAGCCTAACTCTGATACATTGGGGAGATAATTTATCATATATTACAAGGTAAGGCCCACGGGCAGGGTGCTGATTTCCTGGGGTTGTCTGCCCTGCCTATAGTGCCTCTTGTAGTATGTCGGTGGGGGGATATGTGGGAAAGGATGCACCTGGTGCATGTTTTTATGGAATATGAATGTGTTCATCCTGCCATAGGGTGTTATCTCAATGGGTGGAGATCTACACAATAAACAAGAAAATATCAAACTCCCCTTCTGGGGAGTCCTGCTACATCCTCAAATAGAGGGGCAAGAATCTCTCAAGTACATAGGCAGTGCCTAATAAAAGAAAACAGACCAATATGCCAAGCCCTCAATATCAATGCATGTAACTACGAACCTGATACTTCAAAAATTGAAACTTAGTGGTTTCAAGAGGAGGGGGAGGGAAGAATGGGTGAAACATAGGGCATTTTGGGGGCATTGGGATTGTTCTACATGATCTTGCATTGACAGTTACAGGCCACTATACATTTTGTCAGGACCTATAAAAGTGTACGGTGCAAAATGTAAACCATAATGTAAACCATTGACCATGATTAGTAGCAATATTTTGATATTTGTTCATCAATTTTAACAAATGCTCCTTACTCATGTAGGATATTATTGGTAGGGGAGGATGTGAGGTGACTCAAGCAGGGGTGCTCCTCAGGGCTCTAAAATTTCCCATTTTAAACACTTTTAAGTATACGTTTCAGTGGCATTAATTACATTTACAGTATTATGCTACTATCACCTGCATCCATTACCAAAACATTTTATCACTCCAAACAGAAACTGTGTACTCATTAAGCATGAACTCTCTATACCCATAGTCTCTGGTAACATGTACAGTACTTTTTGTTCCTAGAAAATTGCTTATTCTAGATATTACATTTGTCCTTTGGTGTATATCTTCTTTCACTTAGCATAATATTTTCAAGGTTCAGCCATGCAGTGGCATGTATCAGAATTTTATTCCTCTTTCTGGCTGAATAGTATTCCATTGTATGGATATACCACATTTCATTTCTCCATTCATCAATTGATGGTCACTTGGGTTGTTTTTTCCACTTTTTGGCTATTGTGAATAATGCTACTATGAATATCAGTGTACAAGTATCTGAGTGCCTGCTTTCAGCTGTTCTGGGCATGTTTGTGGAAGTGAATTGCCAGGTCATATGGTAATTCTATGCTCAACTTTTTTAGAAACTGCCAAATTGTGATCCACAGCAGCTGCACCATTTAACATTCACACCAACAATGTACAAGAGTTCCAATTTCTCTGCATCCTCACTAACACTTATTACTTTCCATTTTTTAAAATAAAATTCTTCCTAATTGGTGTGAAGTATTATATCATTGTGGTTTTGATTTGTATTTCCTTAACGGTTAATGATGTTGAGTGAGCATCTTCACCTATGTTTTTTGGCCATTTGCATATCTTCTTTGGAGAAAAATCTATTTAAGTCCTTTGCCAATTTTTAAAAATTAGATTGTTTGTCTTTTTGTTGTTGAGTTGTAGGAGTTCTTTATATATGCTGGATATTAAACCCTTATCAGTTATAAGACTTGCAATTATTTCCTCCCATTCTGTAGCTGTCTTTTCACTTTCTTACTAATGTTCTTTGGTGCACAAAAATTTTTAATTTTAATGAAGTCCCATTTATCTATTTTTTCTTTTGTTGCTTGTGTTTTTGGTGTCATATCTAAAATTCCATTTCCAAATACAAGGTCTGTAGGCTTTTTTTACAGGAGCCCTTCCCAGGGATTTTTCACAGTGTACCATAGAGTAAGCTTCTCATAAACCTTCTCTAGATGTTATTCCTCCCCAGAGTTCCACACTGATAGCAGCCTCTCTCTCTCTCTCCTTTTTCTATCTCCTGGTTTCTCATAGTACTGCTGCTCTTCTCCTTCACTTCTGCTTTTTTACCATCTCACCTTCTAACTCACCTGGCTCTGCTGGAGTGCTTCTTGAGATGTAAGGACCTTCACCAGCACTGGGAACATTCCTTCAAGAAATTCTCATGCAATATTTCTGGCGATCAAAACGAAACATCTGGTTATTTTACTAGGAAGTTTTACTGGTCCTGAAATGCCAACTGGCTGAAGGACTCAAAGTTCTTTCTGTAAGATTCTGTTCTTCCAAACTCATCAGAAGCCAGTCTGCATCTCATGGACCCAGGAAATTAGTTATTTTATTCCAGAGAAAAAGGACCAGCCATGCCTGGGAATTAGGTATTCTTGTTTGATGTACTTGGTTCTCCTCTCTTTGGGCATCTCTCAATTGAACAGGGAGGGCCCATTCTTTTCTATGGATAGCAGGAGGACCAGCTATCTATGTATGTGCTTATTTGAAAAAAATAAATAAAACCTTTCTAGAATTTCAGGGCTGTTGAAAAGCCTGGACCCCAAAATCCTGTATAAAGCAAGGACTTTTGTGTTAGGCTCTCTGATGGTTAGGTTCATGTGTCAACTTGGCCAGGTGATAGTATCCAGTTGTTTGGTTAAGCAAGCAAGCCCTGGCCTGGTGGTTACTGTGAGGACAATTTGTGAACTTACATCATCAGTAAGTTGATTGTATCTGATAACATCTACAATCAACTGAGGAGATTGTCTTCAACAATAAGAGATGTCTCAACCAATTAGTTGAAGACTTTAAAAGGAGAAGTGATAATTTCAGCAGTCAGAAGAGAGAATTTCCATCTCTAATTCAGCCAACCAGCTTCTCCTGGAGAATTCATTGAAAACCTTTATCAGTTTGCAGCCTGCCCCATAGAATTTTGACTTGTACATCCCCATAGTTGCAGAGACAATTTATAAAACCCCATAAAATTTACAGATATCTCCTGTTGGTTCTGTTTCCCCAGAGAATTCTGACTAATACAGCTTTGGTACCAGGAGCTGTTCTTGAGAAACAGAATCTTAAGGATGGGATTTTTGAATTGGTCCTGAGGTTTTCACTAATGGCTCTATTTCCAATAATCAAGATGGCACTGATGGTCCATCATGTGAGCTGACAACAGAGTTATGTAAAATATTACCACTGGATATGGCTACTCATATGCTTGTAAGAGTCAAGGCTCTAGATGAGAGTGTTTTTGATACCTTAAAAGAGTTTTGTGGAGTTAAAAAGTATAATGATGTTGGCTGTTTGTTCCTAAACATGCTGAATGTGGTTATAAAAGAGATGAGCTGTCCTTCCACATGAAGGACATGAAAGTTTCTATGTGTGTCCTGAAAGAAATTCTTATTTTGTGTAGTCACAGACGAGATTTCTGAAAACCATACCAAAAGTCTCATTGTGCGTGTGGCTGAATTACAACGTAAACTAAATTCCCAACCTTGCAGGTGTCTGCTGTTAAAGTGAGAGCATTGATTTGTAAGGAATGGGATCCTGAACATTAGAATGGGGATATATGGATTGAGAATGATGGCAGTGGGGACATTAAACCCTAGGGTCTGTTGTGTCTTTGCCAGATAAACCTCTAATGATCTGTCCTGAGGAAACAGTCACCAGACTTCCAGCCTGCCCTGAGGAAACAGCTTCCTGACTCCCAGTCTGCCCTGAGGAATTTTCCATCCAACCTCCACATAAACAGACTAACTCTACTGTAACTGATAAACCTGTAACCAACTCTCTTGAGGAAACAGCCCTCATTTTTCTGTCTGAAGAGATTAATCCTTTTCACCAGATGAAACTTCAACAGAATTCTCTGAGGTAGTTGGCTTGCAAGACACTTCTAATTCTTCTCATGAACCACCCCCACCACCCCTCTTTTCTTCCAGAACTATAACTAGATTGAAGTCCCAACAGGCCCCAAAAGACGAGGTGCAAAGTGATCCACGATGAGGTATGCTATTCTCCAAAATAACTGCATGAGTTTTCCCATTTATATGGGCAGAAATCAGGGGAATATATGTGGGAACGGACAGTAAGGGTGTGGGATAATGGTGGAAAGAATATAAAGTTGGATCAGGCTGAATTTATTGATATGGGCCCACTAAGCAGAGAATTCTTGATTCAATGTTGTAGCTCAAGTGGTTAGAAAGGGGCTCTAACAATTTGTTCAGGTGGTTGACTGAAGCATGGACCAAAAGGTGGCCAACATCACTTGAGGTCGAAATGCCAGAACTCCCATGTATAATGTAGATGAAGGGATCCAAAGGCTTAGAGAGATGGGAATTTTAGAGTGGATTTATCATGTAAGACCTGCTTACCCACTCTAGGAATGTCCAGAGAACACACCTTTCAGCAGGACTGTGAAGAACAAGTTTGTGAGACTAACTCCATCTTCCCTGAAGAGCTCTGTGATTGCTCTTCTCTGTAAATCAAGTATTACTATGGGAATGGCTTTCACTGAACTGGGATCCTTAAAAACAATGGGGATGATTGGATCCTGGGTTGGCAAAAGCCAAGTGACAGCACTTAATTGCCAAAGACCAGGTGGGCATGACTACCACAATGTACAGCAGACTCAAAGCACAATCAGAATAGTCTGAGTTGCAGGAACCTATGTTGTTGGCTAATAGATCATGGGGTACCTAGAAATGAAATAGATGGGCAGTCTACTAAATTCCTATTTGATCTGTATAAGCAGAAGAGGACTAGGTTGGGTGAACAGTCTAACTTGAGTTACAGAAACAGAGCCATGGCCCCTTAATGAATTCCCAGACTTGAGACAGTGTACAGACCCAGAGCCCCTTGATTGAGGGGAAGGCCAGCTTCCCTTGGGGAAGAACCCTGTTACACGGCCAAAAATCGATATTGTTCATCTTTCTCCCAGACTTCTCCAAAGAGACTTACAGACTTTTACCAGGGTAACTGTGCATTGGGAAAAAGGAAATGGTCAGACATTTTGGGAATTATTAGATGCTGGCTATTTAAGTTTGTTAAAGGCTGCCAAGGGAATATACTAAAAATGGGTTGGCTTTTACAATGGGGATTTATTAACTTAGAAGCTTACGGTTCTGAGGCCATGAAAGTATCCAAAACAAGGCATCATTGGGAGATGATTTCAGGCACATGGGAGCATTTGCTCATCTCTCCTCTCTCTTCTGGGCCTTGTTGCTTTCAGCTTCTGGCATCAGTGGCCTCCTCTCAACTTCTGTGTTCTGTTGATTTCAGCTTCTGACCCCCAGGGCCTTCTCCTCAGCTTCTGGGGGTTTCTTTCTGTTTCTCTGGCTCCACCAATTCCAGTTTATAAAGGATTCCAATAAGAGGGTTAAGACCCACCCTGGGCTATGCCTTACTGGAGTAATTTAATCAAATGACCCTTAACTGAATCTAATCTAATCAAAAGTTCACAATAGGTTCACAACTATAGGAATAGAATAATTTAAGAACATAATTTTCTGGGGTCCACAAAACACTCAAACTACCACATGGCTCAGAAGTGACATTAATTCCAGGAGAATCAATATGTTACTGTTGCCCACCAGTCAAAGTAGGGACATTGAAGGTCAGGTGATGGGTGGAGTTTTAGCTCAGGTCTGTTTTACAGTGGGCCCATTGGGGATCCATTCTGTGGTTATTTACCCAGTTCTGGAATGCATAATCGGAATAGACATAGTCAGTAACTGGCAGACCCCCCACATTGGGTCCCTGACTTGTGGAGTGAAGGATATTATGGTAGAAAACGCCAAGTGGAAGCCACTAGAACTGCCCCTACCTAGCAAAATTGTAAATCAAAAGCAATACTGGATTCCTGGAGAGATTGCAGAGATCAATGCCATCTTCAAGGACTTGAAGAACGTAGGGGTGGTGATTCCCACCACACACCCATTCAACTCTCCCATTTGGCCTATGCAGAAAACAGATGGATCTTGGAGGATGACCATGGATTATCATAAACTCAGCTAGGTGGTGGTGCCAATTGCAGCTGCTGTCCCAGATGTGGTATCATTGCTTAAGCAAATCAACACATTCTCTGGTACCTGGTATACATCTATTGATCTAGAAAATGTTTTTCTCAATTGCTGAAAGACCACCAGAAACAGTTTGCTTTCAGATGGCAAGGCCAGTTATACCTGCACTCTCCTACCTCAAAGGTAAGTCTACTCCACAGCCCTATGTTATAATCTTGTTCACAGGGATCTTGATCATCTCTCCCTCCCACAAAACATCACACTGGTCCATTATATTGATTCATAATGTTGATTGGATCTAGTGAGCAAGAAGTACTTGCTCTAAACTTACTGGTAAGGCATTTGTGTGTCAGATGGGAGATAAATCCAACTAAAATACAGGGGCCTTACACCTTGGTGAAATTTCTAGTGTGCAGTGGTGTGGGGCATGTCAAGAGACCCCTTCTAGGGTAAAGGATAACCTGCTGCATCCAGCCCTTCCTATGACCAATAAAAGAGGCACAGCTCTTAATTGGCTTCTTTGGATTTTAGAGACAGCATATTCCTCATTTAGGTGTGCTTCTTTGGCCCATTTATGGAGTGATTAGAAAAACTTCTAGTTTTGAGTGGGGACTGGAATAAGAGGAGGCTCTGTGACAGGTCCAGGCTACTGTGCAAGCTGCTCTGCCACTTGGGCCATAGGATCCAGCAGATCCACTGTTTCTGGAAGTGTCAGTGACAAATATAGATGCTGTCTGGAGCCTTTGGCAGTCCCCTATAGGAGAGTCACAGCACAGACCGTTAGGATTTTGGAGCAAAGTTGCCAAGTGATGGTATCCAGTTGTTTGGTTAAGCAATCACTGGTCTGAATGTTACCATGAGGACATTTCATGGACTTAAATCATCAGTAAGTTGACTGCATCTATGGCTGATGACATCTACAATCAACTGAGGAGATTGCCTTCAACAGTGAGAGAAGTCTCATCCAATCAGTTGAAGGCTTTAAAAGGAGAAGTGATAATTTCAGCAGTCAGAAGAGAGAATTTCCCATCTCTACATCAGCCAGCCAGCTTCTCCTGGGGAACTCATTGGAGACTTTCATCAGAGTCCCCAGCTTGCAGCCTGCCCTACAGAATTTGGACTTGTGCATCCCCATAGTTGCATGAGACAATTTTTATAAAACCTCATAATATTTACAGATATCTCATGTAGGCTCTGCTTCCCTAGAAAACCCTGACTAATACAAGCTCCATCCTACCAGGCTGCTAATGATATTGAGAGAAGATCAGACTCTCTACTGCTTTCTTTCCCATTTCTGCTGGGTTTATTTGCCTGCTCTCAGGGTAAGCCACCACCCGATGGAGGGTAAGAAGACCTTGGCTAAGGGTGCATTGTCACAAAAGCAAGGTCCTGTCAACTGAGGTTAGACTGCGTTTCAGTTCAATCACATTTTTTATTGTGATTATTGATATATTTGAATGTATTCTGCCATCCCCTTTGTGTGTTCTATTTACCATGGTTTTTTTTTTCTCTTCTTTTCTTCTTTTGTTTTTTCTTGCCTTCTTTTGGATGACCAAGTTTTCTTTATTCCCTTTTCCGCCCCCTGCTGTTCTTCTTTTTTTAATTTTAGACCTTAGATTTATTTAGGGCCATTTGCACATGCTTAGAGAATATTTAGTTTACTCAGCTCCCCCTCACTGAGACACTGGCTTGAATATATTTGCTTTACTTATGTAGCAAGAGGATAGCAGTAAACATGGAATCTTTTGATTTGCGGCACTGAATGATGAAGGGCTTCCTTCAAAAGTCACAATTAAGGGTCCACCTAGGTTTTCAACAATACAAGCCCAACTGAGGTCTTCTGGCCCATTTGTTTGACATTTGAGTTTTGTTTTTTTTTTTAACTTTATTTTGTACATTTAATAATTGAAAACATAAGCAATTAAAAACTAAAAAGTAAACACAGATGAATAAATATATACATTTCTCAATTAAAAGTAATGGATACATGTAAATTTTTTTGTTGTTTTGTTTTTTGTTTGTTTTTGTTTGTTTTTTTTTGTGTGTGTGAATCAAACAATATATTACACAATATATTTGGTTCATAGTAATGCATTCATACGGTATTTGTCCTTTTGTGTCTGGCTTGCTTCACTCAACATAATGTCCTCCAGGTTCATCCATGTTGCCATATGCTTTATGACTTCATTTCTTCTTATAGCTGCATAATATTCCATCGTGTGAATAGACCACAGTTTGTTTATCCATTCATCTGTTGATGGACACCTGGGTTGTTTCCAACTTTTGGCAATGGTGGATAATGTGGCTATGAACATCGGTGTGCAGATGTCTGTTCATTTGACATTTGAGTTTTATGCCTTGAATTTTAGTTTTGATTGCATCCTTGAAGCCCATGTAGATAATTTTACTTTTCAGAGGTGGTAGTTCTGGTACACACACACATACACACATACAAGCATCATCTCCACTTTTCTGGTGTCGAAGCTTGTATCGTACAAATCATAGTGACATTCTTTGTCAGGAAGCATTCCTACAAAACATTTGAAAGTATCGATTATAGTCATCCCAACATCTCCAACAAAGATATCTTTGTCTTTAACACTGATGCACTTTTTGTCTGCCCTGAGACAAAATAATGAGAGCCTTCTTTCTTTTCTAAGTTTCTTCTGGTGTGGAGCACTTCCAAATTTTCATGTCATAAAAAAGTACAACATGCTTCATCAGCACCTTGTATGCGTGAGGCCATATTTACCTGTCCAGCACAGGGATATAGGGAGGGAGCTGGCAGCACCGAGTCTACGGAGCATTCTCCTCTCAGCAGTGGACCCAGCAACCAAGCCAGGAGGTGACCTCTGCTATTATTTTTGAAATTAAACATTCAATTTCGATTCATTTTTGTGAAGACCTCATTTTTGACATGCATTTATATTTTATATCTTAAATAAAATATAAAGTTGGTTAAGATGTTTGTCTTATTCCTCAAAAAGACAAGGATATCCAATTCTCCTTCCATCTTCTATGTTATCATTGTTAGTATTTTAACTTCACTAGGTTTTTAATATTCCTTCCAGAGCTGGTTATTACTAAAGCTTGAAGAGTCAATTCTTATGTAAATATACCAGCAGGTGTTTCTGATATCTTTGCTCAATGTAGCTTCTTACATCCTATTTCAGTTTTGTGGATTCACTTTTCTTCCTGATAAAGTTCATCCTTTTGTGGTTCTAAATATAAGTAGAATAAACTCACCTATTTCAAACTATTTCAGTACAGAGACTCTTAAATTGAGAAAAACATCAAAATCCAGTCAACTGATGTTTACAAGAGACACACCTAAAACTTAATCTAAAAAGACTACACCCAACCAAAAGGAAAGTGATATAGCAAAATGAATACCAGGAAAAAAGACTATAAGAAGACAAAGGTCATTAATTAATGATCAAAGAAACAATCCAACAAGATATAAGTCGTGAATTTTTATGCCTTTAAATCATAGCTTCAAAGTATATAAAGAAAAAAGTGACAGAATTACAAGAGGAAATTGACAATCGCACAGTGACAGCTGGAAATTTTAATGATGTGCAGACACTGTAAGTTGCCCTCTTTCTCATTTGCAAACAGAAGCATCATTTTGGCAGAGTTGGGGATTGAATTGCTCTGGAAAGCCTTAGGCTGGCACGTAGAAGTTCCCACCTATAAATAGTTCTCTGAGATTTTATTTTTTCTTTATGCATGATCAGATTTCTTCCAAGTGAACCTGTTTTATCTGGAGTATGTTGGTCCCCTTTCTTCCTTTGAATCTGAAAGAAATCTTAGAGGTCTGCTTCAGGACCTCTGATGTCCTCTGTTGGCATAATGTACTTTTTTTTCCTTCAGAGAACGGGGGCATTGCAGACGAGCCACTGCAGGTTCCCGGATGGGGCGAGGGGGCCAGCGGCTGACATTTTTTGTTTGTTCCACATATGACAGTGGACGGCAGTAGGCCGAGGCTTTTCCGCCTGCTGAAAGTCAGCGAGAAAAGTAGCACGGGGACCAAAAGTGCGGCACCTATGCCCATCTTAGTTAGGGTTCGATAACAAAGGACGCTCACCCCTCCCGGGCCCTCCCTCCACAACCCTATAATGTGGTTTTTAAAATAAAATTTTATTGAGGTATATCATTCATACATGAACATACGTAAGCAGTAAGTGTTTAGTAAAGTTGTGAACTTACAAAACAAACATGCATATCATACAAAGCTCCCCATACATCACCCCGCCACCAACACTTTGCATTGTCGCGAAACATTTTGTTACAAATTATGAAAGAACATCTCCAAAATATTACTACTAATTATAGCCCAGATTTTACATTTGGTGTATTTTTCCCCCGACTCACCCAATTATTAGCACCCTGTATTAGTATTATACATTCGTTATAGCTCATGAGAGAACGTTCTCATATTTGTCCTGTTAACCACAGTCCATCTTCCACCACTGGATTCCTTATGCTTTACAGCCCCTTGTTTTGTACAATCCATTCAAATTATAGCTAATGTGACTTATGGACGATAGTTAGTAATATTGTAATATTTTTGCAGCAATGGCAATGAAGATATAGCAATTCTAAGAGTCGACAGTGGGGGATATAATGGCATACAGAATTTTTCCTTTTGGAATAATGAAAACATTCTAAAATCGATTGGGGTGATGACAGCACAACTCTGTGATGAAAACGAGAGCCACTGAGTGCACAGTTTGAATGGCATGATATATTTCATTTGATGACTTCACCATGCTGGCTAATCGTTGTTCAAAGCAGCTTTGGGAAGAAGACAGAAGGAAATTGCCTATGACCCTGACAGGTAAACATACTGAGTTGAAACCTCAGACCACGTCAGGACCCAAACTCTGCCAGATCCCCATGGGAGACCTGGTCTGGGATCCATTCCCTCCCAAATCCCCTTACTCTTCACTCCACCCAGCACCTCCATTCCCCCTCCTTTCCCTGCCCCACCCCAGCATCATATTCAAATTTCTGTACAGCTTGCATATACCATGGGCATTCTGAAGACCCTAATGAATGTATACATAGATATATTCTGAAGACCCTAATGAATATATATATATATATAATATTTCTCTTTAAATGAAGCTCTCTTTTTGGCATGCTTTTGAATGGACCAGGTCCATTTGTGAAAATAAGGACAGTTTTACCATTCGTTATTCCAAGTCTCTTAAATTTTGTTTCTCACACTGTATTTGTGCTTGAGTGAAATTTACCTCTGAGCTGTTGCCATGGTAACCAGGGACTGTCTTACGGAACCAAATCCATGACATGTAAATAAATAAATGGGGATGAATGCTATGGATGGCAACTATATTCACCCTATTTTTTTAGCATCAATCCAGCCTATTAAAAGCCATGGTGATATTCTGATGCTCTCGGCAGATTTAGTCACAGTAAGCGCTCATTCTTAGATATTTACCCCACCCCCAGAATCAAGTACTGTGGCCAAGGAAATACATCGGTTCCTACTCTCACTTGTACTAGTTAGCTTTCACAATGGCCCCTGTCCTAGCGTACACATCCTTCATCATTTTGTTGGTCTGTGGGATCAATACAATATGGCAGTAGAGATGGAATGTCACTTCCAATCCAGGTGATAGGAAGACTGTGGCTTCTGTCTCCCTTGTGTTACTTGCACGAAGGGAAGACGGGTGTCACATTGTGCGGACACTTGGTAGCCAATGGAGAGGCTCATGTGACCAGGAACAAAGTCTAAGCCAATAGCCATTGAAGAACCAAGGCCCATCAGCTCCCCTTCAGACGGGACTGCAGCCCAGTCTAACAGCTCAATCACAACCTGAGGAGACTCCCTAAATCAAGCTACCCGATGCTGCTCCTAGGTATCTAACCCACAGAAACTGTGAGGTAACAATTGTTGTTTTAAGCTGCTAAGTTTGGGGATAATTTGTTACGCAGCAGAGTTAACTAATATACCCTTTTGCATTGCAAAAAAAATTTTTTTAAGAAATTTAATCTTTCTTTTATTCAGGAGATACTTCTGGATCTCCCAAAGTCTGAGGATTCTCACCAGAAATGTTTATCTACCTCTCCAGACTAAGGGCTCTGTGAGAATGGGAACAGTGGCTTGTAGACCGCTATATCTGTAGCGTCACATCCTGGCACATAGTATGCGTTCAGTAAATACTTGCCTGAGTGGTTGAAGAGATGCCGTTGTTAGACCCAGTGGCTGCAGAAGACATTGGCAGCATGGTTGAGTCTCCACTGAGCTTGCACCCCACCCTGGACGGCACTTTTCTGAACAGATCCTTTGCATCATCTAATTACTCGTTTGCTTCTATTTCTTAAGAGTTAATAAAAAGGAATAAATTTTCGGCACTCATGACAACACTGATGAATCAAAATAACTATGCTGAATGAAAGAAGTCAGACAAAAATCATTACATCCTGTATGAGTTCATCTATACGCAACTCTAGAAAATGCAAACTAGTCTATAGTGACTGAAAGTATATCAGGGGTTGCCTTGGGACGGGGTCAGGGAGATTGCAAAGGCATGGGGAAAATTTGGGGGTGATGGGGATGCTCAGTAAAAACAAAAACAGCAGAGTGGGTCTAGAGGACTTTCTCGTTTCCAATCCTGGTTCTTTCCACTATGCAGCATCTTTCTATGGTTTCCTGTTGCTTAAAAAATAAAACCCAAGACCTTCAACAACTTCAGCAAAAATACATTTTTTTTTTCAAAGAAAGAAACAATTATTCTAGAACTGCTTTGCAATCACTTGGTTTCTAACGCAATGGCTATTTACTCAGCCAGTTTCCCTTTTCCGTGTAAAGAGTTTGTGGAAAATGGGCTCCTGGCTGCTTGAAAATAAAGGCATGACCCCACTGTGTAGATCCTCTTAGCTAAATGACCTCAGGTGCACAATCTGCCTATGCTATCAGCACTTGCCACAGTGACCCAGAGCCCATGGCACCACCCCCAGGGTCCACAATGCTCCCCAGAGCCCACGGCAGCCCCAAGACCCCCGTAACACTATGGGACGTGTTCATCTCATACTACAATCTCTGGCCCCGCATCTTCATGTCATGCTGAGCTAAGTGGATCCAATGGGTAGTTAGAGCCTTCTGGAAGCAATTAGTACACTTGGGTGGCTAGCAATATCTTAACCATTCGTGGAAGTAACTGCCAATCTTGTTAATATAGTATACTAAATCCAAACTAAGTGTATCCCCAACCTAACGTTCCCTGAGCCAAATCTCAAAATGTCCCTGACATTCCATCTCACCCCACAAGAGGGGCAGTGTGCTGAGGATGCAGTTGGAATAGAGACAGCAATCTTTTTCTTTCTTCAGTTTCCAAATGGTTATTTTATCAGCTTCTTTAAACATTAAATTTACCCTCATTTGCAATCTAAAATAGTTACCTGAAATTTGCTGTTTTGCACATGTGTTTTCGTTTACAGTGTTTTTGCTTCCTAAACTTTTGGGCACAATTTTCTGGGGGCATTCAGACTGCCACGATACAAGAGACAGCAATCTTAACTGACTACAGACAAAATATCTTACTTTGGCCAGTCTTCCAGAAACATATGACCGTGTGAACTCACTGCCAAAGCCCTTCCCAGGGCCTGCCCGGTGAATCTACCTCTGGCCACACAGCAGGATTCAGGTGCCCTGGAGGGCAAACTGCTTTTGAAAATGCCGCTTGATCTGGACAAAGTCTTTGGTTTCGGGCCAATGATGACTATGACATGGAAGAAGTACCGTGTCTGGTTTTTCTAAGTCGCCACCAAGCAAAGACTGACGTCTAAGTAGGGGAGGCAGACACCCTTGTGCCAAGAAAGTCTCCTGTCCTCCAAACAACCTCTTCCATATTACTATAAAGTATAGTGCAGTCAATCACCCAGGAAGTCATGCATTCATTGCACAAATATTTACTGCCCATCTGCGATGATCCTGGCATTTTGCTAGGAAGTGCTCCCATTAGTGAGTCATTCTATGACTTAAGACTTAAGGTATGGCTCCCTGTTTCAATGCTACTGCCAAACTGGATGGGCCACATGATAGAATAGTGGTGCTCTGAGCAATGTGAAACCCTACAGTGTGAACCCCATGGGGTTGTGAGTCAGAAGACAGGGATAATGAGCCTCAGCCCTGGACTCATGAGGTCAGTGAGTTGAACAATCCTCTAAACTTTCTGAGTTTTAATCTCTTTATTTGCAAAACCCAGCACTTAGCACTGAAGATTTATTAGAACTTTGATGGATGTGGGTTTGGGGAGGAGAAGACATTAAAAAGGTGCAAATGCACACCAATGTTCATAGAAGCAATGTTCACAACAGCCAAAAGGTGGAAACAACCCTGGTGTCCATTGACAGATGAGTGGATAAACAAAGTGTGGTCTGTCCGTCCAGTGGAATATTATTCAGCCGTAAAAAGGAATGAAGTTCTGATACTTGCTAGGATGTGGTTGAACCTTGAAGAATGCGTGCTGAGTGAGAGTAGCCAGACATGAAAAGACAAATATTGTATGATTCCACTGATGGAAAATCCAGAAGAGGCAAATCTGTAAGGATAGAAAGTAGAGTCATGGTTTCCAGGGGTTAGAAAGAAGGGAGACTAGGCAGTGACTGCGTAATGGGTATGGGGTTTACTTTTGGGGTAATGAAATTGTTCTGAAAGTAGCTAGAGTTGATGATCACCCAACATTGTGAATGTACAAAGTGCCACTGAATTGCACACTTTATTTTTATTTTTTTTTAAGATTTATTTTATTTATCTTCCCTTCTTGTTGTTTGCGCTCACTGTCTGCTATCTGTGTCCATTTGTTGTGTGCTCTCTGTGTCTACTCGTCTTCTCTTTAGGAGGCACTGGGAACCAAATCTGGGACCTCCATGTGGGAGAGAGAGCTCAATCTCTTGAGCCACCTCCGCTTCCTGCTTTGTTGTATCTCTCATTGTGTTTCCTTTTTGAGTCTCTTTGCTGAATCATCTTGTTGCACCAGCTTATCACACCAGCCTGTTGCACCAGCTTGCTGTCTTGCTCGTCTTCTGTAGGAGGCACCAGGAACCGAACCTGGGACATCCCATGTGGTAGGTGGGAGCTCAATCACTTGAACCACATCCGCTTCCCAAGAATTGCACACTTTAAAATGGTTAAAATGATGAATTTAGTTATGTGTATTTTACTGCAATAAAAAAGTCTGATTTTACCATGGGGACAGAAATATGCCAAATACCCAGTGAATGGGGGTACTTAGGTATCTTTGATTAAAATAAATTGCATGCATGCTGCATCAGATCTGTCTTACAGATTTCCACTTCTCTGGGTGAATTATTTTCCCCCACATGTACTTTACCACCCTATTCCTGCATTTCATTCCCCCTGGTGGAATGTGTGTGATCATCTTTGAACAGATGTGTGCAGCAGGTCTTGAGCTGGGAAGGAGAAGGCCACAAGCAGAACATACTGGCATTTGTTTTCACCTTATTAAGAAGGAAAAGTTGGAAGGAAGCTGGACTGGACTTTGAAATCTTATGTATGTGTGACTTAAGGCTGGTTGAGTCAATGCGCTGATATGACCCTATTGTCTTCTGCTGCAATTGCCCATTGAGGGTCATAGAGGCGGCATGCAGCCTTGGAGTAGGTGAGCATCTCCTCCGAAAGGAGAGGGGATTGTCACCATCACTCATCCCAGGAAAAAGGCTACTGTTGGATGGCAGTGAGGGCTCCAACTGAGGGGAGTGTGGCCTTTGCCACAGGTGACATTTACCCTCAGGATTTAGGAGCACTGGTCCGGTTCAGTGGATGCCGGAGTGGACGCAAATAGAAACGTGTCCTGCCCTCGTGTAGCTGCCAGTCTCAGTACAGAAGCATCTGGAGTGGGGCCAAACAGTGGCTCTACAGGAGCTACATGGAGCCACACCTGGTGGTCCCCACAGCTTTTCATTTGTCACATCTCCTGTCCTTCATCTCCAGCCCCTTAGGAGCCAGAGTGGCGTTGGTAGCAGGAGACACCAGTCAGGCTGTTGTGTGCAGAGAGCACCCAGCCTTACAGCCAGCTGAGCACGAGTGAGCAGAACAACTCAGAGTGGGAGACATGAAGGACCTGCTCTGAGTCCAGGTGAGACACTGGAGCAGGCACCCAGAAATACCGGAAGATAGGTTGAGAAGGATGGGGGCCAGCACAGAAGCTGAGGGACGCCTGGGCGTTCAAGGAAGCATTACCTACTTTTGCAATCTCAGGCAGCTGAGATGTGCCATTCGGGCTATGTTTGAAAATGGCAGTCACAGCATCACCGAAGCAGATCCTCGGTTTGGTTGCCTCCTGTCACACAGATGGCCCTGCTCAGAAAAGGCTGATGCCGACATGACCCCAGGCATCCTCTCTGGGCTCCGCGGCCCTTTCCCCCTGGCCTTAGCTGACTGATCTGGGTGGATTCTGGTGCAAGCTGAGCCAATCCTGGGTATTTGAAACTGTTCAGCAACTCGGAAACCAGAGATCATTGGAGCAGGGTAACACTCAATGCAGTTTTAGGATCTCCCACTCTTGAGGTTCTGGCAGCTTTTTCTTGCCCTTCCCAAGGCTTAATTTTTCAGTTCTTGCCTTGGATTCTATGAGCTACACCTATTTCCTTTCCAAATTTCCCTTTTTGTGCAAAGGCTAGCAAGAGTTGCTTTCTGTTTGAAGCCCAAGAAACTTACTGAATACAGATACACACTCCGCAGGGTTACTTGATTAAGTAAGATAATGTATATAAAAGTTCCTTTAAAATAAGGTTTATAGCATAGGTTTGATGATTAGGTGGATCTCTGATTTTAAACCATTGACATACACACGATCAGGATTTGCTGTAATTAGGGTGCTCCGTGTCACTCACTTGTTGGGTCTTGTCTCAGACCTACTTTCTTTCACACTCCCAGTTATATTTTGGAAAAGGAGATCCTAAGGTTAGCACAACCATTGGTGGGGTTGGCAGAGGGGATGGGAGAGCTGCCCCCAGTTGTTCGATGGAGTTGGAATATGGAAGTTAGAATTGTTTTTGTTCTTCCTGAAGAAACAACTTATGCGTGTTATTAATGGAATGCTAATTAAAAGATAAGAAAACACAAGGAACTGCCATCTAGACAAGGAACTAGAGAAATTTAAAGTGGGAAATCTCCGCTTTGTTTGATAGAAATGTTTCCCTTTCTCTTAATATTTTCCCTTGGGCAGAGTTTATTCATTTGCCAGGCACTTCTTTAGAGTATTCATGAAACCAGATGCTTTCACTAACATTTCTTTCTTTTAGATAAATCCAGATCCATTCAACCTTCATTTCATCCTTCCTGTCTCCTCTTTTCTAGAGATTCATGGTCCTTCTGTGGTGGTTTGGAGTTCTCCATCTGGAGTCAGAAGGACCCAATTTAAAGTCCTGGCTCCACAAATCCTTGGATGAATTAATTCTCTAAGCTTTAGTTTCCCAATCTGCAAAATGGGGGTAATTAACTCGAGCTCATAGAGTTGCACTAAGAATAAAAAAGATAATGCATGCCCAGAATCTGGTACATAGTAGGTGCTTAATAAATGGTTAGCTATTATAATTTGATGGGTAGTAGGAAACAATATCTTTAGAATTAAGTACATGAGAGATCTATTATTAAGATCTGAACCTGACTATCTCTCAGTAGTATATCTGGGATCTTCCACCCGTCCAAAGGGCAGTGTGCTTTCCTCACATTCGCCTACTGTGGGCTAACTTTCTGTATCATTTTCCTATGAAAATAAAGGGAATTTGTTGTTGCTGCAGCAGTTCCTTGAGCCACATTGCAAATGAAAACTCTTAGTCTGAGCCAAATGTCTCTTTATTTGTAGGAATCTCTTACAACTGCTTAAATTGCCATGCCAGCAACCATTTAATCTTCCAACAAATACATCGATCTCTTTGCACTTCTTTAAATGAATGTGTTCATTTTGACATTGGAGTTGAAAAATCAATATCATGTCTATCATTTCTCCTCATTATTATCCTCATTTCTTTACTATATGGCTGCTCAACTTATTCTCTAAGATTTGTGCCTAAATTTTGTGTGTGAAGGTCTCACAGGCTATCACAAATTATTGAAAGATTAAAAGGGACCAGCTACTTGAAATGTCTGTCTCTAGAAAAAATATTCTCTACCTTTTAGTGGGTGGTAATTTTCCAGGGAGAGGGCTGTCCCATCATTTATAGAAGGCATCGTTATACCTTGAGACTCATGGCTGATCCCTCAATGTGTAAGCCCTCAGGTCCCAGGGTGCCATCCCCTTTAATTTGATTGGATAGTAAATTAAGACAGACCCCTCTTTCCATTCCTTTCTCCCTGTCACACACTCAGGCCTCATTGAATTTGATTATTCCTTGGTTCCTGTCTCTTAAAAGAAGATGAAAACCCATGTAGCTTTAAAGGGACCTGAGTTCTGGGGTAAAATCCCAAAATTTTCCTGGCACCTTCATATCAAAATTTTTTGTATTCAAACAAATGTGGCTCTTGAGCTTTTAGCCCAAACTTTGACCATCCTGGACTGATTTAACAGGACTAAAAATCATTTCAGGGGAAGTTAATGTGGCTAAGCAATTAAGCTCCTGCCTACCACATGGGAGGTCCAGGTTCAGTTCCCAGTGCCTCCTAAAAAAGATGAGCAAGACAGTGAGCTGATACAACAGGCTGGCAACAAGATGACACAGCAAGAGACACGCGGAGGAAAACATAATGAGAGATACAACAAAGCAGGGGAGCAGAGGTGGCTTAAGCAATTAGGCGTCTCCCTCTCACATAGGAGGCCTCTGGTTTGGTTCCTGGTGCCTCCTAAAAAAAAGAAAAAAAGAAGAAGACCAGCACACAACAAAAACAGACACAGCAAATGCAAAAAAATCATGGGGTAGGAGGAAATAAGTAAAGTAAATCTTTTAAAAAAATCATTTCAGTGTTTTCATTGTGCGAGTGTTCAACACACACACGTTTTGTTTATTGGGCAGAGCATCTGCTATTCAACCTTTGTTCTCTGATATCGTGACTGCAGCCATTTTCAGTCACCAAGTGACATTCAGTCTCACTTTAAAAAATTATCATTAAGATTCTCTGGTAACTCTTAACTAGGTCTTTAAAAACCACATTCAAGAATCTTAGATTTTGTTTCAGGTGCTAGAAATTTAGTTCAGTTCCATTTCATTCAACAATATTTGTATTTTTGAGGTGGACTCTGGACAATACAGAATGGCAGTTATCCCCACGTATAGAGGTAATATTAAATAGAGAAGAATACATAAACAATGTTCAACTATTTATACCTCAATTTTAAGTAATTTAAAAGAAATGTCTTATGAAATGGCTAGGGAATCTCTAAATAAAATTAATATTGCCATCTTATAACTATACTGGCGTCTATTTTGTATTAGCTTCTTCAAGGTATGCTTCTGTTCCAACCACAGTGCAGTCAGATCAACCCATCCCATCACAGACCTGTCATTAGCCCCAGGCAGGAGGCCCGACAGGTCTCTGACAAGCTCAGACTCCCAGTCGGCTCACTTCTACTTTGTTTACCTTCTAACCCAGTTAAAGGTTTATTAGCTTAGTGAGGCTAAAGATTTTCCACTCAGTGGCAATCAGCCTGCAGTCCAGAGATGCAAACGTGGTGCCTGACAAAGCTCCTCTTTCTTCACAGACTCCCTTGGTTTCCTTATCCTCAGTGGCCTCTGAGCAAAGCTCTCCCTCAGCCACACAGTGGGCTGCAGAGCAAGCATCCCGGCATCTCTGCAGAACTTCCAACTAGAGCAAAAACGTCATAGGGACAATTTATCAGAAGATTGGGAGGAATTCCTGAGGGGAATGCTTACTCAAGACTTAGTTTTGGCCAACAGGGAAGATCAGTTGGTAAAATAGAGCTGAAAAGAACCTAGGGATAAGCTGACCACAAATTTTGAGCTAATCAAGGAACTCACCAGTTACAAGGGGCAGCAGGGTACTCTAGGTTTTAGACAGATGGATTTCTGGGTCTCATTTTGTAGCATTAGCTCCTTGAAGGGAAGACATTTCAAGGAAAAGTTCTATTGCCTACGTGTTGAAAGGAAAGCAGAGTGACTCTTCTAGTCCAAATCAAACAATCCTGATGAGGAAGAAAGGAAAATGTGTTAAAGGGACTTTGATAAGTAAGATTAAAAATCAACCCAGGAGAAGTGGATGTGGCTCAAGCAGTTGTGCCTACCACCTGGGAGGTCTTGGGTTTGGTTCCCGATGCCTCCTAAAATGAGCAAGACAGCAAGCTGTGTGACAGGCTGATGCAATAAGATGACGCAATGAGATGATGCAACAAGGAGATGCAATGAGGAAACACAATGAGAGACACAAGCAGGGAGCAGAGGTGGTTCAAGTGATTGGGCACCTTCCTCCCACATGAGACATCCTGGGTTCAGTTCCAGTGCCTCCTAAAAATAAGAAGAGCAGACACAGAGTCCAAACAATGGGGGAAGGGAGAGGAATAAATAAAATAAGTCATAAAAAAAAATCAACCCAGACTAAATGCAGTGTGGGATCCTAGACTAGGGTCCTGAAATAGAAAAAGGACATTACTGGGAAAACTAGTGAAATCTTATCTGTGGTTTAGTGAACAGTCATGCACCAATGCTACTTTCTTAATTTTGACAAATGTTATTATGGTTATATAAGATACTAACATTAGGGGAACAGGGTGAAGTATATATGAGAACTCTGTTACTGTAGTTCTAACATTTCTGTAAATCTAAAATCATCCCAAAATAAAAGCTTATTTTTAAAAAGTGATCACAGAATGGAGGCTGGGCACACTGCAAGGGGACACCAATCTGAAGGCCAGGGTCAAGAAGCCCAGTACTAGCATGCGCCAAGGCCTCCCAAGCAAAGAAGGAAGAGTCAGGGTGATATTTGGAACAAGAACAACTATAAGAAAGGTGGATGGGTGTGATGCTGACAAACAACAGAAAATAAGCCAAGCTGTTCATCCGTTGAGAATGAGGTAGAAGGAGCAACATCTGCGGGAACTGAGGGTGAAAGAGGAAGAGATAGAAGAAGAGGACTAGCTGTTGTACAAAACTGACAGTGGCCGGGCCAGGATGAGCTACTTTCTAGCAAAGTGAGAGGATCTTTGAGAAACTATGGAAAGTGGGGGCAGTGTCAGAAGACTGGAGGTAGAAAAATGTGCTGCTTATTTTCAAAAATGGGAAGAAGGCAGATGTTACAGATTATAAACCAGTGGGTAGATGTGGATCCCGGGGAACATTTTTTGTTTGTTTGTTTGTTTGTTCTTTTTTTTTTTTTTTTTTTAACATTTCTCAATTAAATGTAATAGATACATATAATTTTTTTTTTTTGAATCAAACAATATATTACATAATATATTTGGTTCATAGTAATGCATTCATACAGTTATTTGTCCTTTTGTGTCTGGCTTGCTTCACTCAACATAATGTCCTCCAGGTTCATCCATGTTGTCATATGCTTTATGACTTCATTTCTTCTTACAGCTGCATAATATTCCATCATGTGAATAGACCACAGTTTGTTTATCCATTCATCTGTTGATGGACACCTGGGTTGTTTCCAACTTTTGGCAATGGTGAATAATGTGGTTATGAACATAGGTGTGCAGATGTCTGTTCGTGTCACTGCTCTCAGTCCTTCTGGGTATATACCCAGTAGTGGTATTGCAGGGTCACATGGCAAGTCTATATTCAACTACTTTAGGAACTGCCAAACAGTCCCCCATAGTGGTTGTACCATCCTGCATTCCCACCAACAATGAAGAAGTGTTCCTATCTCTCCACATCCTCTTCAACACTTGTAAGTTCTCTGTCTTTTTAATAGTGGCCATTCTGATAGGTGTGAAATGATATCTCATTGTAGTTTTGAGTTGCATTTCCCTAATCATGAGTGATGTTGAGCATTTCTTCATGTGTTTTTTTGCCATTCGTATTTCTTCTTCGGAGAAATGTCTATTCAAGTCTTTGGCCCATTTTTAAATTGGGTCATTTGTCTTTTTAGTGTTGAGTTGTAACATCTCTTTATATATCCTGGATATTAAACCCTTATCAGATATGTGATTTCCAAATATTTTTTCCCATTGAGTTGGCTGCCTTTTCACCCTTCTGACAAAGTCCTGTGAGGTGCAAAAGTGTTTAATTTTGAGGTTGTCCCATTTCTCTAATTTTTCTTTTGTTGCACATGCTTTGGGTGTATGGTCCAAGAAACCACCACCTGCTACAAGGTCTTGAAGATGTTTCCCTACATTTTCTTCTAGCCTGGGAACATTTTGACACAGATAATCAAACAAGTGGTCCGTGTAAGTTAAGAAAGGGAAGTCATGATCATGGCAGCCAACATGGGTTCACCCAAGAACAAGGCAGACCAGGCTAACTACAGAGCTTGCTTTGGATAATATTACTAAACTCTGAGGAGTGACAAGGGCATGGTGCATTTGGATTTCTAGAAGTCACATGACAAAGCTCATTATGTCATTGTGTACACAATGGTGATCGATTGGAAGACTGGTTATATGGTAAGTGAATTGAGTACCTAAAGAGTGCAAGTTTACAATCAATACCTACTGGAAGAGAATGGTCTCCAGTGCTCAACTTGTTTAACATTATTTAAATCAATGTCTTAGATGAAGCCTTTGTGTTACTATATATAGATGGTGCTTGGCTGTTTGTAACAGAAACCCAGCAGCAGTGGCTTAATTAAATAGGGGTTTATTTTTCACAATTAAAAATGCTTCATGCTGTTCTAAATATCCCAGGGCTCTCCTATCTTTTTTTTCTCTGTCATCCTTTGTATGTGGCTCTCATTTCATGTTGCCTCAATGGGTGCTTCACTGCTAGCCACGTGTCCACATTCTAGGCAGAAAGTAGATTAAGGAAATGACAAGGAACAAGAGGAGAGCATCTATAGCAGGAAAGCAAGAATGTTTTAGAAATTCCCAGCAGAATTCTCATTGGCCAGAATTCTGATTCCTAGCTCCAAGGTAGGCTGGAAAATTAAGTTCTTTGGTTGAGCATTTAGCCACACTGATCAAAATCAGGGTGTCTTTACAAGGAAGGAGACAGTGTTTGCTGAAGAAGTCATGTTTATCTAAATTAAGGGTAATGATTAGGCTGATCATCTTCCTCCCCTAAACTCGCTGCACCCGCAAACTCCCCATCTCAGCTGATGGATGCTCCATCACTCCAATTGCTCAGGCTTAAGTTGTTGGTTTCAGCCTTGACATCAACCTCTTTCTCTCACACATCACATCTAGTTCCTCATACACCAAGTCAAAATATATCCAGATCTGACCACTTCTCAACATTGCTACTTCGACTGCTTTGGTTTAAGCCACCATAATCTCTCACCTGGGTCACTGCAATAACTTCCTAACAGGTCTCCCTGCTTCTAACTTTGTGTTCCTATAGTCTATTCTCTCTAGAGCTTCCAGAGTGATCCTTTATAAAATCAGATCTCAATACTCCTTTTCTCTAACCCTTGGAATGGCTCCCCATTTCACTCAGAGTCAAAGATGAAGTTCTTAAAAGGCCCTGCATAATCTATTCCTTATTACCTCTCTAACTTCCTTACTCTTTTGCCTACTCTGTCCAGTTACACTGGCCTTTTTGCTATATTTTGGATGGCAGATATTTGGAAAAATAAATTGTTGTGAATGGTCTTATATACCATACTATATCACATAAATAACAGAGAGCTATATAAAGTCCTTCATTTGATTCCCCAAAATAAAAAGAAAGATGGCCTGATGATTTAAAATGGCATAAAAATGTGATGTAGCTGCCAGAAAGGCTATAAAAAATGTGGATTGTCTTAACAGTGGGAGTTGCAAACATGGCAGAGTTTAGGTCCATTATCCTCTCTGGTCAGGGTACACCTGATATTGAGTTGGAAACTGGGAGTCCACTTCTGGAATGTCAGAGAAAGCACTTCTGAAAACCCACTCCTCCATAAAAAGCAAGAAGAACACTAGCAAGAATTGTCAAAATCAACAGTTGGGGGCTTACTAGACAAAGACTTTAAATCAGCTATTATAAATATGTTCAAAGAACTAAAAGAACCCAAATTTTAAAGAATTAAAGAGAATGCTGTCTCACCCAATAGGAACTACCAATGAAGAGAAATAAATTCTATTAAAAAAACAAATAGAAATTCTGGATTTGAAAAACATGGTAACTGAAATAAAGAATTCACTAGAGGACACAATGGCAGATTTGAGCTGGAAGAAGAAAGAATCAGCAAATTTGAAGATGGGCCAATTGAGATTACCCAGTCAGAGGAACAGAGAGAAAAAAGAATGAGGAAAAATGAATACAGCCTCAGAGACCTGTGGGACACCATTGAGTATAACAACCTACACATACACTTATAATAGGAGAATAAAAAGAAGAAGAAGAGGGAAAGGAGTATAAAGAATAATTTAAGAAATAATGACTGACATTTTCCCAAATTTGATGAAAAACATAATCTACACATCCAAGAAGCTCAATGAATTCCAAGTAGGATATACTTCAAAAGCATCCACACCTCGGGAGGTGGCTGTGGCTCAATCAGTGGGGCTCCCGTTTGCCGTGTGGGAGGCCCCGGGTTCGGTTCCCAGGGCCTCCTGGTGAGGGCGGGCCTGCCCGCGCAGCGTGGTTGGCTGACCCGGCGAGCGTAGGCAGCGGGGGGGGGGGGGGGGGGAGAATTAAAAAAAGGGTGGGGTTTTTAAAAAAAAAAAAAAAAAAAAAAAAGCATCCACACCTAGACACATGATAATCAAACTGCTGGGGGAGCAGGTATAGCTCAGTGGTTGGGTGCCTGTTTCCCAAGTATGTGATCCTGGGTTCAATCCCCAGTACTTCCTCCCTGCAAAATAAATGATAGTTTACATTGGTATACTAAAAGCCACTGATTATACACTTTGGATAGATTGTATGATATAGGAATATATCTCAATAAAACTGCTTAATAAATAAATAATTGTGCAAGAATAGCCAGAAATAGCAGCTATGTACCTCAGGGGAAGCATAGAGAGATCAAGAGGTGAAGAATTTTCTTGTTTGTTTTTTTGTTTATTATTATCATTGAAATAATGAAAATACTTTAACGATGATTGAGGTGATGAATGCTCAACAATGTGATTATACCAAATACCATTTATTGAATACTTTGGATGAATTGCATGCTTTATTAATATGTATCAATAAAGTGACTTGTTAAAAAATCAAACTGTTGAAAGACAAAGACAAAGAGAGGATCTTGAAAGCAGCAGTAGAGAAGCAACTCATAACCTCCAAACAGCCCTTAATAAGATTAACAGCTGGCATCTCATGTTTATGGATCAGAAGATTCAATATTTTAAGATGGCAACACTCTCCAAACTGATCTGTAGATTCTACGCACTCCATATTACAATCCCAGCTGCCTTATTGTCAAAAATTGACAAACTAATCCTAAAATTCATATGGAAATGCAGAGACCCAGAATAGCTAAAACCATCTTGAAAAACAACAAAGTAGAAGAACTCATACTTCTTGATTCCAAAACTTGTTACAAAACTACAGCAATCAAGAGTGTGTGTTACTGGTATAAGGATAGACTTAGAGATTAATGGAACAGAATTGAGAGTCCAGAAATAATCCTATACATCTATGGTTAAATGATTTTTGACAAGAGTGCCAAAGTGAGTTCAATGGACAAAGAATTATCTTTTAAATAAATGGAGCTGGGACAATTGGCTATCCACAAGTGAAAGAATGAAATTGGACCCCTACCTCACCCAATAGACAAAAGACAACCTACAGAATGGGAAAAAAATATTTGCAAATCATGTATTTGATAAGACACTTTTATATAAAATATGTAAAAACTCTAATAATTCAATAAAAAAGAAAAATAGCCCTATTAAAAATTGTGCAAGGGATATGAATAGACAGTTCTCTGAAAAGATGTACAAATTGCCAGTTATCATGTTAGAAGGTATTTAACAACATTCCATTAGAGAAATGCAAATCAAAACCACAATGAGCTACACATGTTAGGATTACTCTAATAAAAAAGGCAGATAATAAGTTTTGGCAAAGATATAGAGAAATTAGAACCTTCATACATTGCTGGTGGGAGTGTAAAATGGAGCAATCACTTTGAACAACAGTTTGGTAATTCCTCAAAAAATTTAACATAGAGTTACCATATACCCAGCATTCCCATTCCTAGGTATTTACCTAAGAGAATTGAAAGCATATGTCCACATAAAAACTTGCCCACAAATTTTCATAGCAGCATTAATCACAAGAGCCCCAGAGTGGGAACAACTCAAATGTCTATCAACTGATGAATGGATAAACAAATGATGGTATGTCCATACAAAGGAATATTATCCATCTAAAAAAGAAATGAAGTGCTGATACATGCTACAACCTAGGTGAACCATAAAAACATGCTAAATGAGAGAATCCAGAGAGAAAAGACCACATATTGTATGAGTCCATTAATATGAAATGTACAGAATCAGCAAATCTATAGTGACTAAGTCAGTAGTTGCTAGCAGTAAAGGCAAGGAAGGAATTGGGAGTGACTGCTAATGGGTATGAGGTATTTTTTAGGGTTGATGAATTAGTCAGCCAAAGGAGTGCTAATACAAAATACCAGAAATCTGTTGGCTTTTATAAAGGGTATTTATTTGGGGTAGAAGCTTACAGTTACCAGGTCATAAAGTGTAAGTTACTTCCATTACCAAAGTCTGTTGCCATGTGTTGGAGCAAGATGGCTGCCAACATCAGCAAGGGTTCAGGCTTCCTCTTCCTCTTAAGGTTCTTTGGTCCCAGCTTCTTCCAATATCAGCTTTAGGCTATTATAAGTCTTGTTTCTCTCCCAGGGCTTGTTTCTCTCCAGGCTCAGATGCTCTGCTCTCTCCACAAGGTCAGCTGTAAACTATCAGGTGAATGGCTCGTCTCTCTTCCCAGGGCCTCTGCTGAGTCTAATGGAGCCTTCTGTCTTTCCTCACATATCTGCTTCCCTGTGTATTTACTTCCTGGGGCTCCAGCATTAAAACTCCACTACTGTCTTGTTTTCTCTGTGAGTCTCCACCCACCAAGGGGGCAGGGATTCAACATCCTACTGACGTGGCCCAATCAAAGTCTAAATCATAATTTAATCAAATAAGAGTGAAACTTCTGAATCCAATACAATCTAATGTACCCCCTAGAGGAAGAGACCAATTTACAAACATAATCCAGTATCTATATTTGGAATTCATAAATAATACCAAGCTGCTACAGGTGATGAAAGTGTTCTGGAATTAGATAGTGGTGATTGTTGTACAACTTTGTGAGTATACTATAAACCATTGAATTGTGCACTTTAAAAATATAAAACTAAACTAAGCTAAAACAAGCAAATGAGAAAACACATCTACCACCATCACCCCCAAATTTCTGGTGGACATGTTCAATATCTTGATTGTGGCAATGCTTTCATGGACGTGTGTGTATATGTATATATATGACAAAACTTATGAAATTGTACACTTTAAATATGTGTGGTTTGTTATATGTTAATTATATATTAACATATATAATTATATGTTAAAATTGATAAAACTGTTTAAAAAATCGATAAAAAAGTACCTAGGTCTTTGCCAGTTGATAGTGGGCAGGATGGATTTGAGAGCTGCTCTGAATGACTTCTAAAGGTCTTACCAACCTTGAGAGGACATACATGCACAGAATTTAAAAATTCAAATAAGACAAATTGGGTTTGGTCACAAAAGTGTTTTTCTCTTCAAGCTCCGGGAACTCCAAAGAATACTGCTTAAACTCTGGAGTCCAAGATTCTGAGTTCTATGTCCTTCCAAGTTCTAATGTTTTTAGAAAATATGTAGGGCCTCTTGGGTTCTTAGTTTGAGAGTTGTTTTGTTTTTTAATCAACATCTAAAAGCACAGATGGCCTGGGTAATTTTTGACCACACCAGGAGGCTGTTCTGTACATAATGATCCAATTGCAGAGTACTCCTATTGCAAGCTGCAGAGATACTCCCATTGAAATGTCAATATTTGAAAATTCACTTCCAACAGGATTCTGAAAAGAAACGAAAACATTCGCATAGCAAACGAACCCTTATCAGGAAATAGAAGAACTCTTTCCAAGGAACTGGTTTTCTCTATCAGGACTTAGAAAGTTTAGATTCTTGTGGAATGTCACTCCCCTCTGACTTTCTTTCTGACTGGGTGCACAGGATCCGTCATTGTGTACCTTCTAAAACTTTAGGGAAATACTCCACCCTTGGAAGATGAAGAGAATGAACAGGAGAGACAGAATGGAATAGTTGAGAACAAATATATCTTGGGAGTCTGAAAGGCTTTTTGCAAATTCCAACTTCTCTTTGAGCAAGTTACGTAATGTATTTAAAACTTGATTTAAAAATGGGAATATAAGGGGACGGATGTGGCTCAAATGGTTGGGCATCCATCTCCCATATGGAGGGACCTGGGTTTGATTCCCGGGACCTCCCGATAAAAAAAAAAAAAAAAAATATATATATATATATA
>JAKSZT010054399.1:14127768-14171798 GCA_026826555.1 Tolypeutes matacus
CACTGAATTCCCGGACACTTTTTGGGTAGATCAGTTAGAGCAGGACCAAGAGAACAGAAGCCACCAAAAGTGTTTTCATTGGAAGGAATTTAATGCAGGATATTGGTTATGCCCATGATGGAGCAGTTAAGAAGCCAAATACAGCCAAATGTTGATGCTACCTAGAGCTTGGCAACAGCAAGAAGCCATACAACTCTGAGGCTGGAGAGACAAAAGGAGGGGGCTGTGTTTCTGTAGGCCAAGAGTTTAGGTCACCCAATGGAAAGTGGAGTCAGAAAGAAGACATTCTAAGGAGTCATTTTTAGAAGATGTTGAAGTTGAAGGACAGGAGAAACACTCTAGTTCCCTTTGGCTATATCTGGCTGGAAGCTTGGGAAGCATACCTCTCAGGGTCGGGCCTGCTCTAAGAGCCCCGTAGGGGAAGGGTGAGCCCAGATCCGAGGGCACACAGGTTGACAGGACCACCCACGAGGAGCCTTACAGCTCAGTAGATATGTGAAGTGCTCAGCACTGTGGCTGGCATCTAGAAGAGACTCTATTTTCCCTTTGCTTCACTCACCTGTCCTACCCCCCCACCATAAAGTGGTCATTGGCTTTCATTGCTCATCACCATGGCAAGTCATATCTTTGTGTGCTGTAGGTCTGTATCAATATGGACTTGCTGTCAAATTTCCTGGAAGGAAGACGCATTATCTGTTTACCAGTCATGCTGCCCTGGGTTGGGCTTAATGAATAGCCCATGTTCTTGTTGTGTCACTCTGCCCTGTCTAGCCGTTTCTTCCTGTGCTCTTCTGTCTCCATCTGCTTCTGCTTACAGCTCATGGGAGACTCTCAAGGGTTTCTATGGCACCTCCATTCGGAGGCAGCAAGCCTGCTGGTTGACCATGAAGCTTTTCAAGCCAGTAGGGTTCCATTTAATTCTGAAGAAAGGTATTTTGCTAAATAATATCTGAAGAACCTGAATAAGTAACTTCTACCCCAAATGGTCTCTTCTCACAGCTGGACTGTCAGTCCCTACTGCCACCTTCCTTAACTCCCTGCAGGTGCATCTCAGATGCAAGTGAGCCTCCTCTCATAGCTTTAGTGCTGCCCCAGTTCCTGAGGCAACCCTGAGGGCAGGAATATATCAGAAATTTCAGTCCCACCAGTTGCAGATCTGGAATTCAGTCTTGTTGAATCAAGGCTACAGCACCTGGCTCAGGGATGTACCCCTGTAATCCTGTGTAGACACCAGGTATAGCATGTCTTGCTTCCTGCTGACAATGAGGACAAAGAGACACTGGAGGTAGAAATGATAGGATTTAGCAACAGATTGGATTCTCCACTCTCCTGATTTCTGCCCTTCACTTTTTAGCCCACCCTTAAATCTAATTTCAATTTCCAATCATTTACTGCTAGGATATAGAAATAAAATAGATTTTTTATATTGACTTGATAATCTCACTTATTAGCTCTAGCAGCTTTTGTGTAAATTCTTTGAGATTTTCTATGTAGACAATCAAGTTGTCTGCAAATAGAAACAATTTTATTTCTTCCTTTCTTCCTTTGAATGACTTTTTTTTTTCTTGCCTTATTTCACTGGCTAGCATGTCAAGTAAAATAATTGAATGGGGCATGAAAGCAGACATCAGAGCCTTGTTCCTGCTTTTAAGGTAAAGCATTCAGTCTTTGACTGTTTAGTATTTATGACATTAGCTGTAGTGTTTTATTCAGATGTCCATGATCAGTTTGAGGTTACCTTTAATTCTTAGTTTGCTAAGAGATTTTATCATGCATGGTGGCTGGATTTTGTCAAATGATTTTTCTGCATCTATTAAGATGATCATATGGTATTTCTGCTTTAGTCTGTTGATATAGTAAATTACATGAATTGATTTTTTTTTTTTTTTTAAATATGGAACGCTTCACGAATTTGTGTGTCATCCTTGCACAGGGGCCATGCTAATCTTCTCTGTATCGTTCCAATTTTAGTATATGTGCTGCCGAAGCGAGCACACATGAATTGATTTTTAAATGTTGAGCCAACTCTACTTAAACTCTATTTGTCTTCTCCATCTGAAAACAGGGGAAATCATTACCTATATCTTTTTATTTTAATGAGTATTTAAAGTGATATAATACATGTAAAGCACTAAACATAGCACTTGGTCCATGGTAAGCCCTTCATAAATTGTAGTAGATATCTTCATTTAATTGCTGGCTCTTATAAATCTACCTGTCCCCTCCTCCCCCAGGGCTGGATTGTGTCACAATTCACCCCCAGGGCTGGATTGTGCCGTTGGTGTTCTGGGGCAGGCAGAACAAATCTGCCTGACTCCTGAGTATTTCACCACAGCATGAATTTCCTGCTGCCCTGCCCTGTTCCATAAAAATGGGCTTTCTGGCAAAGAGGATGTGTCTGATTCACCCTTGAGCTTGCTGTATCTTGTTCATTGTGCCTTGGAATGACTGGCTGCTTTCACAAGCTACCCTCAGTATCTCATTATTTTTCCCAGCACCTAGCTCTTACTGTCCCTGATGATCCCACCTATCAATTAGAATGCATTCAGCTGCAAATAATAGAAGAGCCAGTGCAAAGCCAATTATTTAGCTCACACATCCAGAAGGATAGCAGTAGACCAGACTTGCAGACTTCAGGATTGGCTGATCCAATGACTCAATTACATCACCAAAAACTAGGTCCTTTCATCTCTCCCTTCTATAGTCCTCAGGTCAGCCTTATGCCATGTCTGATTTGTACCCTCATGGTTGTTAGATGGCAGCTGGTGGCAATCCCAGCTACATGTCGGTATACCTTCAGTGGGAGAGGACCCTTCCTCCAACCACAGAACAAAAGTCTTCCCATTCAGTCTGACTGGGCCAATTGGATCACTTCCCACTTCTCAACTGGTGTTTATTTCAATGTGAATGCCATTTGTGAACTGTCTTAGGCCTGGATTCCTGAACTCAAAACTGGAAAGGGATATGAGACACCATGATTAGCCCAGTTTATTCAAAGTCCTATCTGCTGCTGCTGCTGCAGCCCACTGAAGGTAGAATAGAAAGGATACAAGGACTAAAGGACAATGTCCTCTACCTCCCATGCTGCAGAGATCACAACATACTGAGTTCTGAGTCCTCTACAAGTCACAACTACAGCAAGGCTTGTGGGTTTAACTGAATAGTTGTATGGGTAAAGATTTTTATATCAAACTCTTCCCAATCAAGCTCATTCCATTCTGCCATACTTTCCAAAAGGATAGTCTTATATTTACTGCCACCCGTCCTCCCCACACTCAGACATTTATATACTCTGTTCTCTGAAACATGGCTGTTCCTTAAAACACTTCTCTGAAGCTGATCTTTTAGAGGTTGCCAGTACAGTCTTGCTAAATCCAGCATCCTGTTCTCTTTCTTCATCTGGTCCAGTGGCTCTCAATCTTGGCTGCACCTTAGAATAAAAGATGGGGAACTTTAAAAAGTCCAGATGCCCCAGCTGTACCCAAAACAATCAAATTAAATTAAAATCTGTGAGTAGAACCCAAGCATCATTATTCTATAGAACTCTCCAGATGATTTCGATGTCAGCCAAGGTGGAGAACCACTGACCCTGACATTCTTTTTCTGTGGCATCAAGGGTGACCAGCTCCTCCCAGTTTGCCCAGGACTCTTCCAGTTTTAGCAGTGAAAGTCCTTCATTCCAGGAAACCCCTCAGTCCCTCACAAACCTAGCCAGCTGTTCACCCTAGCAGCATCTATAACTGTGATCCTCAAACTTTGCTTCACTTCACAATGGAATCACTTGGGGGTGGGGGGGTGGAGTGTAGAAAATCTAATGACCAAGGACTCCTCCCAGAGATTCTGAGTCAGTCTAGTTGGGGCCCAAACATTGGTTATTTTTTAAGCTCCCTAGTGATTCAAAAATATAATCTGGGCAGAGAAAAATTAGAAAACAATTCTCTATACCAGTAGTTCTCAAAATGAGGTCCCAGGGCTAACAGCATCAGCATTACCTGGGAACTTATGAGTCGTACAAATTCTCAGGCCTCACTCCAGATCTACTGAATAGAAACTCTGGGCATGGGGCTCACCAATTAGTGTTTTAACACGCTCTACAAGTGAGTTCAAGGCACCCTTCTGTTTGAGAGCCACCGAGCTACGGTGTTGACAGATGCATCTTTTGAAACACTCTGATTCGCTTAAAATTGTTGTCTATGTTATCTGTCCACCTCACATAAATTTTAAACGTGCTGCTGAGAGCAAAGGCTTTGTCTTTTCCATCCTTGAATTGCTCCTAACTGCTATTACAGACCTTGGCTCATATCAGGCCTCTAACAAATAAGTGGGGTCACGCTTTCGTCAGCCTGGAGCTCTATCTCTGATATAGCCCCTCTAGGCAGACTAATAAGCTAATACCTACTCTCCACGAGCCATTGTGCTGCCCACCATGTACCATGAAAGGAACGTTAGGAAAGAATACTGCAGTGATTTAAAGCTGTATGTACCCCAGAAAAACAGGCTCTAAGTTAATCCATTCCAGTGGGTGTGAACCCATTGTAAGTAGGACCTTTTGATGAGGCTACTTCAGTTAAGGTGTGGCCCCTCTCAATCAGGGTGGGTCTTAATCCCCTTACTGGAGTGCTTTATAAGAGAATGAACTTCAGACAAAGAGAGAAAACCACAGAAGCAAGAGGCTGAAATCAACAAAAACTGGAAGAGAAAGGAGGGACCAGCAGATGCCACCATGTGCTTTGCCATGTGACAGAGGAGCCGAGGGTCACCGGCAGTCAGTTTTGGGGAAGAAAGCATTGCTTTGATGATGCCTTGATTTGGACATTTTCCTGGGCTCTAACCATGAGCGAATAAATTCCCATCGTTTAACCTGACCCATTTTAATGGTATTTAAATGGTATTTATTTAATGGCTTTGAGTAGCTTAAGGAACTAAAACAAATGCTTACCTAGAGGGAGTAAGAGCACAGAGTTTAGAGCAAAAGACTGCCCTTAATCAGTTTGCAACTCTGCAACTCACTATCTCGTAATTATGTTACTTTTCTGTATATTAGATTCCTGATACACATTCCACCAATACTTGGTTTTGTAAGTCTTTTTAACTTTAGCCATCCTAGTGGGTATAGAAGTAGTACCTAATTGTGATTTTAATTTGCATTTCCTGGATGACTGGCATTGTTGAGCATCTTACCATGCTCATATTGGCCATTTGTATGTCTCCTTTTGTGCAGTATCTGTACAGTGTTTTGCCCATTAAAAAAAATAAATTACCTTATTCTTACTGAGCCATAAGAGTTCTTTATATTTTCTGGACACAATTCCTTTATCATATATATGTATAATTATGAAATTTCCTCCATGACGGTGGCTTGAATTTTCATTTCCTTAACAGTATATCCAAAAAGCACAAATTTTTAACTTTGATAAAATCCATTTTACCAAAATTTTTTCTTGTATTGTTAATACTTTTTGTGTCCTATGTAAGAAATGTTTATTTACTCCCAATTTGCAAAGATTTTATCCAATGTTTGTATTTTAGAAGTTTTTTAGTTTTAGCTTCTACTTTTAGGTCCATGATCCACATCAAATTAATTTTTCATGTGGTGTGAGGGAGGAATTGTAGCTCAATTTTGAAAATATAGATACCCAGTTTTTCCGGCGATGGTTGTTGAAAAGATCATCAATTCCTCATTGAGTTATCTTGGCACCTTTATCAAAAATTAATTGATCATAGATGTGGGTCTATTTCTGGATGTGATTCTGTTCCATTGCCTCATGTGTCTGTCTTTCTGCCAGCACTACACTGTCTTGATTACTGTAGCTTTATAGAAAGTTTATAGGAAGTTTTAAAACCAGGAAGTGTAAGTCCTTCAACTTTGTTAATGGTTTTCAAGATTGTTCTGGCTATTCTAGGTCATTTGCGTCTCCATATAAGGTTTAGAATCCGCTTGTCAAAAGCTTGCTGGGATTACGTTGCCTCTGTAATCTCTCTCCAATTATTTGGAACTTTAAAAATTCAACTGTTTGTTGTAGTTTTCTACACAGAGGTCTTGCAAATATTTTTTAAAATTTATTCCTGATTTTTGTGATGCTGTTATAAATGGTGTTTTAAAGTTTTTACTTTTCTAATATTTGTTGCTAAAACATAGAAATACAATTAATTTCTCCAAAAAATTATAGTTTTACTTCTTCCTTTCCTACACCCTTTTATTTGTTTCCCTTCTCTTCTTGCAGGAACCTTGTGATAGTTTGAAGGTTTCTGTGGATCCCAGAAAAGATCATGTTCTTGAAGTTAACCCATTCCTGTGGGTGTGTGACACTTTGATTGGATTGGATTCAGTTTGGGGGGTGGGGGCTTTGACTGGATTGCTTCAGGAAGGCATGACCCAGGGTGAATCTTGGTCCTCCTGCTGAAATCCTTTATAAAGGTCTGGAAATGGAGACACAAAGAGAAAAAGCCACAGAGATGGAGAGAAGGAACCCAGAAACTCAGAGAAGAACCTGGGGGAGAGGAAGCCATAGACAGAGCAGCCAGAAGCTGAAGCAGCAAGACCCAGAAGAGAAGCTGATTCTTCCATGTACCTTGCCACATGGACGGAGTCCAGGATCTCCAGCAGTTGATCTTCTGTGAGGCAACATTTCTGGTAATGCCTTGGTTTGGACATTTTCACAGCCTCATAACTGTAAGCTTTTAACCTAATAAATTCACATCATAAAAGCCAACCCATTTCTGATATATTGCTCCCAGCAGCTTTTAGCAAACTAAAATAGACCTCTAATACAATACTGAACAGAAGTAGTGGGAGTAGACATACTTACTTAGTTTCAGATATTAAGGAAAAATGTTTAATATTTCACCTTTAAATTGAGGTTAGCTATAGATTTTTCAAAGATGTTCTTTATCAAATTAAGGGAGACTCCATCTATTCTTGCTGAGAAATTTTTTTGTTTAAATCATGAATGGATACTAAATTTTGCCATGTGTTGGTTTTTACTTTTATTCTGTCAATGTGGTCAATAATAGGGATTGATTTTCAAATGTTGAAATAACTTTGCAGTCCCAGATAAACTCCATTTGGCCATGATCTTTTTAAAAATACATTGCCAGATTCAATTTGCAAGTATTTTTTTGCGTGTGTGGATTTTGCATCTATGTTCATGGGGATGTTGGTATTTAGTTTTCTTTCCTTGGGATGTGTTTGTCAACATCTGTTATCGGGGTTTATTTTGGTTTCATCCAATGTGATGGAAAGCATTTCTGCCCCCCCCCTGCCCCCTCTATTTTCTAAAAGAGATGGTATAGGATTGGTGTTATTTGTTCCTTAAAGTATAATAGAAAAACCATCCAAACTTGAGTATTTCTTTGTGGGGAGGTATATTAGTCTGTCAAAAGGCCATTGCAAAGTATCAGAAATCTGTTGGCTTTTATAAAGGGCATTTATTTTGGGTAAAGCGTACAGTTACAAGGCCGTAAAAAGTCCAACTCAAGGTTGCTTTCTCACCAAAGTCATTTACCATGTGTTGAAGCAAGATGGTCGCCAATCTCTGGTTGGTCCCTGCCTTCCTCTCTGGGCTTCCCCTTCCTCTTGAATTTCCATGGGCCCAGTCTCTAGAGGCTTCATGCTTAATTGAGGTCCTCTTTCTCCTGGCGTAGGACTTGTTTCTTTCTGGGCCTCCTATATCAGCCTCAGTTTTATTGTCTGCAGGGACTTTGATCATCTCTCCCTCCCACAAGACATTACACTGTCCCTTATATTGATGATATCATGCTGATTAGCCCTAGTGAGCAAGAAGTAGCAATTATTCTTAACTTATTGATAAGGCATTTGTGTGAGAGGACAGGAGATAAATCCAACAAAAATACAGGGGCCTTCCACCTTGGTGAAATTTCTTGATGTCCAGTGGTATGGGGGCATGTCAAGATATCCCTTCTAAAGTGAAGGTTAAGCTGTTGCATCTGTTTCCTCCTACAACCAATAAAGAGGCACAACTCTTATTTGGTCTCTTCAGATTTTAGAGACAACACAGATCATTTGGGTGTGATACTCTGACCCATTTACTGAGTGATCAGAAAAGCTGTTAGTTTGGTTTTTTTTTGTTTTTTTTTTAAAGATTTATTTATTTACTTTATCCATTTTAACCCCCCACACCCCACCCGCCTTCCCCATCTGCTGTTTTGTTTCCATTCACTGGGCAATTCTCTGTGTCTGTTTCCTGCCATCTCTTCTCATCCTCCTCCTCCAGTCTTCATCAGGATTCGATCCTGGAGACCTCTGATGTAGGAGAGAGGTATCCTGCCACCTGCACCACCTCGGTTCCTGGTTTTCAGAGCTTTCGGAGCATCTCGTCTTTTCTCTCCTCTGTTACATCATCATCTTGCTGCATGGCTCCCAGGGCCTTGGCGGCTCACCGGCACACAGAGCCTGACAGCCCATGCACCTTCTATATATATTTTTTATTTTACCAGGAGGTCCCAGGGATCGAACCCAGGTCCCTCCATATGGCAGACGGACGCCCAACCATTTGGACCACATCTGCCCCCATGCTAGTTTTGATTGGGGACTGGAGCAAGAGGAGGCTCTGTGACAGGTCCAGGCTGCTATGCATGTTCTTCTATTTGCCTGTGCAGAAAACAGATGAGTCTTGGAGGAAGAGAGTGAATTATCATAAAATTAATCAGGTCTCAGCACCAATTGAGCTGTTGTTCCAGATGTGGTATGATTGCTTGAGCAAATCAACATATCCCCTTGTACCTGGTATACAGGTATTGCTCTGGCAAACCTGTATTTGATCACTCAGTAAACCTTTTAGTAAACACTACCAGAAACAGTTTGCTTTCAGCTGACAAGGTCAGCAAAACACCTTCACTCTGCCACTTGAGCCATATGGTCCAGCAGATCCAATGGTGCTGGAAGTGTCAGTGGCAAATAGAGATTCTGTCTGGAGCCTTTGACAGGCCCTTGTAGGAGAATCACAATGCAGATCCTTAGGATTTTGGTGCAAAGCCCTGCCATCCTCTGCAGATCATTACTCCTTTTTTGAGAAACAGCTTGTGGCCTGCTACTGAGTCTTAGTAGAAACTGAATGCTTAACTATGGGTCACCAAGTTACCATCTGAGTTGCCTATCATGAGCTGGGTATTGTCTGACCCATGAAACATAAATTTGGGTGTGCACAGCAGCACTCCATCATAAAGTGGAAGTGGTACATATGAGCTAGGGCTCGAGCGGGTTCTGAAGGCACAAGTAAATTACATGAGGAAGTGGCCCAAATACCCATGGTCACCACCCCTGCCATGTTGCCTTCTCTTTCCCAGCCCACAGCTATGACTTCTTGGAGAGTTCCTTACAATCAGTTGACTGAAGCAGAGAGAACTCGGGCCTGGTTTACAGATGATTCTTCATGATATGCAGGTACCACCCAAAAGTGGACAGCTGCAGCACTGCAGCCCTTTTCTGGGATGTCTCTGAAGGACAGTGGTGCAAGCAAATTCTCTCAGTGGACAGAACTTCAAGGAGTGCACCTGGTTGTTCATTTTACTTGGAAGGAAAAATGGCCAGAGGTGTGTTTGTCTACTGATTCACGGGCTGTTGCCAATGGTTTGGCTGGATGGTCAGGGACTTGGAAGGAACATGATTGGAAAATTGGAGAGAGTATCCATCTCCACTTGAGCCATTGTCTCCTGGGAACTCATCAAGACCTTCATCAGAGCCCCTTGTTTGCAGCCTGCCCTGTGGAATTTGGACTTGTGCATCCCCATGGTCACATGAGACAATTTTATAAAATCTCATACTATTTACAGATTATCTCCTGTCGGTTCTGTTTCCCTAGAGAACCCTGACTAATACAGGAGTTTTCATGATAGAGATCAATAAGTTGTTAAAATAATGCTTGCACATCAAATAGCAATCTTTCAAGGATCCTGTCAGATCATTACCCCATTTCACAGATGAGCAAACAGACTCAGTGAGGTTCTTTATCCAAGTTATCACAGCAGCTGCTCCTCCACTGCCCAATTCTTAACAGTGGCCAATGGGCCTGCAGAGGAGATAAGTGAAATCTATGTACAGCTCAGGGAAAATGCTGGCCTATTCAAATTATTCTCTGCTGCTCCTGTATCTCCCCAACTCTACACAAACATCTGGTGCTGATGTTACTACAACTACTATCAATAAGACTATCAATGATGCTATTCCAGCACACTCCTAGGTATCCCAGGGTTCCTCTCTCAGATTCCCTAGGTGTGGTAGGTTTATTTATGGACCTCCACATGGACGTGTTATTTTTTTTTTTTTCATTTGAGAAGTTGTGAGTTTACAGAACAATCGTGCATAGTACACAGGATTCCTATACCTCACCCTACCACCAGCACCTTACACTGTTGTGACACATTTGCTACAATTGATGAAAGAACATCGTCATAATATTACTGCTCTCTATAGCTCGTATTTGGTGCTTTAGTCCCACAAACCATGCTATTACTCTTATTAACACTGTATGTTAGTATTGTATATTTGTAATAGTACATGAGAGAACGTTCTCATATTTGTACTGTTAGCCACAGTCCATCATTCACCTCGGGGTTCACTGTGTTATATGGTCCCCTTCCCCTGCCTTGTTCAATCCATCCAAAGTGTACCCTCAGTGGCTCTCAGCCATCACAGAGACCTGCTCATGGACATGTTCCATCTTAATCTGCATCCCTCTGGGTGTGAGCCCATTGTAAACAAGACCTCTCAGAGGTGGCATTTTTAATTAAAGTGTAGCCCACCTAAATGAGGGTGGTTCTTCATCCTGATTGCTTGAGTCCTTATAAAGAGAACTCGGAAGTCAATGGGAATCCAGACGCGAAATGAGAGGAAATGGCCGTGTGGCAGGAGGCAGGCATGCAAGCCAAGGATCCCCCAAGGCTGGCAGCAAGCCAGCATCAGAACACTTCAAGCACGGCTTTGCCGACACCTTGATTTTAGAGTTCTAGTTTCTGAAACTGCGAGCCAGTAAATGCTTGTTGTTTAAGCCAAACCAGTCTGTGGTATTTGTGATCATAGCTCACAAACTAAAACCCTAGGCACACATAAGAGGGAACTGGTTTAGTGATTTAAATTTGTATTCCAACTCCCTCGAGTTGAATAAATTAACACAATACATTTACCGTACTGAAATTGTTGGATGGCAAATGAAATGTGACTTGTGATATCAGACTTCCTTCATGTCTAGTAGCATTCTATCTCCAACTGTAAGCTGGCGAGTGCTCTAGGGATGCTGGGCGCTGCCGTACCCCGTTGCCTCCCAGCATCCTCTCCCACGAGAGGTTGGACCAGGCCAACACCACCAGCCCAGAGCTCTGGACCAAGCGCTTCTTCCCTTGGAGACCACAGTGCCTTCTATTTGCCCAAGTGGGAGCACCACACACCCAGAGAAAAAAGACTCCTTTGAATTCTGCTCCCAGCTTCGGGCCCCCTGATGCCATTGGCGGTGGCTGGTAGTGATAATCAGCCTCTGAAGCCATCTCTGCATCCTAAGGCTGAATGCTGATCTATGCCAGAGCAGACAGCACAATGGTCAGACCATGGCCCAGCAAGAGTTGTTCTTAGGAAACAGCAGAAAGCATTGTTTCCATTTAAACTGGGGAGATGCTGAGTTGCAAGCAGGGTCAGGAAGGGAAAGAGAGTATAGAAATGCGATAGTCTGGTACTGCGGAGAGTTCCCAATTTATAAAACTCTCAAAAGCAATTTTTAAAAGGTAGAATTTTAAAAAAACAATTGTTTTGCATTATTTTTAGAGAAATGGATCACAAAAGGACAGCCATCTAGCATAATCTCCAAATGTTATGACCGCAAACTTCCTTGGCAGCCTCGCTCAGCCTGGGGCCCAGGGATTACTCACCACCCCTTTGCCATGTTTGCCAAGGTGCAGAAATGTTGGCTACTTCCCCATAGGAGTAAAGATGCTTGTGAGGATAAGCAGAGGGTGGTGGGAATGGGGTCATGAAGGAGGGAGGGCTCTATGGTACATTCTTTATTAAGATTAGAAGCAAGCCTGCTTCCTATTGTCACTCTCACCATTTGATGGTAGCTCCAAAGAAAGGTTTCCCAAGAGAAATTGCTTTTGAAGGGGTTGAAACTGAGCCATCAGTTTATCAGTGGGTGGGTGGGAAATCTAGAAGAACAGGGTCCAGTGGAAACCAGAAGAACTTGCAAAACAAGCTTGGCACCTGAGTTAGGCAAGTCCAGCTAAACCCAGCATAGCCAGGTGTCTGAGCCCAGATACAGCAAAAGTAGCATGCATGGAAGCCTACACAAAGTCTGGTAGACCTCTCTCCCTAGACTTACTTTCCTTCACGAGCAGAGCAAAGTGAAAGAGGCTGATGATGGAAAAGTTTCATCCTCCTTGATTCTGCTTGCTTTTACCTTAAAAAAAGAGCCTCCTATTGCCAGTTATAAGGAACCATCCCCAAGTCACTAAATGCCGCTTACACTTCCGGAGGCAATAGAAGCACAGGCTTAGGAGTCTGGAAGTTCGAGACCCAAAAGAAATCCATTGAGGCAACTGTACTCTGCCCCCCGCCCCCTACACACACACACACTAAGTTGACGTATAAGGTTTCTCATAATAATTTGCTGAGACTCTACAATGCACTAAAAACTTTATAATCATTATTTAATTGAATCTTCAAAATCGTCTGCTGTCATGAGATGGAGAAAATTGTATTCGTTAAACTTTTATTTAGGAAGAGAATTGCATTGATTTGGAAATTATGCCTTGAGTGGTGCTTGGGTTAGAAGGTGGAAGCCTGAACTCCTTGGGTGTGACCCACAAGACAGAGGAGCAGAACTTTTCTGCATGAAACCGGAAGAGAAGGGAGGGATGAAAAGAGAGAGAGAGTGAGATGGCAGAAAGTTCCTCCCCACAACCCCCAAATCTTCAGAATAGATAAATCCTGAAATGCTTAATGTGAGCAGATTTTTGCTTTTCTTTTTGTTTTGAAATTGTGAGCTCTATCATCAATAAAAACAGAGACAACATTTGAGAAAACAGGGATGTGGCTGCTGAGGGAAACTAGGGAGGTAAGATATAGGAATTTGTAAAAATAGTGGGAAGGGGAGGGTTTGGAATGTGTGTTTGGGACAAATTTGCCCAGTTCTTTGAGGGGCATGGAAGCCTCAGATAGACACCTGGGTGCATCTCCAGGTTAGAAGTTTACTTCTGGCTTTGGTCACTCCATGTCTTTGAATATCCCTTCTCTTTGGAACTCCCCACCTTAGGAATCCACCAACCCCAAGTTGGAAGGCAGAGCTCACTTCTCCAGATTCCTCTCTTATACCTGGGGTGCAGGCTTGGGACCTGGGCTAACAGCACCTACATGAGACTTTGTCTTGGATGCCCGTGCTATGGAGAAGGAGGTGCCACATGGAATCAGTCCTGGAGAGGGTATCCAGAGGCACCCAGCTTCTAAAGGTGCCATGGTGAAGTCATCAGAACAGCCAGGCAATGCAATTTGGATACAAGTGCTATCTGCATACCCTCCAAATGTGATTCTTGAACACACGCTCATGATACCACGAGCTACCTAATATCCTTTAACAAAGTCCTTTTCTGCTTAAACTAGCCAAGGTGGGTGCTATTGGTAGCAATGAAGAACCCTGTCTCAATCAACTTCCAAGGTAGATATTTAACATTCTACAGAATGGGAACCGAGGCTCAGGGCAGTTATCGTGTAAGGTCCCACAACCCCTATTTGCAAAACGGGGGTCAAATGAAAATTTATATGACTCCAAAGCCCAAGCTTTTTCTACTGTGTTCATGGAAAAAGACAAATTGGAAAAGGCAGTTTGAGCTTTTCTGGGAAGATAAAGAAACAAACACATGGTCTTTGTCCACTTGTGACCTGCAGAATAAATCCCACCCAGAAGGCCACTTAATCTCTGCTGAGCTCCTGGGTGACCCAGAGCTGCAGGGAAAAGGCTGTCTGGGGAAGAAGAATCTTCGTGACTAGTATTTTCTCCATGAAAACCAGCTGCAGGTCAATCTGTGAGTACCAGCTGGCTCCTCCAACCAAATACAACCACTCAATAGCAACCCTATTCCTTCTAATTATATTTTTTAAACTTTTAATTAGGGAACATTTCAAACACATACAAAAGCAAAGAGAATATACAATGAACCTCTTTGTGCCCATTATTTGGCTTCAACAAGGATCAACTAATGGACAATCTTATTTGATTTATGTCCCTGCACACTGCCCCCTTGCTCTGGATTATTTTGAAACAAATCCTAGATTTACTATAATTTTATCTATTAATATTTCAATATGTATCTCTAAAAGATAAAACAATAGTATCATAATTAGACCTAAAAATTAGCAATAAATCCTTAACAGAACCAAATGTTTAAGCTATATTCAAATTACCCTGTTTGTTGCATGTATATTTTCAAGATTGTTTGAATCAGATCCTAGTAAGGAAATGTACACTGCAACTAGTTGATGTGTCCCTGAAGTCTTTTAATCTTTAGATTTCCCTGCCATCTCTCTATTTTACCCTTTGCAATTTAATTGTTTGAAATGAGTTTTTTGTCCTATAGAGTTTTTTTGTAGTTTGGTTGATTTCATCCCCATGGTGACATTTAACTTGTTCTTCAACTCCCCATTTTCCCTATAAACTGATAACTAGATCTAGAAGGTTGATCAGATTTAGTTTAGTTTAGACTAAATGTATATGGGAAAATACATACACTAAATATGTAGTGTTGAGTACTTCCAACAGAGGTCCCCTAATTCTGGTGTCTGAGTGTCAAGACATTAGCAGCCACCGGTGATTGGTGTAAAGATCAAACATTCTCAGTGGGGTGGTATCCTCTCCAAGGGAAGAAAATTTGATTTTTCAGTGGGAGAAATCACAGGAGTCAGCACATCTGGAATGCAATGGCTAAGCCTTGCCACCTCCGTGATCATGGCATCTCCTCCCAGGGAGAAAAATTGATTTTAAAGGGAAAAAAACTTTACTCCTTTTACATATAAATCACAAATGTCTACCAATACTTAAACAGAAATGCAGTGTATCTGTGTTATTAAAATGTCATAGGGATTGATTAGGGATAAAATGCATACAAAGCTCCTTGTGGGGGGTGGGGGTGGGGGGTGGCATCATGAAAAAAAGTTGAAAAACACAGAGCTTGGAACTCTGTACCTGAGAAAAATATGTTCTTAACCTTAATCCATTCCTGTGTAATGTAACCCATTGTAACAGGACCTTTTGGTGAGGTTACTTTAGTTAAGGTGTGACCCAACTGATTCAGGATGGATCTTAATTCCATTACTGAAGCCTCTTATAAGAGGAATGAAATTCAGACACACAGAGAGAAAACATGGGGAGAAGCCAGAAGTCAACAGAACTCAGAGAAGCCAGGAGAGACTACCATGTGCATTGCCATGTGACCAAAAAACCAAGGACCAAGGATCACTGGCACCAAGCCCCAGAATGCCACTGTCTTCTGGGAGAAAGCATTGCCTTTCTGATGCCTTGATTTTGGACTTCTCTTAACCTCAAACCAAGAGCCAATAAATTTCTATGGTTTAAGCAACTCATTGCATGGTATTTGTTTTAGTATATGGGAAACTAAAACATTGGTCTAGATCTGTTTATTCATTGGAGGTTACACCTCCTAAATGTTTTAGATGTTGAGCATTGTGAAACAGAACAATCATGGAGTTTAGTGCAGTAATAAAGGTTTCATCACCATTAACTCACATTTAGCGATAAGATGCTTTGTGTACCTGGTAAGTAGCCACAAATGGTAAGCAGACTTCACAAATGGTAGGGATTTAATTGATGTTTTTATGCCAAGCAAAGGCAACTTACCTCTTCTTTCATTAGCTGTCTGGTCTCTATCAGTATCAACAAAATGAGATCAATAGGCATCTTCATTGCTACTGTGCTCACTCTCTCCCCCATGCCCAGTTCCTCAGTGGCCAGGAACTCCCTGCATCCATCTCCCTACAGGGCTCAGTTTTCTCCCCCTCTGTGCATTCCCACCAGAGAAGTCTTTGCCAAATGGAACCCTCCATTCCCGGCTGCCCTTATACTCCAGGAGAGTCAGCTGTGCATGGATTTCAGTAAAGCACGGGGAAGGGTGGGCCAAGGATGCAGACAATCAGCGAGGATGGGCAATACTTGGCTGTGGGGCAGGGGGTGGAGGGAGTGAGGAGGGGAATGGGGGATGAAACTTCCAGTAAGAGGACCATGGTCAGAGAAACGAGCTTCAGCTTCAGGATTCTTGGAGGAAGCCTCTACCCTCAGCCATCACAGTGCCTTATAATTTAGAGGCCCTTTATCATATTATCCAGATTTTGATCATATTATCCAGATTTTAACCCTCATGACATGCCCATGCATAGATGGTGAATCTGAGGCACAGAGAGGTTAAACAACTTGACTAGGATCACATAGCAAGTTAGCAGTGGTCTTTGTATTCTCCGTTTGTTCTCATAATAACCCATTTATAGAGGAGGAAACTGATGTTCAGAGTGAACAAATGGGGAGCTGGACTCTCAATATTTACCTGTGACTCCGAAACCCATGCAGACTGGGCGAGCAAGGGTGCAGATGCTCCCTCTCCTTTCTAAGCTCCTGCTGTTTGCACTCATCCCACTGCCTCTAATACAGTGAGCAAATGGCCCCATCTCCAAATCAGCATCTGATCTGCGTGGGGAGGAAACAGGAGCTGGGGCTGGGCTTAAAACAATGAACATGTACCCATAGAGTAGTGTTGGGTGACTAAACCATGTGTTGGCTCTGAAGCAGGGAAGGAGGAGGCTGCCCAGTCCTGTGGGTCTGTATTTCTGAGCTCATCTCTCTTTGCTCACATGGAGGGGCTCCCAAACCCTCCCAAGCCCTTCCAGAGCACTGCATTTTCCTCCCTCCCTCCCTTACTGTTGCCCTGATACCCTGAGCTGCAGATGATTATGTCTGTGATAGAGAATGTTTGCTCAGTTCTGCCATTTTTGTCTTATTGCGGCTGTTAAGCCAGGTATCAATCGGCTGACAGGTTGAGCTGTTTCCTGTCTTACCGCCATTCCTGGGCTGTGATAATAAAACTTGCCAGCCAGCGATATATACCGGGGTGGGTGTGGGGGGCTGTCTTCCCAGTTGCTACGCATGTGAAACATCCATGGCAGGAATTTCACCTCTAAGTTAAATTATATATGCTTTCTATATAATTATATATGTAAAATTATATCTATAGATATAAATCCTGTCTAAATTATATACGTTTTCAGAGGAAGGGAGTGGGATCTCTCCAGACCTTTCCTGCCTATTCTACTCAGGCTCTTTAGGCTACACATTTGCATTACTGTTTTGGTTTGGCTTTAAGCCCCCAAATCCTCTACTAATTGAATCAAAGACTAACAAAGGATAAAAACAACCAAATGGCTTGTGATCCTTAAATATGTTCTGAGTTAAAGGAAGCACTTTATACCAGATAGGGGCCTGGGGTGGAGCAGACAGAGGCTCTGCCATAAGTTCTAAAATGTTCCATGTCCCAGGGGGAATGTACTTTGGGTATGCAAAAGAAGGGAGGACGTCTAACTTTCTCTCCTTTACAGTTTCCCCCAGTGAGTCAAGCAACAATTCTTTCCTCATTCCAGAAGTACATCGATGAGGTTATGAGTGTTTTGAAGTGGTTTTTCAAATCCTGGCCCTGATGCTTTTTAGCTGTGTGATGTAGGCAACTTATTTAAGTTCTCTCGAGTGTATTCCACCCCCGCCCCCCGCCGTAAATTGAGGACAAGGTCACCCCAAGAACAGCTTTGCTGTAAGGCTCAAATGGAATAATGTATGTAAAGAATTCAGCCTAAGAACTAACATAAAATCTACAAGCAATAAACGATAGATTGTATTGTTTCGCTACTCAACAAACCTATTTCTTTCTATTGATTTGAAGCAGGTGATGGAGTTTCTAAGGAAGGTCCATTAGACCAATGGGAAAGCAACTTTGGAGGGCTGGGAGTTTTCCTTCTTCAAAGATGGCATACAATCTGGAACTTGTGGCTTTGGGATTGGGCCTCCCATTTGGGGAACAATTTAACCGGGGATGGCAGCTATGTGACAGTCACGAAGCCATTCCACTCTCCTTACCTGCGGAAGCACCTTTAATCCAACCCAATGCTCCTTCTCTCTGATCCTGGAGCGGTCCTGGAATTCTTTCCCATGCAATCAATAGGTCTTGCATGAGTGCCAAAGCCTGTCAATTCTAACCTTAGCAATTCCAGAGGCAAGAAAATTCCTGGTTCTTTATCATGTTTTAGGTGGTAGGATGCTTTAAAGTGCAGTTTCAAAGAATCCTGGAATCTGAAATATGTGGCAATTTCATAGGGTAGTGAGGCAAATGCAATTCCTTTCAGACATCTGCATTTCTACAACTATTCTTGCAGCGATAGTCACTTCTCTACACCTGTTTTTATATTACTAGGCTTATGGGTAGATGCACAGCCTTTCACTGGGCTCTCCTTTAAACCAGGATCTAGAAAGTGTACGTTACTTATAAAGGATTAGAATTTACTGAGTTTAGGCATGACTTTATCTGAGCTTGGCTGGCAATGTTGTTTCAATAGCTGGCCTGTTGTGTGTATGTGTGTGTGGTTTTTTTTTTTAATTAAGTCAGGAAGGCCAATGATTTCCCAGACACGGGGGACTTTAGGCTCATTTCAGCCTGTGTACAATTTACCAGCTATAATAAGTGGGGTCATCTCTAGCAGAATACAGTATGGACAGAGTCTTATCAATTCTTCAGACTGTGGAAGGGTACGTGTAGGGTGTGCTAGATTCACAATACGTCTTAACCTTCTGATAGAGATCGAATCATATTCAAGTCCTAAGCCCTGGTCCTGTGGGTGTGGACTCATTTGTAAATGGGATCTTTAAAGATCCTATTAGGATGAGGCCAGGGTGGGTCTTAATGCTCTCTGTCTGGAGTTCTTTTAAGCAAAGAAAATTTGGACATGGAACTAGAAACCACAAAAGACAGAAAGAGGCAGATGGCCATGTGGCAGAGGCAGAAATTGAGTCATAGATTGCCATCGAGCTGCCACCAGCACTCTACAGACCTTGGAGAAGGCACGGCCTGCCAAGACTTTGGCCCTCTAGCCTCCAAACTGTGAGACAATAAATTCCAGTTGTTCAGGCCAACCATTGTTTGGTATTTGTCATAGCAACCTCGCAAACTGAGGCACCTTCCTACCTATGAAAGTTTGTCAGAATCAGGAGCAAGCAGGCCAGCCAGTCTTGGCTTCATCTCTTCCTTTCTTGAGACACTTTCCTGGCTCCTATTCTTTCTACTTTCAAGTTCAAGTAGAGCAACGCCCATCCCATCTGCATCTGCCCTCAGTGCACCTTGCTCTCAAGCCTGTGTGCCCCACCACGTCTTCTGCTCCCTTCCCTGGATCTACCATGCCCTTGCCTGAGTCCCTCAGCCCAGAAGGCACTGCTTCCTTACCTAGGATGAGCGCCTACTCATCCTTCAAGATCAATTTGAATCTTTTCTCCTTTCTCACAGCTTTTCTGACCCACCCTGGGCAGAGTTAGTTGCTGCTTCCCAGGGATCCGGTAAGACTTAGAATGATGACCTCTCACATCCTCTCTGTTGTACTGAGGTGCTACCTGACGTGCTTGAGACAAGAGAAACTATTCAGCATAGCATAGGTAAGGAGACATTATGTTCACACCAGAGTACTTCTTCCCATCCCCATTAGGATTACTAAGTCAGTAAATCCCCTACCAAAATAATATTAAAGTAGAATTATAGCAATGATGCTGATTGGTATTGCCTAATTTTATTGAATAAATTCCAAATGGCATTGTCTTGTTTATTAATTTTTTTTTAAAGATTTATTTATTTACTTTATCCATTTTAACCCCTCCCCCCTTCCCCATTTGCTGTTTTGTGTCCATTCGCTGAGCAATTCTCTGTATCTGTTTCCTGCCATCTCCTCTCATCCTCCTCCTCCAGTCTTCACCAGTATTCGATCCTGGAGACCTCCGATGTAGGAGACAGGTGTTTTGTCACCTGTGCCACCTCGGTTCTGGGCTTTTAGAGCTTTTGGAGCATCTGGTCTTGTCTCTCTCCTGTGTCTCTCTCCTGTTACGTCATCATCTTGCTGCATGGCTCCCGGGGCCTGGTGGCTCACCGGCACACAGAGCCTGGCAGCCCATGCGCCTTCTATATATATATATATATTATTTTACCAGGAGGTCCCGGGGATCGAACCCAGGTCCCTCCATATGGCAGACGGACGCCCAACCATTTGAGCCACATCCGCCCCCCGGTAATTGTCTTATTCTCGCCACTATTTTTTTAAATAATAAAGAGAATACCAATTTTTAAAAATTCCACTTAAATGAATGGGATGAGACAGGGTGGTGGGAGAGGGGTGGAGTTGGCAGGACAAGGGCAACTGCCCAGCTCTTCCACAGATACTGGAGAAACAATGGAACTAAGGCATCCAGGTCCCATATTTGATTTATGTCTGTATTTATATAACGTTTTGAAGAGACACTCCTGGTTGCCTCCCAACAGCCATTTTCTCTTCTAGTTTCCTAATAAATGCCCAGTCCCAGGGGATGATTGCTAATTGATCTAAGTCAATTGCGGCCACCGTGCTTTGCCAGTGGTTGTCTTAGGGCTGGGAGTGTGACCTGCTTCTGACCAACAAAGGGAACTGGAAGTATGCAGGGGAGGGAAGGGAATGGGGGGACATGATAAAAGAAGAGATGCTCGAGCTTTGGATGCAGTCATGTGAAGACCCGTTGCTTTGAGCCCCTACGGTTATTCTGTGATCGGGGTGGGAAACAGCCCTGAGGTTGATGGAGTGGGAAGATGGGTCTTTGACGTCACGATGGTGAATCCAGCCCGGGACCACTGACATTGGACTTATTAATAAGCAGCAAATGCCCTTTATATTTTAGACCACTGTTACTTTCAGCCAGGTGCAATCTAATCCAGCCAGTGGTTAAAGTCCCTTTGGAGCCCAGGTTGAGACCGGAGACTCTGAAAAACAATTAGGGATGTTTATGATCTCAGATCTACATCTGCGTACTGAGTCCAGCGCAAAAGGAAGCCGAGCTACAGACTCTTAGGAGAGACATGGGCTTGGTTGAAAAGAATCTGAGAGGCGAGATGGGATGTTTAGAGCTTTGGAAACTGGAGGCTTGTAAGAAGCACGTGACTCATTGGGAGTCTTGACAGTTGCCAGGGAGGCTTGCAAAGGAATCAGGGGTGGGAAGTTCCTTTGGACTTCCCGCTATTCCGCATTCAAATTCCCTAAATCCTACCTGTGCCACCTAGGGGGTTTGACTTGAGAGAGCGGCCCCTGGAAGGAGGGGGATAGCAGCAGCATGTGGAGGGGGTGGGAGGTGATCTCTGCCACAAGAACTGGCTGAGGAGCAGAAGGCACAGTGTGAGAATTTAAAATGAGTGTTGGAAACTTAAGTGAGCAATACAATCGATCAAGAATTGCACAGGGGATACAAGGAATAATGCAGCATAAACAAGAATTCATATCGTATGTGCCGGGTGTGTGTGAGTGAACGCCAGGCATGCCAACAGGGCTGCTTCCCTATCATTAGAACTGGAGACCTCTCTTGGTTGGGGGATTTGTTGACTTGGGTAACAGACCTTTACAGTCTAGGCAGCTCGGTTAGTTAATTACTTTCCCTGAGGGCTTCTCCAAGCGTCTTAGTTCTCTAGAGCTGCCGTAACAAAGCACCGCAGGTTGGGTGGCTTTAGAGCAACCTCTATTTATTGTCTCATAATTCTGGAGGCTGGAAGTCTGACATCAAAGGGACGTCTGCAGGGCAGAATCTGTCCCCAGGCTTCGCTCTATGTGCTGGTGCTTGATGGCAGGCCCTGGTGCTCTCTGCCTCAGTTGTCACATGCTGTCCTCCCCTCTGTCTGTCTATCTCCTCTCCATTCTTTTTAGGGCACCAGTCATATTGGAATTAAGGGCCCACTCCCCTCCAGTATGACTTCATCTTAACTTGCCTAATTCCTTCTCTTATGCCCTATTTCTAAACAAATTCACCTTCTGAGGTACTGGGGATCCCACAGCACACTCATCCCCCATCTTAGCATACAGCCCCTGTATTTATGTATTTGCGTGTTGTCTCTGTGAAAACACTGCCAGCTTTTCAAGTGTATGGGCTCTGAAAACTCAATTCCCAACAAAGCACGCTTACCGCACAGTAGGCACCTAATAAACTCTAACAGAACGACTGAGAACCAGAGTGAATTTGCTATCCATTACAAGAATGGAGAGAAGGAAGGAAAGTTCACTCCCCACCCCCACCCCCAGCCAGAGATGGCTCCCTTGTCTGTCTGCTTGTTGTTTCCACTCGTTGTCTGCTCAGTGTCTGCTTGTTGTCTGCTCACTGTGTCTGCTCATTGTGTCTGCTCATTGTCTGCTTGTCTTCTTTGATAAGGCACCGGAAACCAAACCCAGGACCTCCCATATGGAAGGCAGGTGTCCAATTGCTTGAGCCACATTCACACCCCAAGAAGGTTAACTTTCAAATACTTAGTAACATTCGTCTCTTGGTTTGAGATGCGAATACAATTCCTCTATAAATGTGTCTCACAGTTCATGTTTGGCTTTATTGGATTGTGGTAATGAGTCCAGCTTTGGGACAGCTGTTTTTAACTCCCTCCAGCCTGGGTCAATCTTGGCCACTCACATTTCTGCTGGAAGACACATAATGCTAAATTCTGTTACTCTGGAAGTGGCTGTGGCTCAAGTGGTTGGGCTCCCGTTTACCATATGGGAGGCCCAGGGTTCAATTCCCAGGGCCTCTTGTTGAAGGCAAGCTGGCCCCCATGGCGAAGCGAGCTGACAGCCTGTGCCGCCTGGTCAGTTGGCACAAGATGATGCAACAAAGGGAAACAAGCAGACATGGGAAAACACACAGCAAAATTGGCACAGCAAGCACAAGCAGCAAGCAGGAGATAAATAAATAAATAAATAAATAAATAAATAAATAAATAAATAAATAAATGTTTAAAAAAAATTCTGTTACTGGTCTTACAAGCTGAGGGTTAAATAGCATGTATAAAATAAAAGACGGTACATTTGTTTTAGACCTCTGTGAGTTCTGTATGCATTGTTGAGAGATCTAGATGCATTTTTTTTATCTCCTGCCCAGGGCTGGGTGCTCTCTTGGTCTCCTGCTCCTGGTTGCAGACAGCAGAGTCACATGGATGAGCAGCTTGCCTTTTGGGAGAGAGATGGTTTTCTGGGAAGGTGGTAAAGCTCTCAAGGGAACTTTCATTTTCTTTCTCTAAAGCAAGGTTCTCCAACCCCCTCCCTCCAAATTTTGGATTCAGGAAATGGAAAGAAAATGTTGGCTAATGGCGCACGCATGGACGCCTCCCCGGTATTGATGGAGAAGGTGAGAAAACAAAAGAGACACGGGCTGAAACGTTCACCTCCCTGATCTCATACAAGATGTGGTTTCTCCAACAAGGACTGAATTGATTTTTTTTCTAACAAGGGATAAGATGAACATGCCTTGTGGTTGCAACCCTATAGCACCTCAGCCAGTACATGCTTTTGGGGAAGACATTTGAAGGCATGCTTCTGTTCAGCCTCACATTTGGGGTGGGGGGCGGGAGAGACTCTGAGCAGACAGCACTTCCTGGAAGATCCCTGGGGCTCATCGAGAGACCTGCCCAGCATGGTCACCAGTGAGCTGATGTGTGTTTAACCTCACCCTGTCCCAGACCAAGCATATATAGTAGGGCCCTCGGATCTGCAGGGGATACGTCCCAAGACCTACCATGGATGGCGGAAACTGCAGATATATGCAAACACCAACACCCTATCATGCACTGTCACAGTTACTTTTGCAGTTTGAGATGCAAGAGAAAAACTAGCATGGATTTTCTCTTTATGCTTCATCACTTCATGAAGATCTGGGCTTGGCATACAACCTGGCAATCTCTGCATACAATTTTCTTTCTTTTTTCAATCATTTCAAAAATTTTTACTTTTTCAAACAACAGGAAGCACTTCACGGCTTCTCTTTAGGCTTAGAAGCACTACCAGCAGCACTGCTCTTGTGCTTTGGGGCCATTATTGCAGTAAATAAGGGATTTCTTAAAGAAAGGCACTGCAAAAATGCTACAACGAATGTGATCATGAGAACACTAGAGGCAGACTGGAGGAAAGTTTCACATGAGGGCACGGGGATGGGGACAAAGGGAAATGAGTCGTACTGGTCTGGTGGACTTCACCATCTTACAGCCTGTTCTCACTTGGCGGGAACTGTTTATTTTTCTATTTTCTAAAATTTTCTAATTAAAATTTTTTTCCATGGTTAACTGTAGGTAATTGAATCAGTGGATACTGAATCTGTGATATGGGGGCACAACTGTTCTATAAATTCAGAATGAGACCGAGGTTAGATGACCCTGGGGAAGAAACAGTGATGGGCTACATGAGCAAGGGAAATATACTGAGTTTCTGTTCACCAGAGCATCCAGACAGGGGAGCTGGTGGGTGAGCCTGAATTTGCTGATCGTGTTCTCAAACCTAGGGCCACAAGTGCGTCTTATGCAACTTTGTGCACATAGTTGCCTGAAAGTACAGGTTTTTCCAAATAAGACACTCAACAATTATTTGTTGAAAGATTTTCCACCCAAACCCCTTACAAATTTCTAGAGTGTGGTTGAGCTGTAACATTCAAAGAACAGCTTATGTTGAAGAATAGGGGGCCGACTGCCCAAGGAGGACAATCCTCCTGTAAGAGGATATTTTAGGCAAGGTACTGATGCAAGCTGAATCATTAGGTAGAGCTGGCCCATGATTAAATATGGCCAGGAAGCAAAGCAGAGTGGTCACCTAAACTTTTCCTAGTTGTGGTCTCCTAAACCAGCCTAGTTGTGGCATGTGTCCAATATTCAGCCCCTATTATCCACATACCCATCACTTTGGTGACTGGATATGTCTAAATCTGAAATTCACCAATAGGACAGGGTCATCAAGCAGGAACTGGAGTCCCAAGAGGGAAACCAAGAGAATCTGAGAAGCAAACCTGGAGTTCTAAACTTGTCAGCCTACTGAATTAACCAACTCTGGAATGTCCACATCTGGACTTCTTTTTGCTTGATAATACATATTCATTCAGGATTGAGATTCTGTCTCTTGCAGCCAAACATAGCTCATCCAAGTCACTCAGCATCTGATTCAAGTTTTTTTTTATTTGTTTGTTTTAATGGCAACCACACTTTGGAAGCATGTGGGCCATCAGTCTTGAGCCATGGTCATGTTACCAGTCTTCATACTCAAGTTGGCTTCTTTGATACAGAGGGCCAGTCTACCTGTTGATCAGAAACTCAAATTCACTTCACTCCATAACCTGCTGACTCCTCAACAGCACCCCAGAGATCTGGGAGTCCCCATCAACTACCAAGTGTCAAAGAAAATCCTCTTACAACATTGTGTCCAGCTATGTCTATTGTGTCCCACATTCTGTCATCTTTTCTCTTGGCCATAATTGTCTGACCCTCTTGTTTTCCATTCTCCCCTCTGTGTTACCCTCTCTCTCCCATTGTTACTTCCCTTTCTAATTTCCTACTGTGATTCCAGTTTTATAAAACAGGCCTGGAGAGATCCTTTAGCCTCCATTGGCTTGTGACAAATAACAAATATGTTTTATTGTAAAGTGTTTTCCAACCACACAATCTTGGAAATGCCATGTCAAAGATGAATACTGTCATGGGATGTGTTTCTTTGTTTTGTTATGCTTTGTTTGTTTGCCTATTTTTACATAGAGTTGCTTCTCCTGACTCATCTTTCTTTCTGATCTTGGGTGAGGACAAAGTAGTTAATAGTGAGACATGACTTCTTGAGTGTCCATTTGTGAGACACGCAAATATAGGGAAGAAGGCAGCAAGTAGGAGGACAACAGAAATAAAGGAGGGGTACATTAAATGCTTCCACATGCTCATGAGCAATACAAAAGAAACCTAAAAATTTTAAATCTTCTTATAAACAAAAACAATGATATTGTCATGACATGAGGTAAGGACTTAAAGTTCAGCAGATGGTTGTGGTATGGCTGTGGGGCTGTGGCTCAGGCAAGAGACCAGCTCCAGGAGCACAGATTTAGGAGCCATGAGCCTAGGTGGAGCCATAAGACATAATAAAATCTTTCGGGAGAGGGGTTAGGGCAGTGGTCTTCAACTGTGGTGATTTTGCAGCCCCCAGGGGTCACTTGGCAATGTCTGGAGACACCTCTTGTGGGTAGAAGCTAGAGATGCTGCTAAACATCTTACATCTTACATCTCTAGTCATCTGACAAGACAGTCCCCACCACAAAGACTTATCCAGCCCCAAATCTTGGTTGTGCCAACTGAAAGAAGTTGAGGAAACCCTAATCCAGAACAGCACTATCCCAGAGAACTTTCTTCAATGATGGAAATGTTCTTTTGTGCTGTCCAAAATGGCAGTCACTAGCCGCATGGGGCTATTGGAAATGTGGTGAATGCAATCAAATAGCTGAATTTTCAGTTTTATTTAATATTAATTGACTTAAACAGTCACACGTGTACCATGACTGTTGTATTGGACAGCTCAGGTCTGGAGTGAGAGAAGAGGGGGCCAAGGAGAGCAAGTGCTTCCATGAGAGAGAAAGTCAGCTCTGGAAATCTGCCATATGATGGGGGCACCACTGGCAGATTACAACTGTGCCAGGAAAGTAGCAAGGATTTCTGCCCCTTCTTTCCCTTTGTTGCCCCCGGTGGCTGACCCAGAAGGTCACCTAAACTTTTCCTAGTTGTGGTCTCCTAAACCAGCCTAGTTGTGGCATGTGTCCAATATTCAGCCCCTATTATCTACATACCCATACCCAAAATAGAGGCTAGCAGTATGGGAGGAGGTGGAGCAAGAAATAAAGACAAAGCTTGTTGTATCATATTGTATCAGTCAGGGTTCTTCAGAGAAACAGAATCAATGTGTGTGTATGTGTGTGTGTATAGACAAGAGATAGATTTGTTTTAAGGAATTGGCTCATGCAATTATAGGGCTCTTCAAATCTGTAGAGTAGACCAGCAGACTGAAAACTTAGATAAGATTTTTTTCTATGCTGTAGTTTTGAGGCAGAATTTCTTCTTTCAGGGAAACCTTAGTTTTTGCACCGAAGGCCTCCAACTGCTGGGATGAGACCCACCCATATCATCAAGGATAATCTCCTTAAAGTCAACTGATTATAGAGGTAACTCACATCTACAAAGTATCTCCACAGCAACAACGGAGCTAGTGTTGCATCAAACTACTGGGCACCATAGCCTAGCCAAGCTGACACATAAAATTAACCATCACCATTATCAAAATCCCTGCCCTTTTCCTCCTGTAGGATTTCAAGGATGAGGCAGAAACCAGCTGGGATAAGCAAGAAGTTTTCAGTTAGATGAGAATTTGGAGCCTTGATATTAGAACGGACTGGACTTTTAATCATTCGCAAGTGTAACTGGAAAAAACTTGGGGTTCTGTTCTATTTTTTCCAGGAGCAACAAAGAACTATTTCATAGAGCAAATTGAATGGGAGCAACAAAAAAGACTAAAGTTGCTTTCTGCTTGTACCCTGCCAAGACTAGGTCGTTCAATAAACTGGTGACATCAACATTTAGAGCAATAAAGAATAGGAACCTGTCAAAAAAAAATGGTCTGACGTGAGGAAGAAAAAATTAGTTTATCAGGGCATTAGGAAAACGATTTTAAAATTGACAATAAAGCCAAAAGGTGGGCAGCATGAACTTTCCATGTCACGTAGGGGTGATTGTTTAACAGGCCCACCTGTTATAGATTGTTATCATTTAATAATCTAGGGGAAGGAGGTTGTGTTTGACCTTGCTGTTATCTGATGGAAAGTTGCATGTGAACATGTAAAATTCTATCCAGTAGACAAGATAAGGGTCACAGTGTGAGGTTTTATGGCTCTAGACAACGTTAGCCAGTGCAGTACATAACTGGCCCTCCTATGCCAGCATTCTTTTCAAAAAATGCCTTTCCTGATGGGCAATATTAACCTCTGCTTTTCAAGTGTCCTCAAGAACAGTGTTACTATCTAACTGGTTTCCTCATGACTGAGTAGAATAAAATCTTTGACATTTGTTCATTCTCTATTTGAATGAGAATCATGTTTTTAACTTTTAAAAATTGTGCTTAGACAAGAGTATTAGGATCAATATTCCCTTTATCTCTAAAGACATCCCTTGTATTAGCCAGGATTCTCTAGGGAAACAGAAGCGACAGGAGATTTCTGTAAATATTATGAGATTTTATAAAATTGTCTCACGTAACTGAGGGGATACATGAATTCAAATTCTGTAGGGCAGGCTGCAAGCTGGGAACTCCGATGAAAATCTTCAATGAATTCCCCAGGAGAAACTGGCCAGCTAAAGTAGAGATGGAAATTCCTCTTTCTGACTGCTGAAATCATCACATCTCCTTTCTAAGGCCTTCAACTGATTGGATGAGACCTGTCTCATTGCTGAAGGCAAGCTCCTCAGTTGATTGTAGATGCAATCAGTCATAGATGCAATCAACTTACTGATGATTTAAGTCCATGAAATGTCCTCACAGTAAAAATTGGGCCAATGCTTGCTTGACCAAACAACTGGGCACCATTACCTGGCCAAGCCAACACAGAAGCCTGACCATCACAACCCCCTCCCCCACCCCAGGCGTTATTGGTTCCTTTGCTATTTCCAGTAAAAATGGTCTTACTTCAGGGAATCTGATATTACATTTTGCCCTGATCATCTCCAAATGCATTTTTATGGGTCCAAAGTCTGCTCTTTCGGCCTCAGTCTGAAGGCAGAAACCCCGACTTCTACTTCCCTTCTGGCTTTCTCTTCTGCCCATGTTGGTGCATGCATGTAATTTGCATGGTCAGAAATAAGTTCTCTGATGAAAAACATTTAGTCCAGAAGATATTATAGGGGTCTGAGGGTCAGACAGACATATATTTCAATATTGATTTTGCCACTCATTGAGCTTAAGTGGTGGGATCATGAGCAAATTACTTAATTTCTCCAGGCTCAACTCAACTTTCTTTGTAAATCAGAGATAGAAATCCTGAATCCTCGGGTGACCACACTGCTTACCTGAGCTAATATATGTGAGTTGCCCTCCCAGGCTAGCCATTCCCATTCTCTGTGCTGGAATGTTCTTAGCACTGTTCGCTATCTGCCTGAGCCCAGCTGTCCCTTGGAGTACAAGAACTACTGTCTGTTTAAGCGGTTTTGTTCAGCCTGACTGGCACCGAAACACAAGCCTATGGGTCCATCTGGCAGCTGACTGGCAGGTGCCTTCACAGCTGCTTCAGGGCTGAGGCCAGATGCCCTTCCCAGGAAGAGGGCACAAGCAAGGCCAGCCTGAGAGGGAGAGCAAGGGGAGGAGGAAAGGAAGGGAGAGAGAGGGGAGGAAAGAGGGAAAGAAAGAGAGAGAGAGAAGTGTATTAGTCAGCCAAAGGGGTGCTAATGTGAAATACCAAAAATGGGTTGGTCTTTATAAAGGGCATTTATTTGGGGTAGAAGTCCACAGATACCAGGCCATAAATCGTTAAGTTTCTTTCCTCACCACAGTCCCTTGCCACGTGTTAGAGCAAGACAGCTACCGGCGTTTGCCAGGGTTCAGACTTCTGGGGTTCCTCTCTTCCCAGGGCTGTGTTTCTCTCCGGGCTTAGCTCCTGTTTCCTCCACAAGGTCAGCTGTAGACGATCAGGCTCGCTTCTCTTCTCCTGGAGCCTTTTCCCAACATCAAAACTGCTTCAACTCTGTTCTTTGCCTTGCCTTTTATATTTGATTCCCCACCCACCAAGGGGTGGGGCTCAACGCCCTAATCCTAACCTAATCATGCCCAGATTAACAGATCAGTTTACAAGCATGATTCAATTATATTTTTGGAATTCATAATTACATCAAACTGCCACAAGAAGGAAAGGAGGGAGAGAGAAGGAGAGAGAGAAAGAGAGGTAGAGCAAGAAGGGAGGGAGAAGAAGGGAGAGAGGAGGAGAGAGGAAAGGAGAGAGGGATAGAGAGAGGGAGAGAAAGAGAATGGGAGAGGGTGAGAAAGAGCTCTCTCCCTCTCTCTTTTCCTCCCTCCTTCCCTGCTTCTTTGTGCTTCGGCTCTGTACTAGGCATTATGTTAGACTTGAGGGATACCAAAAGGATAAGATGCTGCCATCATCCCAGGCATGGAGGCATTTACTCAGCAGCTGGTGAGACAGAAGCAAAAACGCATGTGTATGCTGTGGCAAGTCCAGGGGTGAGACTTAGCAAGCTGGCTTTTATGGGATCGGTGAGTCAGGGTTTGGGTGGTTGATATGAGGAGTCTAGTTGGTTGTTGGAAGAAGGAGGGAAGGAGGAGTTTTGCAGACCAAGGCCTAGGAGAGAGAGAGAAGAGAGGCAGGGTAATGGAGGCCTGGGTTGAACCTCTTGCCCCACCCAGTTCCAGGCCCCAGGTCTGACCTCCACAGAGAAAACAGGTGTAGACTGATGGAGAAGGTGCCATTCTGAGAGCATGTGAGATGTGAGGTCTGGGCAGAGCCATGTCAGAGCCCTGCTGGCAGCTTGGGGTGCTCAGAAGGAGACCCAGCAGCCATGAGGCCCCATGTGTGCCCACCCCTCACCCCATTCACCCCACCCTGGTTCTACCTTGGCCACTGTAGAGTTTTGCCCCTCGAGAGCCATGCCCAGTGGAGCAAGGAGAGAAGCTAGCTCTGAATGGAGCAGCATTCTCAGCGAGGGCCTAGCATCCTGGTTCGTGCCACATGGTTTTGTTCCTGAGCCCAAATGTCAGGCCCCATAGTCAGGGAGATGGGATGGATGCCGGACAAATGTGGGTGTGAGCAGACTGTAGAGTTTGTTTCTGCCATTGGCTTCTGTGACAGTTTGAAGTTCTTTTATGAATCCCAAAAAGAGAAAGAATATGTTTTTGAACTAATCTATTCTTGTGGGTGTGAGACCCTTTTGAACGAATCAGTGAGATGTGTCTCAGGTTGAGTCTCCGCCTTCTTGTTGGGTCCGATAGAAACAGAGACACGGAGAGAGAGACACAGGAAAAGGGAGCTCTGCCGTTTTTCATCCTGTCACGTGAGAGAGAGAGGACTGCAGGAAAGCAGAGAAGCCCCAAGAGGCTGAGAGAGGTCCCAGAGTCTGGAACCAGCAGAGGCACAGAAAGAGACCCCTCAGGGGCTGCACCACAGGGCAGCCCGAGCCTGATGCCTGGTTGTGCACAGCTGAACTCTGGAGACTGTAGATTCTGGTGGGGAAGTCAAGAGATCACGTGGCAGGATGCTAGAGCCAACAGCACTGATTTTGGTGAGAAAGCATCTCTGATGGTAACTTGATTTGGACATTTAATGGCCTCAGAACTATAAGCTTTTTACCTTAAATAAAATCCCCATTATAAAAGCCAACCCTTTTCTGGTACTTTGCATCGGCAGCCTTTTGGCAAACTAAAAACAGCTTCTGAGCCCGGAGGATACTAACATTAGATGATGCTGAATAGCCATTTCCACAGAGGTTATAGATTTCCTGCAGGAAATTGGGGCCATATCCTTTTTTTTAGAGACGTTGTGGGTTTACAGAATAATCATGCATAAAATATAGGATTCTCATATACCACCCTGTTATTAACACCTTGCATTGGTGTGGCATGTTTGTTACAATTGATGAAAGCACATTTTTATAACTGTTTTATTAACTATTGCCCATATATAGGCTGGATCATTCTGTGACTTTCATAGCCCTGCCATGTGCACATAACAAACAGGCCTAAGCACAGAGAAGGTGCCGTGTGAACCCTGTTGACTGGAAACAGCTGGGTCCTGTTACCTGTGGATTACCCAAGCTTGGTGCTGGCTGAGATGATTTGGGGATCATTTACATTGGGTTGTGGAGAATACCATGACTTGCCTTTGCAAAAGTGTTATGTTCCTCATCTTGTTTGCCTATGATGTTATTTAAGTGATCGTTTTCTACAATCACATGTGCGCCCTGCTTTAATACAGTTTGGATGAACTGCAGAGAGTAAATGAGACAAAACTACATGAGGGGAAGGAGGAATCTATGGGACTAAACACTTTCTAGGATCATGCTCTGTATTAGTTAGGGTTCTCTAGGGAAACAGAACCGACAGGAACTATCTGTAAATATGAGATTTTATAAAATTGTCTCATGTGACTGGGGGAGCGCATGAGTCCAAATTCCATAGCTAACTGAGAACTCTGATGAAGGTTTTTGATGAATTCCCCAGGAGAAGCTGGCTGGCTGAAGTAGAGATGGAAATTCTCTCTTCTGACTGCTGAAGTCACTTCAGCCTTCAACTGATTAGATGAGACTTCTCTCAGTGTTGAAGGCAATCTCCTCAGTTGATTATAGATGTAATCAGCCATAGATGCAATTAACTTACTCATGATATAAGTCCATGAAATGTCCTCACCATGACAATTAGGCTAATCTTGACCAGGCACCATTACCTGGCCAGGATGACACATGAACCTATCCATCATATTTATCATGTGGGAAATAAAGAAAGAATTTATTCCACTGCTACTAAATGGAATAAATTACATGTTGGGAGCCGGGGGTACAATATAATTGTATGCCCATCCCAATTCAGAGCTCTTCCTCAGATAAGTCTTCTTTTTTTTCTCCAAAGAAAAAAAGTAAAAAACATTTTTTGTTATTGTTCTTTTTGTCTCCCTACTCTCCAAAGAGGATTTGCTATCACTGGTTCTTATAATGAAAGAGTCAGATATTAAAATGTAGTATGACTTGGGTATGAGAGTTGGCTGCAAATAGCAGAAAGCTAACAATAGCAAAAATAGGATAGAAGTGAATTTCTTTCTCCAGCAAAAAAATTCTGAATTTCCAGTCAAAAGCAGCTCCTCAGTGCCCTAGGGACCCAGAGTTCTATCTTTCTACTCTTCAGTCTGTGGCTTCTGCACAGTTTCCTAATGGCCCAAGGTACCTTCTGGAGCTCCAGCCATCACACCCATGTTCTAGATTGGCAAAGGAGAAACAACGAAGGAAGGCTAAAGGAAAATCTCTTCTAGTCAAAATCAGCTCTCTTAAAGCAACCTCTCCTTACCTAGCTGCAAGAAAGGCTGGAAAATGTAATCTTTTAGCTAGTGTCAAGAGCTGAGCTGAGCTGCCAGATGTCAAAAGTAGCTGATTAGGACAACAAGCCAAAATGAAAATAGCAATCAAGCCTTTAATCACTTACTGCAAGAATATAAGCCAAAGGCTAACCAGAGAAAACATCAGCTCCCCGTCAGTTCCATTTCCCCCCATGGAATGGTACCAGTGGGTGAGGGTCAGATGGGTGAGCACAGATGTGAGGTCTTTTCACTGCCCAGTGAGCTCCAAACGAAAAGCTCCTGCCATATTAAGGACTCAGGGGCTGGGAGGAGGAAGAGAGAGGAGGGCTAAGGGTGGGAAGTACTGACTACTGAGTCAGAATGGAGAAAAGTGTCTCCAAGGGCTCCTCCTCACCCCTGATAAGAAATTCTCAATGGAGGCATCTGAGGAAGGCCTGGGCCTCAGAACACAGATGTGGGCAAAAGCATAGTCAGCCAGTGGAGCCTGAGTCCCTGGCAGCAAAGCCCTTCCGAGATTGCAGTGATGCAATAGTTGCGTACCAAGTCTGTGTGGGGAGGGCAAATTTCCCCCATGAGGGCCGCGGGGTAAAGTTTTTGTAATTGCCTATGGTTGAGACTGAAAAAAAAAAAAAAAATTACATGAAGGTTTTTGGCCAAGAGCTGGACTCCTCAGCTAGGTGTGAATTAAATTTGTGTTCTGCTACTAAGAAAGAGGGCAGGTTTCTTTCATAACACTCCCCCACCCCACCCCCATTTAATCCTGATCCTTTTTGATAACAGCTACTCCCAACTGCCCAGGACATTGGTGGTTTCTTCTGAAAAAGACTTGCTGCTGTTGGGGAAAGATGAACCTACCCACTGTGGTGGATTCTGTAAAGGGGTAGTACGTGCCTGAGCCAATTCCATAGTGGCTAATGATTCATTGCTAATTTTTTTTTTCTCTTTTTAAAAATATTTTTTTTAAAGTTTATTGTGTGTTCTGTTTTTAAAGATTTTGCAAATATCTTTCAAACATTGCAGGACAGATAATATGGGACTTGAAAGTCCCAGTCTCGCTCATCCTCCAGAAATAGCCACTTTTACCAGTTCAGTGTATATTTTTCCTTTTGGGCATAAATATATATGATCATAATGGGGCTGCATCCATCAGGGTCCTCCAGAGAAACAGAACTGGTGGGATCTATATGAATATGTAAATATTAAGAGATTTACTATAGGACTTGGCTCATACAGCTGTGAGGACTGGTATATCAGAATCCCATAAGGCAGGCTGCAAGTTGGAAACTCTGATGAAGGTGAGGTTGAAATCCCCAGGAGAAGCTGGCTGACTGAAGTGAGGCAGGAATTCTTCTTCCTGACCCCTGAAATCCTTTCTTCTCACTTTAAGACCTCCAAGTGATTGGATGAGGAGACTCCCCTCCTGGCTGAGGGCAATCTCCATTGTTGGTTGCAGGTGCAATCAGCCATAGATGCAATCAACTGACTGTAGATGCAATTCACCTGTGAAATACCCTCAGAGTAACAATCAGGACAGAGCTTGCTTGACCAAACAACTGGGCGCCATAACCTAGCCAAGTTGACACATAAAATTAACCATCACTGATGCCATACTTGCCTTTTCACTCAGGAACATTTTGGAAAGCTTTCAATATCACTCTATACAGATCTTTATTATTCTAACTTCATTATTTCCACTTTTTTGCCATTATTTAAATATACATAAGTAATACATATGCTATTTTAAAATAGTACCAATTAGTATACATTTCTTAATCTCCATCCATCTCCATTTTTTCAGAACTGCCCAGACACAATTAACTCCTTAGCATTTTATTTTGGTACTTTCATGTTTTTAAATATTATGTTGTTTCTTCTATCTGTTGATCCATCAATTATTAAAAATATTCTATTGATTTCATGTTGAGGCAGATGATGATTTAGCTCTCTTACATCTACCTCTCTGTGATGGTGAAGTTCATGTGTCAACCTGGCTGGGTTATGGTGTCCACTTGTTTGGTCGAGCAAGCACTGGCCTATTAACTGTGAGAGGTTTTTGTAGATGGAAATCTTAAAGTGAGAACTGAGGATTTGGGCAGCCAGATAGAAGAATTTCTACCCTTTCTTCAGCCCGCCAACATCTTCTGGGGAGTTCAATATTACCTTCCTCAGAGTTTCCAACTTGTGACCTGCTCTATGGAATTTGGACTTGCCAATCCCAAGGTCATATGTGCCAATTCCTATAATAAATCTCAATATTTACATATATAGAGAAAAAGATATATATCTCCTGTCAGTTCTGTTTCTCTGGCGAAACCTAGTATGCTTCCTAACCTCTTAAAATAGTTATAGTATCATGTTTAAAGATCAATAATCAATGTTTACAACCTTTTGACTACATTCTTCACTCTTAGAGCCAAGTATCTTATTAAGGATATATTCCCTTTCTTAAACAATTTTTGACTTTCTCTAGGGTTTTTTCACTTATATTTATTTTACAATATGAAACGAATGTCAAAATTTTCAAATGGATCCATCAGATCCAATATATATCTTTCACTAATTTTTATACAAATGCCATATTATCAAATAGTTCATTCTTTTGCATTTGTTTGTTTATTGATTTATCCAACAAACATGTAAGCTGTTCAAATTTCTCCCTCTTTTCCCCATCTCACTTTCCAGCCTTTGCTTTGAGGAATGCACACCTCGACACCATCAGCTCTGCACGCAGGGCCAGACTCTATTTTCCACATTCCCTGAAGGCTGGTAGGGAGGGAAGAGAGGGGCAGGGGTAGTAGCGAATCCAAAAAGGCCATGCTTTCCCTTTGAACTAGAACTTACTTCAAGTGCAAAAAGAAGAGAATGGTATTCTAAGAAACTCAACGAAGGAACCCTGGCAAATCATTGCTTTTTTTTTTTTTTAGGAGGTACTGGGGATTGAACCCAGGGCCTCGTACCTAGGAAGCAGGCACTCAACCAATCAGCTACATCCACTCCCCCAAATCTTTTGTTATGTGTGTTCCATCCCTCTAACAGCCAAACACTTAGGTTGAAAATGTTGACATGGGAGGAGAGGGATAGATAGGGAAAAGAAAGGAACCCAGAGTTCCTTTTCTTTTAGTTCTTCCTTCCTTACCAGTAAGCCTAAGGTAGAGAGGGGGGTAGAATGTACCCATATCCAGAAGTAAAATAAAAAAACAGTTTAATTAGCGTGGTTCAGCATTTCTACTGTTTAGGTAAGAACGAAATACCTATCCCCCTGCATGAGCTACAGAATATGAATTGTGTAATTGTGTAGTGTCCTCATGCAAGTTAAATGCTCTTATCTTTGCATCGAAAACTGGCATTACACAATATCAAGATGAACAGTAAAATTCATGATTATAATTAAAATTTTTACTTTTTCTTTACGTAGAACAACATTAAAGTGCAAATATAAAACACTGCGACTAGTCAACAGAGAAATCACAAAGGAAAGGCAAAGACTTTATATTTGAGTGACTTTAACAGCACTTTTTTTTTTTTTTTAACTGCTTTTTGAACACGGGACCCCACATTTTAAATTTGCACTGGGCTCCACAAATTATGTAGCTTGCTCAAGTCTTTCTTTGGAGTTTATCAACAGGAATTGTTTTAGGTTACATATGTTTATCTAGGTGTCGAGACAAAAAAAAAAAAAAAAAAAGTGGAAGGAAATTTAGGTCGGGGTCCCTGTCTTTGAGGAATTTATAATATAACTGGAGGAGCTAGACTTAGAGACAGAGACAAACCCGGGGCCTTATCAAATCTAAGGCAAATGGTTTGACGATGATCATAAGTAACAAGATGGGGGACAGAGATACTTGCCGAAAATAATTGCTTGCTTAAAAGCAACCACCACAAAAGGGAAATGACTAGAAGAGAAGGTTTATAAGAGAGATTAGGAGGGTGCTCTACCACTTCTGCCTCCATATTTTCTGAACCCCAAACAGTAACACTGAGTAGGACACATCAAATCGACACCTGGTTTTCTAGAGCTCATTTTGTGAGATATAGACCTAAGACTTTCTCCTTAAAACACCTGCTTATATTCCCCAAAACCCACAGCGCTGCGCCCTCCTTCTCCAAAGCCATGCGTCTGTCTAGCGCCCGAGTCACGGCTGGAATTAGCTGCCCGCCTTGAAGCTGAGCAGCCAGACGGCTCCTTGGCCCGGAGGGGAGAGGGACAGCTGTTTGGTAGGAAAAGATAACCCAGAGCATGCAAAATTTTCACACACTACCCGGTCTCCAAGGGAGTGTGGTCACCCCATTAGCCCTGGGCTTTCTGACAGGGTTAATTAAGCCCATGTTTTGTTTACTTAGCATTCAAAGGCAAGGTGGGGGAAGAAGAATCCTGCAGAAAAGAAGGGTAATTTTCCTCCATCAATAGGCTCTTACATGAGGAGGCTTGATGCTGAGCGGGAGAGACAAAAAAAAAAAAAAAAGAAAAAGAGACAGATTTGTGCTCTCAAGTAGCTTGTTAAGTGCAGCGGATTTCTGGAGCGTAGCAAAGGGATTTTGCCTGCATTTCCACCTGGAAAACTTGGCCTTCAACCCCCACCATCAAGTCCAAAGTAATATTCCCATGTAAGAGACATGGGCTCCATACAAACTATAATGGAAGGAAACATACACAAGTCATACCCCTCAATGGTGGGATCACAAACATCTCAGTCCAACAGTTTTTTTTTTTTTTTTTTTTTTACGCTGATGCTGTATGGTTGAAGGGAGGGGGCAGGGAAGGGTGAGCCAAGAGAAAAATAAAACAAGAACAAAGAAATTCCATGGTGCCATTTTGTGGAGAGGATGATCCTCGCTGCTTCCACTGACATTTTTTAAAAGATTTATTTTATTTATTTCTCCCCCACCTCTCTGTGTGTGCTTATTTCCACACACACCCCTGCCCCCATTGTGCTCACTGTTCACTGTGTGCTCTCTGTGTCTGCTTGTTTTCTTTTTAGGAGGCACTGGGAACCGAACCTGGGACCTCCCATTTGGGAGAGAGGTGCCCAACCGCTTGAGCCACATCCACTCCCTGCTTGATGTGTCTCTCATTGTGTTTCCTCGTTGTGTCATCTTGTTGCGTCATCTTGTTGTGTCAGCTCGCTGTCTTGCTCTTCTTCTTTAGGAGGCACTGGGAACTGAATCTGCAGCCTCCCATGTGGTAGGCGGGTGCCCAACTGCTTGAGCCACATCTGCTTCCCTGTTCCACCAACATTTTAATCTTGCTGCACCTTTGGGAGTTTACATTATCCACAGTATCTAACACTGGGGTGGGTGGGTACCCAAGATTGCATGCAATTCTCTATACCCGTCCTGTAACACTATCTTTTTCCTTCTCAAAAAAGGCATATTCAAATACATGTGGATGAAAGCCATGCTGTTGTAATAAGGATTACCTTGGAGGCTGCTCTGGTTTATTATTTTTTAAGTAACATTTTAGATGATAATGGTTATTAACATTAGCTACTATCATTACTAACAAACTACACCTCACAATCCATTGGAATATCTGGTGTCACAACAGTTTGTGGGTAGGAGCCCTCTGTCTACATTGAGACCAGAAGAAATTAGATTTTCACTTGTAGCACTAGGAAATGGGGGCAGAGCACAAGTAACCAATTCTTCTTAGAAACTCTCTTCCAATTACAATACTAATGAAATTCAAGTATAAAGTTTGGAGAATACCAAAAAGCACAAATTAAAAAAATATATCTAAAATACCTCCCACCTCACCACCATTATCATTTTCCCCTAACCTTTTATTATAAAAAATTTAAACATATAGAAAGGTTGAAAAAGTTATACAGTGAATACTCATTTATCAGCTACATGGATGCAATGATTGCTAACACTTTGCCTTGTTTCTCCGTCTTGCTTCAAAGATCATTTTAGTTTATGATCTTCTAGCTTATTTCTTTGCACGTGAATTTTCCCCTCACAAAATTGAGATCATAGAGCAAAATGTTTTTGTTCTTAAGAACTGTTTTATTCACACAGCATACGGTCCACTCAACATGTATAATCAGTGGTTCTTGGTATAATCACAGAATTGCACATTCATCACAACAATAGATTTGAGAACATTTTCATTGCTCCAAAAAGAAAAATCCCATACCTCTTTTACTTCCCTATTATTGACACTTAGCAGTGGTATGGTACCATTGTTACAACTGATGAAAGAATATTACAATCCAGCAAACTGGGTTTTAATTCACTTTTTCAATCTAATGTCATGGACCTTTCTCCAGTTCATCATTCTTCTAAAACACAATCTTAAATGGTGTTTTTGCAAATAAAGCATTTTCTGAGTTGCAGAAAACATCGCTATGGAATAGTAGATAAAACAATTGCTTGTGACTCCTCTCTGTGGCTACCACTATGTATATCTTGACGACCATTTATTCTTATTTATTTTTAATTTATAGACATCAAGGGCTCTGGACATTATTTAAGTTTCCTTTTAAGTTATGATGGGAGCCCAGGACAGTGATGTATGGACCCCTCTCCTGGTAGCATGGAAAGAAGCTATTCATTTATTTTTGAGGTTAATTTTTTAAACTGACATGTAACCTACGTACAGAAAAGAACACAAACAATAAGTGTACCATTCCACAAACTTTTACAAAGCAAACTCAGCAAGATAATTCCTGTCCAGATCAGAAACACAGCATGGGAGCACCAGGAACATGCCTCTCTTCTCCCTCTCAGTCACCATCCCACCAAGGACAGTGACTATTCTGAATTTCAGCATTTTAATTAAGCAGAATCATGCCGTCTGTGCTTTTGGATGTCTGACATCTTCCACTCACACTGTATTTGTGAGACTCCTCCATTTTGTGCCTGTAGAATAAGTTCACTCATCAACACTGCTGTTCAGTATTCCATTGTAGAAACAAGTCACAATTTATGTGTATCTTCTATTCTTGATGGACATTTGAATTGTTTCCACTTTGGAGCTTTAAAAATAGCCTGGCCTTCATCAATCCTGTAACATGTCTTTTGGCGCACATGTGTAAGCGTTTTTGTTGGATATATGCTGAGAATATTCAGCTTTAGTAGATATTGCCAAAGGGTTGACCAAATTAAATTCCCAACAGCAGTTTCAGAGCATTCATTGGCGCCGTGTTCTTGTCAATACACAGTACTATGAGATTTTGTTTTTCTTTAATCACTCTGTTGAGTACATAGTTGTATTTCTTTAGGGTTTTAGTTTGCAGTTTTACCTTTTCATATGTTTATAGGCCATTTGGAGGTCCACTTTTGTGAGGTACCTTTTCAAATAGCTTGTCCATTTTTTTATGTGTGTGTGTGTATTTGATTTGTAGGTTTTTTTTAAAAAATGTATTCTGGTACTCTATCATTTGTTAGATATATCTTTTTAAAAATATATCCCTTGATTCGATTGGCTTGCCTTTTCACTCTCCTAGATGGTATCTTTTGATGAACAGAACTTAATTTTAATGCAGTTCAGATGATCTTTTCCTTTGTGGTTTTATTTTTTGTGTGTCCTGTTAAAGAAATATTTTCGAGATCCTGAATTGAATATATCCACCTAATTTACCTTCTAGATGTGCCATTGTTTTCCCTTTCAGCCTTCAAGCTTTTGATCTATCTGGAATTGATTTATATGTATTTTGAGGTAAGGGGTCAAGATTCTTTTCTTTTTTCTCCTATGCGTATCCAGATGGCTAGCCTGCAGTGCCACCTCTAGCTAAATCAAGTTTCTCTATGGGAGGCGGCTGTGGCTCAATCAGTAGGGCTCCCGTTTGCCGTGTGGGAGGCCCCGGGTTCGGTTCCCGGGGCCTCCTGGTGAGGGCGGGCCCGCCCGCACGGCGTGGTTGGCTGACCAGGCGAGCACAGGCAGCAAGGGTGGGATAAATGAATAAATAAATAAAAATCTTTAAAAAAAAAAAAAAAAAAAAAAAAGTTTCTCTATACCTTTGGGGCTATTTCTAGACTCTCTATTCTAGTCCATTGGTCTCCTTGTCTGCCCTTGTGCCCCCCTACACTAACTTCATTACTGTAGGCTTATAATCTATCTTGATCCTGGTGCTGTAAATCTTCCATCTTTGTCCTACAAGGGGAAAAGCAGTAGAGAATGTTATGCTCACTGCAACGCATTTACTTTTGCTCTGAGATCATGGCCTTCAAGAAACCGCACTGGCTTCTCTTCTAATAACTTTAAACAGCTGTTTTGTTTTGTTTTAAATTATATCCAGATTTTATAATTTTTCTGAGTACAAGTGTGGGTCTGAATCAGGCTGCTCAATCATAGATGGTGGTGAAAATGCAACCATCTATTTTTTTTTAGGTGTTTTTTTTTTTTTTAAGATTTATTTTATTTATTCCAAAACCCCCTCCCCCACTGTTGTTTTGCGCTTACTTTCTGCTCTCTGTGTATTCTTCTATGTCTGCTTGTCTTCTCTTTAGATGGCACCAGGAACCAATCCTGGAACCTTCTGGAGTGGGAGAGAGGCACTCACTCTCTTGTGCCACCTCAGCTCCCTGGTCTGCTGCGTCTCTTATTGTCTCTCCTCTGTGCCTCTTCTTGTTGCGCCATCTTGCTGTGCCAGCTCTCCGCGTGGGCCAGCTTGCCTTTCACCAGGAGGTCCCAGGGAATCAAACCCTGGACCTCTTATTTGGTAGACGGGAGCCCAATTGCTTGAGCCACATCCCTTTCCCCACTTATTCTTTTCTCCATTTCAAAGTGTACAATTCAGAGGCATTGAGTACACCTCAATGTTTGTACAATCATCACCACTATCAAGTTCCAGAACTTTTTCATCACCCCAGATGGAAACTCCACAACCATGAGGCAGTCACTCCCCACCCCCACACCATCAATCCTAACAAGCAACATGAGTAAACTGTTTTAAACCTCCAGAGCACTTTAGAGACACATTATTTTTCTTACTTCTCATACTACCTGTGTTGGTTGCTTATGTTGTCCCCATGATGAGAAAAACGGGGTTCAGAGAAATACTAAAGCCTTCCCAGCTAGAAGCCGCTTACCCAGAGCAAGGGCCTGAACCAGCTACCCAAACAAGCCTTCCAGCTTCCATAGTTTCTTGGCAGAGAGCCATTTCTTATAAGATTTAAAGAGGAAGGCTCAGAAAGTACATATAGATCTACAAACAATAATAATAAAAGTGTTGGAGCTCACGTGTATGATTGCCTTTAACAAGCTGTGAATATATTAGACATAACTTCAAAAGTAGAAGGAATGAACTAAATGACTGGTGTTTTTTAAAAACCACAGTTTACTCCTGTGCACTTACAAATTTCCTTTGAAATGTACTCTTCAGGGCTCTTGATTTCAAATGACTCCTGATTTGGAGCAACACCCAGGGCTAAGGGTCCTTCCAAGAAGTCCGTGGAATGACTATTTATACATGGACTTAAATTCCCATCTGTCCCTAGGCTCATGCTCCCAAGAGCAAATATTTCTTACAATGCAAAATCTATAAATACCTGACAGAGAATGCAGCAGGTGATGAAATGTAAGACTTCTCGCTTGGCCAGTCCTTTTAATTAAATTGTTCTGGGACCAAGAAAATGCCAGACATCATTCTGGGTTGCAATACGAGGAAGAAGGAAACAAGGTTCCTGCCTGGCAAGGATGGCCTTCGAGAGCCTAGGGGTTCTCTCCATTACTTACCTGCAGAGCCCCAAGCTCTGTGGGGACTGCATAATTCCAGTGACTCACCTGCAAGATGGAAAGAGACAGTCCTGTTTTTCACATGATGCCACGAGTCTTGTTGGTCTTGCTTCCAGAATGAACCAGAAGTCCAATTCTTGGGTATCATTTTACAAGAAGCTGAGAGGCAGAACTGCCAGGAAGCACAATACATGAGACTCACTTTGCCATCTCGGTGTGGAGCCCTAAACTATGAGGGACTAAAATATCCTTTCCTACGAAGGATCTGAAGGTCCCGGTCTCTGGTAGAGCAAATCCAAGAGAAGGGGCAGAACAAGTCTTGGAAAACAGGGAGCAGTGAGGACACACTTGAGGGAAACCTGCTATTGTAGAGGCTCCCCTTTTCTCTATGGGTATCAAGAACTAGATCAGTAGCTTTGCCCTCACCCCAGGTGTTGGCACAGCTAGTGGGTGACAGGAGATATGTTTGGTTCTAGCCCTCAGCCTGGTACTTATAGTGCTCCCCACCCTAAAAACACTGATAAAACTGATTCCTAGAACATGTGGGAAATCATTTTGAGTGACCCGTTTGCACCCAGCCTTAGGCAAAATTGAGAGCTAGGCATGTTAATGATAAGTAATGAGCAACAATAATATCGGTTAACTTAGGTTTGCCAAAAAATATGCACAACCCACATCTCATTTGATCCCTCTCCTTTCCTGTGAGGTGGGTCGGCATCACCCCAACTTTACTGATGTGAAAATGAAGCATAGGGAGGTCAAGTTTACAGGGTGTGTTGGAGGCCAAGTTGAGAGGAAGACCCAGTACCCTGAAGATAAGCCACGTTTCCCGATGTGACGTCATGCTGAAGTGTGCTTGATATCCACTCACCTCTCCCCAGGCACGTCCTCCTTGCCTTCTGTTTTAGTTTCTTAGGCTGCTTAAAGCAGATACCATGGCATGGGTTGGTTTAAACAATGGGAATTCATTAGCTTACAGTTTGAGGCTGTGAGAATGTACAAATCAAGGCATCGTCAAGGTGATGCTTTCTTCCTGAAGACCAACTGCCAGCGATCCTGGGCTCCTCTGTCACATGGTAAGGCACATGGCGGCATCTGCTGGCCTTTCTGTTCTCTTCTGAGTTTCATTGATTTCTGCTTCTTGCTCTTGCTTCTCTCTCTCTCTCTCTCTCTCTCTCTCTCTCTCTCTCTCTCTCTCTCTC
>JAKSZT010054399.1:14171808-14389826 GCA_026826555.1 Tolypeutes matacus
CTCTCTCTCTCTCTCTCTCTCTCTCTCTCTCTCTCTCTCTCTCTCTCCCCCTTTCTATCCCCCTATTGCTCTCACTTCATCCCATTTATAAAGGACTCCAGTAAAAGGATTAAGACCCATCCTGAATGCGGAGAATTACACCTTAACTGAAGTAGCCTTGTCAAAAGTTACTACTTAAAAGCATCTACACCCACAGGAAGGGATTAAATTTCAAAACATGTTTTTTTCTGGGGTACATACAGCTTCAAACCACCCCACCTTCCTTTCTTCCAGTCTCTCAATCTGATGATCTCTGCTAACACACTAACCAATAATTAATACATTGCATAATGCCACACTTGGAGCTGGAAAATTTCAGGTAATTGAAAAAGAGCTACTATATCTCCTTTCCCCCAAGGGAAACTGAATAATTAAATGCTTTGACTGCCTCTTTGAAACCCCTGCTCTCTATCATGGCATGGGTGGCTGCCAACTGTATTTCTCAGTTATCAGAAGTTCTAATGCCATGGAAAAGGACATTCTTTATTCTGGGACCATTTCCAGCACCAGCAAGCTGCCTGGCTATGTTGGAGAGAGCATCCTGCCTTGTGTGGGAACCTGTCCACTCCCCTGGGTACAGTTGGTGGTTCTTTACTCAGAAGCAGCCCACCTGTGGGCTTGCCTGTCAGCAGTGAAAGCCCGGTATAGATGAATCAATCCAACCCAGTGCCCAGTGAGCTGAAACTGGGCACTGGGAATGAGGAGAAGCTGGAAGTCATGAGATGCTGAGAGGATATAAAAGAGAGGGCAACTGCAATTGACTTGCAAGAGAGCCCCAGAAGCAGATACTGAAGGCGGCTGACTCACCAGAATGGAGAATCCCTGGCTTGTTGGGTCCTCCAAGCCTCCCAGATGACAAGAGCTATCACTGTCCCTGCTTGAGATTCCTTCTTCTCTATGTACCAGGCACTATCTCCCCCCAAGGAATCCCATTTACTTAAAGCTTCCCCCTCCTCCACCCCACTTTGGTACTCAGGAGATATTTGATACTTGTGTGTTGTTGATATGCAAGAACTACAGGGGTTTGTCAGTGGCTTCTTTGTATCCCAGCATCTCCATCCTCAGTTGGCCAAGCCACAGAAGAATTCCCTCTCAGGACTGGGGAGGACAACAGCACCAGCTCTGTGGCTGTGACCTTGCAGAAAGAGTCTAACTCCACCTGTCAGGTTGCCACTCCTCCTGACTACTCCCAGCCGGGAAGGCAAATTGCAGCCAAGATGGTTTCCTCACAACACAGGGGGGATCTGTTAGGGCAACTGCCAGCCAGAAACAGAGACTAGATGCTGCTCATGATTGGAGTCTCCACCCAAGAAACTACAGCTCAAACTGATCTTGGTGAGACATACAACGACGATAATCACTAGCATACTCTAAGCTCTTACGATGTGCTGGATGTCAGGCTACACCCTTTTCAGGCACTATCTCATTTACAACAACCTTATAAGTGGGGGTATTATTATCTCTTGCTTTAAGACAAGGGGAACAAGGATTAGATAGGTTATGCAACTTACCCAAGTTGCTAAATGGTGACTCAAAAGCCTAACATGGATCTGTCTGCTCTGTCACTTGCTTTTAAAAGTTTATATATTTTAGACATTGTCCCATATCAGTGTATATATCTATGCCTTTCTTTTCAGTGGTTACATGTATTCCATTATATGGATACACCATAAAAAATTTAAGCAATGCCCTGCTAATATGAATTTAGGTTATTTTAGTTTCTCAACTAAAATAGTTTCTCAACTAAATTCAATAACCTAATGAATTTAGGTTATTTTAGTTTCTCAACACTGCAATAATGGATATCTTTTGTACATATGCCTTTGCACATGTGTGCAAACATGTCAGGTGTATATTCTTCAAACTGAGATGCTAGGTGAAAAGTGATGTGTGTTTAAATTTTTGGTAGATACTGGCAAAGTGCTCTTGAAAAATTGTACCATTGTGCCCTCTTACCAAAAGCAAATTAGAATGTATGGCTTCCTACACTATTGCCAACACTGGGTACTATGAAAATGTTTAACTTTTGCCTGTCTGATTGGGAATATGATACATTATTGAGTAATTGCCATTCCATCTTCTTTATATGTCAGGATTCCCCTGGGAATCCCTTTTGCTTAAGTTTCCTCCCTTCCTCCTACCACCCAGCTCAGGTACTCAGGAGATATTTGATAATTGTGTGTCATAGACATACAAAAATTACAGGGGTTTTGCCAGTGACAATTTTGCATCCCAGAATGTCCCTCCTCAGTTGGCCAAGCCATAAAAGAATTCCCTATCAGGGCTGGGGAGGACAGCAGCTCCAGCTCTGTGGCCATGACCTTGCAGAAAGTGAGATTGAGCATTTGGGGCAGCAGTTAGCTGCCCACCCAATATTCATTTCCCCCTTTTCTTGTGCTAGCAGAACCCTGATTTTGTTTGAGAGAATCATGTGCCTGGTCCTAGGTAATTGGTCGTGATTAGTCTAAGCTGGAGGTTCTCAAGTGGAATGTGGTACTGCCTGTCTTGGGACTTGGGAAACATGAGGGAATTGGGGGTCATTACAATGATGGGGAAAGGATGCCGGCATTTAGGGTCCAGGGGTCAGAAATAATAAGAGCCCTGTGACTCATGAACAATCCTCTCAGCAAAGAATTTTCCATCCCCAATTGCAGATAGTGCTCTGGTTAAGAAATACAGGAAGCCAACCTTCAATTGTTAAGACTCCCTTGCAGCTAGAGGTTGTAGCAGACACTGGTCTACCCAGGGAGACCTAAATGGAAGTCTGCTGGGGGTTTCTAGGAAAGTTCTTACTGCTTTCTTTTTCCTTTTTAAGAGGTACTGGGGATTGAACCCAAGACCTCATACATGGGAAGCAGGCGCTTCAACCACTGAGCTACATCTGCTCCCTAATCTTACAGCTTTTTATTTCCTCTCGACCTCAACCCGTTTTCTTTGTCTTAAAATTGGTTGTAATCTATGGAACTGTTTTAGATCTTGCAATGACTCAAGTGGAGGAACAGAGTTTTTTTCCCCCACCATAGTGTTTTTTCATGGTCAACTAATGTCAGTAAATGCTCCTCCAACCTGCTGCAGATTTTATTATGGGAACACATAAACCCAGAGTGGTTCCAGCTATTGTTTGTTGGGTGTTCTTTACTTGCAGCCAAGAGCATTCCTAACACAGCCATATGTTTGTTGGCTGCTTGGTTTTTGCTCATGTCCTTAGTCCATTTCCCTTTTTCTTTTGTCAGAGAGCTTTGCATATTATGGAATTTAGCCTTTTGTCTGAAATATTCATTGCACTTTTTTTTTCTTTAGTACGTTGTCATTTAACTTTATTTTTGATAGTTTTATTCTATAATTTTTTTTCCATTTTGCATTTATCCATTTCTTCATTTTGGCTTTTGAGTTTTCATTCTTAAAAATGCCTTACCGTGTGACAAGATGGCATCAGTTTAGGAGGGCACTCACCATCTCACTCTCAGAGGATGGCTGATGGGGGACAGGATCCTGCCTGAGTGGTCTGTTCTGGGAGCCCATGGAGTGAGAACCTTGGGGACATCGATCTCAAGGGAGCTGGACAGTGAGGTGGATTGCTCAGGAAAGAATCGTCAGTTTTTCCCTGGCTGTGGTAGTCGACACAGATGGCTGAACTCCACCTCAGAGAAAAAGGCTGGGATGAGCCACGACTCCCACTGACAACCCGGTGAGAGGGAGCATTCTCCAAGATTGGGAGGGTTCTGGCGGAGGGTCAAGAGGGGTTTCCTTTCTGTGGGTTTGGTTGCCTGGACCCCCTTACAGCTTTGGGGAGCAAATCAGCTGGCTTGAAGCGGCACCAGGTGGCTGAGGGGAGAGGCGAATCTGCTGAGGAAGCCTGATTTACCTAAAAGCCTTGTGATGCTGAGTCTTGGCTCAGGAGGGGGTGGAGTCAGCCTATTTTATTGTTCTGCGCTGACAAGCATCAGAGCTTCAGCTCCTCTGGGAAGGCCAGGAAGTGGGAAGTGCTTCAGTTTCCACGAGCCTATTTAGGGTCCCCTCGGTGGAGGGGGTGGTCTAGAAAAGGCCTTCTTTTGGATCCCTTATTTATCCAAAAAAAAAAAAAAAAAAGACAGTCACTTAAAAAAAAATTTTTTTTGACTTAGTTTAATCACTAAAATCTGCCTCAAAACCTGTGGATAGAACCCTGCAGGGTAATTGACTGATGAACACAAGCAGGCTGAGAGGTTCCACAAGGGCCCAAGAAGGAACACTGTTCTTCCTTAGCTTTGTTTGACTCCTTGCTTGTGTGGTTGTTTGGTTTTCCTTTGTTTATTTGTTGTCTCTAGCTTTTCTTTCCTCTTTCCTCCCCCGCCCCCCTTTTTTTTCTTTTTTCTTTTCTTTTTTTTTTTAATTCGGTATTGCTAGCTTGTCTCTTCTTGGCTGTGCTTCTTCTTCCGTGATTTCACATTCTCTTTCTATATTGACTTTGTCTCCCAACGCTATCTCTTTTCCTTCCTTCATCTTTCTACCTTCTCCTTTCTGTTGTGGTTCTTACATACCACCTTTTTTCATTAGTCCACAACTTCAAGGGTGTCAATTTCTATTTTATCTATTCTGTTTTCTTCTTTTTTTATTATTATTAACTTTTTCCTTTCAGCCTTTCTTTACTCTTTCTCTCTCACCATGATTCTGGCCTTCTAAATCATTATATATATTTTCCTTTATTTGGTTTCCCAGTCCATTGTAGGTACTCTACTTTTTTTCCTATTACTTACATGAGTTAAATATTCATTTTACTAAGTCTTATATGGCCCCTCTTCTAACTTTTATCAATATTACTATTATCCTTCTTCTTCTCTCACCTCTTTTGATTCCTCTGGCCCTAATCTTTTGCCTTCAAGGGAACATATAAAGAAGCAAGGAAATAGAATAAGAAGAACAAAGTGTGAAAGAGAAAACTTAACACACACACAAAACCACCAGCTAAATAAAACTCTAGAGCAGAGAGAGAAGCTAATCAACTGAATAAACCCATCAAGATAAAATGATGACTAGAAGGCAACAAAAAATTATAAACCACACCGAGAAACAGGAAGACATGGACCAGTCCAATGAACAAACTAAAAACCAGGAAGAGATGCAGAACATCGAACAACTAATCAAAGCTTTCCAAACAAATATCATGGACCAACTTAATGAAGTGAAGGAAGAGATTAAGGATATTAAGAAGACACTGGGAGAACATACTAAAGAAATTGTAAACATACTTAAAAAGATAACGGACATGATGGCGATCAATGGCACAATCCAAGAAATCAAAAAAAATAAAATAAAAAAATGCTGGATTCACATAACAGCAGATTTGAACATGCAAAAGAAAGAATTAGTGATGTGGAAGACAATATCTCTGAAATCAAGCAGATAGTAGAACAGATAGATAAAAAGATAGAAAATATGCAGCAGGGACTTAGGGATTTAACTGACAACACAAAACGCACAAACATACTGCATTATAGGCATCCCAGAAGGAGACGAGAAGGGAAAGGGAACAGAAGGGATGTTGAAGGAAATAATGGCTGAAAACTTCCCAACCCTATTGAGAGAGATGGATGTTCATGTCCAGGAAGCACAGTGAACCCCAAACAGTATAAATCCCAACAGGCCAACTCCAAGACATATACATGTCAAAATGTCCAATGCTCAAGACAAAGAGAAAAAACTCAAGGCAGCAAGAGAAAAGAGAACCATCACAAACAAGGGAAGCACAATAAGATTAAGTGCTGATTTCTCAGCTGAAACCATGGAGACAAGAAGACAGTGGTATGACATGGTCAAAGTACTAAAAGAAAAAAACTTCCAGCCACAAATTCTCTACCCATCAAAACTGGCATTAAAAAATGATGGAGAGTTCAAAATATTCACAGATAAACAGAAATTAAGAGAATATGTAAAAAAAAAAAATGTGCACTTCAAGAAATACTAAAGGAAGTTCTACAAGTTGAAAGGAAAAAACAGAGGAGAGAGAGTTGGAGGAGAGTGTAAGAACAACTAAAAAGACAAAAAGAGAAATAAAAACAGCATATGACATACATTAATCCAAAGAAAATATGGCTGAAGTAAGAAATTCGTTGTGAGTAACAACACTGAATGTTAATGGATTAAATTCACCAGTCAAGAGACACAGATTGGCAGAATGGATAAGAAAATATGATCCATCTATATGCTGTCTACAAGAAACCCACCTTTGACCCAGGGATTCAAGAAGACTGAAAGTGAATGGCTGAAAAACAATTTTACAAGCAAACAATAGCCAAAAAAGGGCAGGAGTAGCTATCCTAATATCAGACAAAATAGACTTTAAGTGCAAAACTATTGTAAGAGACAAAGATGGACACTATATATTAGTAAAAGAGGTAATCTCTCAAGAAGAGAAAACAATCATAAACACTTATGCACCTTATTGTGGTGCCTCAAAATACATGAGGCAAACTCTGGAGAAACTAAGTGGAGAAATAAATGCCTCTACAATTATAGTGGGGGACTTTAATACACCATTATCACCATTATATAGAACATCTAGACAGAGAATCAATAAAGAAACAAAGACTGAATAATACATTAGAGGACCTGGACCACATGCTAGGCTACAGAACAACTCTCAATGAATTCAGAAAGATTGAGATTATACAAAGTAAATTCTTTGACCAAAATGGAATGAAATTGGAAATCACTAAGGGCCAGAGAATCAGGTTAGGCACAAAGATATGGAAGTTAAACAACACACTCTTAGACAAACAGTGGGTCAAGAAGGAAATCTCAAAAGAAATCAGTAACTACCTTGAAACTAATGAAAATGACAACACAACATATCAATACCTATGGGATGCAGCCAAAGCTGTCCTGAGATGGAAGTTCATAGGCATAAATACATACATTAAAAAATAAGAAAGAGCTAAAATTGAAGACCTAACTGCACACTTGGAGGAATTGGAAAAACAGCAACAAACTAAACCTAAAGGAAGTAGAAAGAAGGAAATAACAAAGATTAGAGCAGAACTAAATGAAATAGAGAATAAAAAAGCACTAGAAAAAATAAACAAAACCAAAAGCTGGTTCTTTGAGAAGATAAATAAAATCGACAAACCCTTAGCCAGACTAACAAAGAAAAAGAGAGAACAGATGTGTATTAGTCAGCTAAAGTGGTGCTAATGTGAAATACCAAAAATGGGTTGGTCTTTATAAAGGGTATTTATTTGGGGTAGAAGTCCACAGATACCAGGCCATAAAGCATTAAGTTTCTTCTCTCACCACAGTCCATTGCCACGTGTTAGAGCAAGACAGTTGCTGGCATTTGCCAGGGTTCAGGCTTCTGGGGTTTCTCTCTGGGCTTAGCTCCTGTTTCCTCCACAAGGTCAGCTGCAGATGATCAGGCAAACAGCTTGCTTCTCTTCTCCTGGGGCCTTCTTTCCAACATCAAAACTGCTTCTCAAAAGACTGCTTCAACTGTTCTTTGCCTTGCCTTTTATATTCAATTTCCCACCCACCAAGGGGTGGGGCTCAACGCCCTAATCCTAACCTAATCATGCCCAGATTAATAGATCAGTTTACAAGCATGATTCAATTATATTTTTGGAATTCATAATTACATCAAACTTCCACAAGATGCAAATATACAAAATAAGGAATGAGCAAGGGGATATCACTACTGACCCCAAAGAAATAAAGAGTATCATAAGAGGATACTTTGAAAAATTATATGCCAACAAGAATGATAATTTAGAGGAAATGGACAAATTCCTAGAAACTCACAAACAGCCTACATTGACAAAAGAAGAAATTGATGAACTCAACAATCCAGTTACAAGTAAAGAGATAGACTCAGTCATCAAAACCCTCCCAACTAAGAGGAGCCCAGGACCAGATGGCTTCACAGCTGAATTCTACCAAACATTCTGGAAAGAGCTAACACCAATCCTGCTTAAGCTCTTCCAAAAAATAGAAGTAGAAGAAACATTGCCTAACTCATTCTATGATGCCAATATTACCCTAATACCAAAGCCAAACAGAGATACCACAAGAAGAGAAAATTACAGACCAATTTCTCTAATGAACCTAGATGCTAAAATCCTCAACAAAACACTTGCTAATCACACCCAACAACATATCAAAAGAATTATACACCATTACCACGTGGGTTTCATCCTGGGTATGCAAGGATGGTTCAATATAAGAAAATTAATCAATGTAATACACCACATAAACAGATTGAAAAAAAAACCCACATGATCATGTCTATAGATGCAGAAAAAGCATTCGACAAAATACAGCATCCTTTTCTGATAAAAACACTGCAAAAGATAGGAATAGAAGGAAACTTTCTGAACATGATAAAGGGTATATATGAAAAACCCAAATCTAACATCATCTTCAATGGTGAAATCCTAAAAGCCTTCCCTCTGAGATCAGGAACAAGACAAGGATGCCCACTATCACCACTCCTATTTAACATTGTCTTAGAAATACTTGCTTGAGCACTGAGGCAAGGAAAAGATATAAAAGACATCCAAATTGGAAAAGAAGAAGCAAAAATTTCATTATTTGCAGACGACATGATCCTATATGTAGAAAGCCCTGAGAAATCTACAACAAAGCTTCTAGAACTTATAAAGGAGTTCAGTAACGTTGCAGGCTATAAGATCAATGCTAAAAAATTAGTAGCATTTCTGTACACCAATAACGAACAATCTGAGGAGGAAATCAGGAAAAAATACCATTTACAATAGTAACTAAAAGAATCAAATACCTAGGAATAAATTTAACTAAAGATGCAAAGGACTTACATGCAGAAAACTACACAACACTGTTAAAGGAAATCAAAGAAGACTTAAATAAATGGAAGAATATTCCCTGTTCATGAATAGGAAGACCAAACATCATCAAGATGGCTATCCTACCCAAACTAATCTACAGATTTAATGCAATCCCAATAAAAATCAACACTGTATTTTTTAAGGAACTGGAAAAACTAACTACAAAATATATTTGGAAGGGTAAGAGGCTCCAAATCACCAAAGACATAGTGAAAAAGAAAAATGAAGTTGGAGGTATCACACTACCTGACTTTTAAAACATACTACAAAGCTACAGCAGTCAAAACTGCATGGTATTGGCACAAGAATAGACATACTGACCTATGGAACCGAATTGAGAGTTCTGATATAAATCTTCTCATATACAGTCATCTGGTATTTGACAGGGCTACCAAGTCCACTCAGTTGGGAGAGAATGGCCTCTTCAACAAGTGGTGCTTGGAGAACTGGATATCCATATCCAAAAGAATGAGAGAGGAACACCATCTCACACCTTATACAAAAATCAACTCAAGATGGATCAAAGATCTAAATATAAGAGCCAAAACCATAAAGACCTTGGAAGATAATGTAGGGAAGCATCTACAGGATCTTGTAATAAGAAATGGTTTCATGAACTTCACACCCAAAGCACAAGCAGCAAAAGAAAAAATAGATAAATGGGATTTCCTCAAAATTAAAAACTTCTGCACCTCAAAGGAGGTTATCAAGAAAATAAGGGAACAGTCAAGCTCTAATGGGTTGTTTGGTGGTCATGGGGAAGGTTTTTCATTACCTTTCAGTAATGGACACAGGACATGGTAAATATCATCAAAATTATTAAACTGTATCATCTAAATTGTAAAAAAAAAAAAAAAAAGGCAACCTACCCAATGGGAGAAAATATTTGGCAACCATATATCTGATAGGAGCCTAATATCCTGCATATATAAAGAAATACTACACCTCGAAAATAAAAAGACAAACAACCCATTTAAAAAATGGGCAAGTGACTTGAAAAGACACTTCTCCAAGGAAGAAATACAAATGGCTAAAAAGCACATGAAAAAAATACTTGACATCACTAGCTATCAGGAAAATGCAAATCAAAACTACAATGAGATACCATCTTACACCCATTAGAATGGTGGCTATTTAAAAAACAGCAGACTATAAGTGTTGGAGTGGATGTGGAGGAATGGGAACCCTCATCCACTGCTGGTGGGATTGTGGAATGGTCCAGCCACTGTGGAGGACAGTCTGGCGGTTCCTCAAAAAACTAACAATAGATCTTCTGTATGATCCAGTGATTCCACTGCTGGGTTTATACCCAGAAGAATTGAAAGCAAAGACAAGAACAGATATATGCACACCAATGTTCATAGTGGCATTGTTCACTATTGCCAAAAGTTGGAATCAACCCCAGTGCCCATCAACAGATGAATGGATAAACAAAATGTGGTACATACACGCAATGGAATATTACTCAGCTGTTGGAAGGAATAAAGTGCTAACACACGGAATAACATGGATGAATCTTGAAGATCTTATGTTGAGTGAAGCAAGCCAGGCATTGAAGGATGAACAGTACATGACCTCACTGATACGAATTGAGGAAAGTGAGCAGTCTCCGAGAACCATTGCCTGAAAGATAGGTTTACGAGAGAGAAAGAGAAGAGAAGGTTGTGAGCCATCACCCATACAGACATAATCTATGGTAAAGTGGTAGAGTATAGTTGCGTATTGAAGGGATAGGACAAGTGGGTAGTGATATTACTGGGTTTGGTGATGCAGGGTCGACAGGTGGGTAGATTAGGGAGGGTGGGTTAGAATACCCAGGATACTGGGGGGAGAGATGGGAGAGGGACCAGGTGAACACAGGATTTGTGGGTATGAGGTTGAAAGTGCAGGGGTGGGAATGCTCTTATGGCAATATGACAAGGGAGTGTCACTGGTTTAGGGTGGTGGTTGGGGGGGCATTCGGGACGAGGCACATCTGGAACAGGCTTCTGGGGAGTGTGTGAGTATTCATCCTGTCATAATGTGTTGTGTCAGTGGGTGGAGACCCACGCGGTGAGCGGGAAGGAGATGGACCCCCATCTTTGGGAGGACCGATTCACCCAGAAATAGACAGGTGGGCGTTTCTTATGAGCAAGGGTGGTTCCTAAGAGGGGAGGATAAATCAGCATGTCAAGACCTCTTGTTGCATGTAACTATAAATCTTGTCATCCAATGAGTCAAGCCAGGGTGTCGTCATGTGGATGGGGAGGGAGGAACAGAATAGACCAAACAGGGGTGTTTAGTGGTCAAGGGAAATGTTTTTCATTACCTTACAGTGATGGACACAGGACATGGTAAATATCATCAAAAATTATTAAATTGTACAGTCTAAAATATAAACCATACTGTAAACCATTGACAATGTTTAGTAGCTATGTTTCACTATCTGTATAACAGTTATAACAATGCCACCATCCACATACAAAAAGGTTTTAATATGGGGTGAGGAAAGGGGGAGGATGTTGGGTATATAAGAGTCCCTAGTATTCTGTGTGTGACTTTGCTGTGACCTAAAACTTCTTGGAAAATTAAATGAAAATTTGAGCCCTGGGGAGTGAGAGGGGGAAAGTGCCATGGTACAGACTGGACACCCGATAATGCAGTGATAAAAGGAAAAATGTCAAAAAAAAATTTTTTTTTTAATTTTTTTGTTTTTTCCCATTTTTGAATATCCCAATCCTTTTATTTTATTTTATTTTTAGCGTTTTTTTTTAAGTTTCCATGTATTTTATCTCTTACATTTGAACTTATCATTATTATTTCATTTTCCTATTAATTGTATTTGGCTATTATATGGGATTCACCTTTAAGGAAGCTTTGGATCATAGAAGGGTTACAACGGGGGCGGAAGAAGATCATTGGTGGGGGGTGTCAGGGATGAGGGTTTCATGGGAGGAAGTTCACCAAACAGACATAAAAGATATATAAAATTGTTCAAATGATCAAGGGGTGGGGCATGGTAACAGTGGGTGGAGAATCACTCAATAAATGAGAGAATACTGAATTCCCAGCCTGGAGAGCTCTGCCACATTCTCCAAGGGAGCAACAGCAGTCCCCCAAGTGCAGGGGCAGTGTCTGGCTAAGGAGGATGGTCCACTGATCCGTTCTTGTTATTGATGACTAGCCTTACAAGTCTTTGCTCTTGAAATTGAAACTTAGATTATTGTTTTGGGGTGCCTAAAGGTTGCCACCTGAGAGCCTCCTTGTTGCTCAAATGTGGCCTCTCTCTAAGCCAAACTCAGCATATGAATGCATTACCTTCCTCCCAGCATGGGACATGACTCCTGGGGATGAGCCTCCCTGGCAACAAGGGATTACCACCAAGTGCCAACTGGCAATACAACCAGAAAAAGACCTTGAATATAAGGGGGGAAAGGTAAAGACAAGTGAGTTCTTATCATCCCAGAAGTAACGCTTATACACACCTCAGTAGGATCTCATAGAACACCAAAGTGGATATCACCCCAAACAGAGGGGCTCCTGAGGGCTCTGGAGACACTCAGGTCCTATATAAGGGGGGATAGCTCCAGAGATTGATGCCTTATCAGTGGGCTCTACTTTCCAATCTGTGCTCCTGAGAGTGACAGAGATGGACTCAAATAAGCCCTCCCTGCACATGGTCCATCAGTCCCTTCTATTCAAACCTATATGTGGTGCTGGAGTTTGTAGGTGTACTTCCAGAGACTGGAGCCTCTGGCCTGCCCATGTGCCAGCTGTGCCTGGAATCTCAGTGGAGCTGCAACTCCTACTCTACAGCTCAATGGACTCACCCAAGTCATCTGGTGAGGAGATGATGATGGACAACGGCCATCCCAGGGAATGGAGAGAGGCTGCAGTTGCAGGCAGGATAATCCCATCCACCATATCCATGGGATATAAGGCCCCTCTCACTTGGAGGGGGAGTGGACATCACCATCTCAGACTCCTCAGGATTGGGGGAAGAGCTATGGACTAGAGTGAACTTAATGGTATTCTGTTGTAGACATATTGTGATTCAAGCAATGGAAGAAATTACAACATTGAAGTGGAGCCAGTGGCCACTGGATGCTTTGGGGGCAGGGAGAGGGAAAGGCAGTTGTAATACAGGGGCTTTTTAGGGACTTGGGAATGATCCTAAGTGACATTGGAGTGACAGATATAGGCCATTTTACATCAGCATATAACATGCAGAACTGTGTGGGAGAGAGTGTGGTCTACAATGTGAACTATGGTCCATGCTTAGTGGTAAAGCCCCAGGATGTGTATATCCATTGCAGGTGATGTGCCACACTAATGAAGGACGTTTATGTGGGAGGTTGTGGGAAGTGTGGGAGGTGGGGAACATGGGAATCCCTATAATTTTTGTGTAACATTTATGTAATCTAAGCATGTTTTAAAATATAAAAAAGTAAAAATAAAAAATGTAAAAAAATAAAATAAAATAAAATAAAAATGCCTTACCTATTTCAAGTATGAAAATACTTATCTGTGGGTTTGTCTGTTTGTTTTTAAATCATCTTAGGATTTAGTTCTTTAGATTGAAACTTGTTTTGGCAGAAGAAGATAAAGATAATAAGAGATTGCACTTATTGAACGCTTACCAGGCACAGTTCTCTTATTTTACAGGCAATTCTCTCATTTATTCTTTATACTAGAAAGCAGATACTATTATTATCCTCATTCCAGAGGTGAGGAGCTGAAGCTTAGAGGGCTTAAGTAACCTTTCCAAGGTCACATACCTGCTGAGTGGGGTAGCTAAGGTTTGAACCCAAGCAGTGAGTTCAAAGCCTGTGCTCTTCACCATTAATTATGACAGCCCCCATTTATTTCTCATTTATATTTCTCCCATTCTATTTCTCAATTATAAGTACTGCCTGATGTTTCTGGTTTTAGAAAATGACTCAGACATGTTCTGATTTCACCAACCTCTGCATTTTATTCCTACCTACTCATTGCTTTATCACCAACCTTGCTTTAGGATTTAGGACTTAAATGGTTAAGTCAATACAACTTCATGAGTTTAGAGGATCCCCCAGCTGCTGATGGTTTGGGTTATTTATTGCAGTGCATAATCATTGCTTTGTCTGCCCAGGTCTTTTCTGCTCCTGGGAAATGCCCTTTTCAAATCTGTCTGATGATGAGGGTAGCAAATAGTGGTGGCGGATATTTCTCACATAACAGTCTCCAAAGCTTTAGTGATTGCCAAAGTGGGCACCTGACGCTAGTCACTCAAGGTCCACTTCTAGGATTTTTCCAGTTAGAACCAGGGACCCACATTCCAAGGACTGTAGCTAGAAAGAACAGTTACCATGTAAAGAGAAGCAGAGAGGGGAAGGAAGCCTAGGGTATTTGAACCCTGCATCCAGGCATCTGAGAAGCTAACCCCACACCTCTCCTTGATTACAAGAGCCAATAATTTTTTGTGTGCCTAAATTAGCTTAAATTGGCTTTTCTTTATTCATATTTTATCTTTATGGAAGAAGAAATGTTTATGTTCAGTTTATTCTTAAAAATCTCCATGATTGCTTTCAAGAAAATTCTTTCAAAGGAGCACTTAAACACCTAAACAGCTTCTCCAGCTCTCATTCGAGATGGCATGTTAACACCTTAGTAACTAATAGGTTAAATTTCCACTGAGGTGTCCAAATGAAAATTAAGAATGAACTTCCAAGGCAAAATGAAAACGGGCAAGTTCAGTTGGGTTTCATCATCTCTGTCCTAAAAAGCTTCGGTGAACTTACTGATGAGGGCAAAGCAAGCACCAAGAGTTACCTGAAAAGAGTTAGTGATGAGAGGGGAGTTGACCGACTCTGAAGTTTGGTAAGGTCCCTTGCAACCAGAAATAAGTATCAAGAACGTGACATCTTAGGCAATTAGGCAAATCATTCTCCAGCAAATGCTACACACCCTACCTACCTCTCAGAGAAAGGAATACTAATGAGAGCACATCTGAACTGTCTGCTGCTGATGCTTGCAAATGAGATGTGTGTGGGAACTGTTAAGTGGAATACCAGGAATCTTACTGCAACAGATTGGGAAAAGACAGCCCAGCTCCGGCAGCAAAGAAACCATCTGTGGCTGTCCTGTAAAAGTCGAACACCCCAGCTCATAGTCCTCTCCAATGTTGGCAAGCCTGTCTAGGACTCAAGTTTTCTTACTTGCTTCTCTTTACCTTCCTCCTAAACATGTTTCTTGAATCGTTGACTCTTTTTTTTCATGCATGTTGGAACATCCCAGAATTTAAAAAAATACACATTGTAGGCACTCTAGGCCTAGGTGACTTTTTCCACAAAGAGAATCACATTCCAAATAAAGGGCAAGAAACTGCCCAGCCCGCAGGGCACTTTGCAAGGAAAGACACCTATCATGGTTTCCCAGCTGGAGGACCCAGGTCAGGAGGTGGGTGGTACGACTGGCCTTGAGTGTGACAACCCAGCTGAAGCAGTGGTCACACACCCACTCAGGTTTCCTTCTTAGCACTGTCTTTTGGAGTTTGGGCAGGTATCCCTGTGGATGTTTATACTTCTGTATTCACTAACAGCAAATGACTTTAGAGGCGCAAAGTGGGAATCCTTTTCCAAATATTCCTCGATTAAAACAAAATTATTGGCTTTGCCAAAGCAAGCCTTGCCCTTTGTATCTTTGATTGAATACTTGACCTCCTCCTGTAGGTTCTTTTTCTAACATCTGACTATGCTTCCTTCTTGGCCTACAGGTGTGATATTGCTTCTATTGCACTTTTCAGTGGCTAAAAACCCTGAACCCCTCAAGGGAAAAGACACATGTTTAAATAATCACCTAGTGAATGGGAATCTCCTTTGATTTCTATATGCCTCCAACCTGTGAACAAAACTCCGACCTTTGGCAGCAGTTGTTCTTGTCATTGTTCTTTCGCTCAATAGGCTATGTATTTGATAAACATTCCCCAAGTGCCAATTATGCATGAATCAGACACTGTCATTGCTCTCCTGAAGTTCCTGTTCTCATTTCAGAGACAGGCTTGCAGATAAGTCGAATAAGTCACAGGATGGTACCCAAACTTCCTCTTAAGGAAGAACAGAGCATCAGGGGGCCCTTCCCATGTGCTAGCCTAGGCTAAACAGGTCACAGGTGCTGGCCTGCATGATCTGCCCAAAGACCTTGTGGGGTGATGGTGTCAAAGAAAAACTGCACCTGTCGATGTGAAACAGGTTAGGGAGACTGGAGTCAGGGGGCTGCCAGAGCAGGGGAGTGAGAATAGAACTCAACTCCGTCTAAACACATGAAAGTCAGCTTTTCAAGGGCTGCCAATGGGTTGGAGGAAAAGCACTGGCAGACAGTAAGTGGCGCAGGGCGGAGGTTGACCACTGGGGTGGAATGTGGGTGCACTGAGGACAGTTTGGTACCACTGAGAAAGGTAAGGGATTTTACTGAGCTGTGATTAGGACAACTTGGTTCAGAATGTTTTCCTTTGTGATAAATAGGCCACCTGGGGTCTGTAAGGGCTTGGAGAGAGGAGGGGGCTAAGGAAGTGTCCACGTAGGAGCCTCTCAGGCCTCTGGGCAGTGTAAGGGTCTGGATGAGAGGGAGAGCGAGGTCAGGGGCAAGAGTGATATTTAGAAAAGTGAGAGTCTGTAATGGACCTCTTTCCTTTGTTCCCCCTTGCAGCCCAAGTTGTTCCTCTCTGCAGTCCCACAGCTGCACAGTTAGTTTCAAGGTAGTCAGGAAGGAGTGGGGAGGCACATGACAAGCAAGGCTGGCAGCTTGGTCAAGAGAAGGAAAGTCTTGGTCAAGGGTGTTCTCTGTCCCTCGTGGGGAAACCGAGGCTTACGGAGATTGAATGACATGTGCAAGAGTTCAGAGTTGGTTGGGGTTGGAACCCGGCAGTCTGACTACCAGCTCTGTGACCGGCCTGTCTCCTCCTCTTAAAAACAAACAGCCAACGACAAAAACAACAAGCCCTCTCCTGGCTTGGTACCTGGGACACCACCCTCTCCTCCAGTTTCCTTCACCGACTCCCTTCTTCCACGCAGTCCGGAAGTGCTGACTTGCTGTTCTTCAGGGGCTCTCACTCTTCACATGCCAGCTGGGTGAAGGCAGATACCAGCGAGGCTGACATCCAAGCATATGTGTTGAATAAATGAATGCATAAATGTACGAATTCTTTGGATATGTGTATGTGCGAAGGGGAAGGGGCAGACAGAAAAGATGGCTTGGCTCTTATTCAACGTTCTTAAGACTTGTAGAATGAACAAAGAAGGGCAGGGTTGTCTTTTCCAGAATTTTCTGGCAGAGTAAAAATAGAAACCCTCTAAAGGCTCTAGGCATTATATGAACATGCATGGGGTGAACCAGCACCAGGACCCATTGGGAAGGCCTTAGACTCAAAGGAAAAGGAAATCTGCTTTTGCAACAGTAGACCTGGATGGCTCTCTTATCCAGGGAGAGCTGCTTTTCCTGCCTCCGAGCCCGGGTTCTGTGTCTTTAATGGCCTTAAGTGAGCTGTCTGGGACCAGGTTTTTTCCTAGTCTTGCTATGAGTTCTGCAGCACCCAGCATAGTGTTGATTATCTCTTGTTTGATAACTCGCCTCTGTTGTGAACTATTCGGTAGCTTGGCATTTCTTCCCCTTAAGGCACTTTGCTGGGTTTCTTTTATAATCTGACACTCAGGATTCTGCAGGACAGCACTTGTTGACTGGAAGTGGTGGTGATGTGGCTAATTGGGGGCACAAAAATTATCTGATAACCAATGCCCAGCTGGCTGGAGGGGTGTGCCCAGGGTACCTTCTGGCCCCCTCTCTGGGATCTTACTTCCCCCAGTGTGTAGGACCTAGCCAGGCCCTGGGGACCCACTCAGAGGCCAGGACTTTTCTGGAGCCTCAAGAGCTCCCCCATTCACTTTGGAGCCAACCCAGTTGGTGTACTTACTAAGAGATGGCATGTCTTCCATGAGGAGCCATGCATCTCCCTGTTTAAAGTGCTTCTGTAATTGTGGGAAAGCTGCTGCTGGACTCATCGGAAGGGGGATTTTCCCGGAGCTGTTCAGGGCGGATGTGGGAGCTCCTGTCCTTTTGTTGTCCAGGTGTGTTGGTGGCCACAAGTCCGGCTATGTGTGAAGGTCGGGAGAGCTGGCTGAGGCAGGCAGGCCAGAGGTGGCCCAGGCTGGAAAGAAGCAGGAGAGCTGGACGGTCTGTTCATCTGTACCTGCCTGAAGCTGATAGAGCTTGTCCCAGACCAGCAAGGTGGACAGAAAGCCATTATTCCCCCGGCCTCCCTTTGTCACCCCATGCCCTTCAGGCCCCTGTTTCTGTTCATTTTTTATGGAAGATGGCAGGGCAGAGGGGTAGGAGGAAGAGGGGAGGGGAGAGTCAGGAAGGAAAAAAGAAAGTCAGTGTGGCTGGCAGGAGGTGGGGCTTCTGTTGGATAAAATACAGGATGCCAAGTTAAATTTAGATTTCAGATAAACCATGAATACACTTCTAGGGTAGGCATGGTCCAAATATTACTCTTATTTTCATTTGCTAAATCTGGCACCCTCTTCTGTGGTGACTAAGCACCCTCAGCCTCTTATGTAGACAACCTTTCCTCTTCAACAGCTTCCCGGTTGCAACCGCTCCCCGCCATCTCTCTGCTTCCAAGATTTGGGGTGGAGGGCATGATCAGCTTGGCTTTGCAAATGAATTTCCAAAGCTCTATGACCAAGTCAAAGTCCTGGTCTCTGGCACTGCGGCTCAACCTGGTTGTTTTTATCAGTGAGTGCAATCTAAGTCTTGCTCCACTCGTGCAGGATTGTGAAATACGGTGGGCTTGTGCGTGGGAACATTGTTTAAATCGGCGCTTCTCAGATTTTAATGTGCAGGTGACTCACCTGGGGCCCGAGTGCAAACACAGGTTCCATTCAGTGGGTCCAGGCGGGGCCTGGGATTCTGCAGGTCTTCCGAGCCCCCAGGGGATGTGCAGTGCAGCTGCCTTGAAACAGGTATCCAATTTAGACTCGAAGGGGGACAGCACCTGGTCCCAGCCTCGTTCCTGCGACTCCCTCAGCAGGAGGGGCGGGGCAGGTGGCCCAGAGCCTCACGGAGGTACCCTGGAAAACAAAGGAGGAATGAGCCCCGAAGGGAGGAAGGGGATCAGGAAATGCAGAGCAGCAGACAGCTGAGCAGCGGAGCAGCTGAGAAAGGATTCCAGAGTCCAAAGTCTGCAAGAAATGAAATTTCTTACAATTCTAAATTTCTTAAAATTTCTTTAAATTCTACAGGGGGGCATCTTGGGTGACCCCCCCCCCCGGCTTTCTCGGGAACCACAGGAAACTCTGGGCCATTGCAGGCCTTTCCCATTACTACTCTGACTCCCCAAAGGCGGGTTGGGAGACCATGTGGGGACTGCAGCCTCCCCAGAGAATGAAACACATTTTCTCTGCACCTGACTCCCCACCCTGGAGCTGGGGACTGGACAGAGAGCAGGTCCGCCCACCGGCCAGCAGGATGGCCATCCTTGTCCTCTCCCTAGATGCCATCTTCCCCTGCCCCCACCCCCAGGCTGGGTACAGAGTACCTTGGTGAGGACATCTGGCCCCACATCTAATCATCTCAAGGACCCTTAGACCTTCTGAGTCTGGCCTTGGAAAGAAAGAAGCCCAGGCTCTTGCAACTCAAAAAGCCATTTTTTTTTTCCCCTCTTACTATTGACTTTATTATGGGTCTTAAAGTCTCTCTTGAAATTCCAGTGCTGAATATTAACTCCATCTTTCCCCTTGCATTCTCCTAACAGTCCTATCTCAGGTGCCGTGACTATCGAGCTTCTGGGGCTGCCTGGGTAAAGAGGGAAAAGAGAGGGGTATGAATAATTGTGAGGGGAAAACCACAATTTTAAAATGATGAAACATTATCCCATTATCTACTCAGTGTCTTTCCAAACATTTAAGCCTGATAATTTTCCTGCTCCTCCAGAGCTTCTCCCCAGACACCATGCACTAGGGTCCCAGGAAGTCTTGTGAAAAGTACAGACTCCTGGTCAACCCCTAGGTCCCCTAAATCTTGGGGATGAGGTCAAGAACCCCTCATGTTTCATAAACTTCCCAGAGGGTATTGAGAACCAAATTTCTGTTTTTTAAAAAATTTGTATGAGATGTGGCAGTGGAAAGGGTAGGGTTAGGATGGAAGATAGGAAAGGCGGGAGGAAATGGATTGATAAGGAAGGGGATCGTTAAATGAGTAATCAATGTGGGTGGCAACATCTGCAGTTGACAGAGCTATGTCAGCCCTTTGGACTTTTAATCTCACACATGTGTGCTCAACTTTGAAAATTAAGTCCAGCATCTTGACTTCTCAAAGCCCTCAAAGGTCATGAAGATGCCCATCTAACTGTGGAGGAAATTCTCCAAATCATGGAGTTTTCCGTCAGAACTGTCTTTGAGACAAAGCAATATATACATTTTCTGTCTGTTCTTAAATCAGAGCCAGAAAAGTCAGCATTGGCAAAGAATCCTGCCAGCCAAACACCACCTCTGCACAGTCAATATTATAAAATTCCACCTCAATTTCTTCCGTATCACCAATAGCTAACTCCAATCCCTTCTTCAAATATTGGCTGCATTAAATGCCTTGTAAGACGTATTTTCATTCTGCCACCCACTCCATGATGAAGACAGTTTCATTCTTTGCTGCATCTTTCTTGGAAGTTGAATGAAAACTAATAGCTCCCTTATCACCTCCGTTTGAAGGCAAGCGGCCATGTGGCTTGACAGAATTAACTGTCAGAACTTTCAGTAGTTAAACAATTGAACTATTTTATCAGACATCCTGGCAGTGAGGGCCCAAATCTGCATTTTGAACAGGTGATTCTGATATGCACTGAAGCTGAAGAACGACAACAGAGAACATGTGATGTCCCTGTGAGAAGACATCTATCGAACACCTGGCATTTATATATTTACACATTCCATTTACTTCAGCTAATTCCAGACCAGAAACCAGTAAGGTGCTCCCCAGAGAGAGCATCACCTATTTTTATTGTCGAGGAAATTTAGGGAGAGGGTTGTGCAGAAGTTTAGCCTCAAAGTACCTAGCCAATTTCCTAGCACTTTGAGATCTTAAAACCGAAATGTTTTGTTCCCTCGTCAAAATCTCCACATCCTTTCTCCTTTCTAATAGAACCCCAGCTTCTACAGGTGTCCAGCTCCCACCAAACAGCCATATACTCCACAAAAATCTGGGAGAGGGGGAGGATCCTGAATAAGTTAAGCCATGAATGGTCCTGCTTAAAATCAGCTAGCTATGGTGGGTGAGTGTGTCCTGATTAGTAGGACAACCAATCCTGGTAGGCCATTCATTCCCCTGGAGCCAGTGGCTCTATTCTGACCAATGAGACAGGAGGGCAGGGGCTTCTGGAAGTTTCTCAGCTCTTAAGAAAAGACATATGTAATGAAGAAGATCATGTGCTGCTAATGGGAAACATTATGATGCCTGAAGCTACAGGCGCCATCTTGCAAGCCTCAGGGTACCAGCTTGAGGAGAAAGCTGGGCCCAGAGAAGAGCAACTAGAAACCTGGAAATTTCCCAGGTCCTTGATGTCTTTGAGTTGCTGAAATCGCCAAACCTGGAGTTTCCCACCTCAGAGCTTCTTTTTCTGTGAAAAATAAAGTGCCCCTATTGTTTAAGGCACAGTTTGTTTGGGTTCATCTTACTGGGTCCATTTCTACATGAAAAGTTAGGGAAATAAATACATAAGAGATTGTAATGTAATAAATAGATGCTTTAAGGTGAAGAAAGATTTGCATGAGTGACTGGATAGAATATAAGACTTCAAAGGAATTTGCCACTCAAAGCAAAACACTTTGGGTCTCTCGTCTCCCCTTCCACAGCAGCCTCTACAGGAGGATGCGAGTTTTCAAACACTGGATCAAGGCAAGGAGAACACGGGTTCAGGTAAAGGCTTGATCACACCCTTGTCAGCCATTCCAGGGCAAAGCCACGGGCTGCACATTATTTTAATAAATTATATAATGGTGTAAAGAAATGACATATGTATATTGAGGGATAACTGGCTGAGGCAGAATTTTTTTTTTCCTCTCACCTGGAGCATTTCATTAGTATTTTGACAGGCCTTCCTACCTTTTCTCTATTTCTTTTTTCTAGTACCATAACTAGTTCCTCAACTTGTTTCCCAATGTCTGAGTTCGCCCTTATATTTTACAGTTCTTCTGGGGTTGAGAATTCTGGCCCCTGAGCCCCAAAACCAAACTTCTTCCCTTCCCACTGGCTGTTAGAACTGTCTTCAGAAAACCACTTTCTCCCGGCATTGCAATTTCTTATGCATTATGCCACACTCTCTGTTTAAAATGTATTTTTAAATTTTATTCATCCCCACCATCCCACCCTACACATGGAAGCACAGTTCTGTTCTTCTTTCCGTCTTTTTTTTTTTTTTTAATTAATTAATTAATTTTTTTATATTTTAAAAGATGCTTAGATTACATAATTGTTACACAAAAATTACAAGGATTCCCATTTTCCCCACCTCCCACACCTCCCGTAACATCCCACACAAACATCTTTCATTGGTGTGGCACATCACCTGCAATGGATATACACATCCTGGGGCTTTGCCACCAAGCATGGACCATAGTTCACATTGTAGACCACACTCTCTCCCACACAGTTCTGCATGGTATATGCTGATGTAAAATGGCCTATATCTGTCATCATTATACCACTTAGGACAATTCCCAAGTCCCAAAAAAGCCCCTGTGTTACAACTACTTTTCCCTTCCCTGCCCCGAAAGCGTCCAGTGGCCACTGGCTCCACCTCACTGTTGTAATTTCTTCCATTGCTTGAATCACAATATGTCTACAACAGAATACCAGTAAGTCCACTCTAGTCCATAGCTCTTCACCCAACCCTGAGGAGTTTGGGATGGTGATGTCCACTCCACCTCCAAGTGAGAGGGGGCTTATATCCCATGGATCGTTGTTTTATTAAAAAAAAAAAAAAAAAAACATAGAAAGGCCCCTACAATCAGACCCACGCAAAGCTCTGAGTGAACAGTAACCATTAAAATTATTATCCAGGGCTTATGTCTCAGGGAATGGATGTCGCTCACGTGGTTGAGCACCTGCTTCTCACGTACAAGGTCCTGGGTTCAATCTCCTAAAAACAAATAAACAAATGAAAAAAACAGCTCTCATTGGGGAGCAGATGTAGCTCGGTGGTTGAGTGCCTGCTTCCCAGGTGCATGGTCCTGGATTCAATACCTGGAACTTCCAAAAAAAACAATATAATTATCCAATATCTGTCTCCTGTCCTATGCAGTTTTTTCCCAGCAATCATTCCTCCACCTCTCTGCCACCCCTCCCAAGGAATCTGTTGTTCTCTAATTGCTCCTTTTTTCCCCCTTTTTTGCAAATAAACACTCCCCTGCCCTACTCCCACCCTGGTAACCTCCGATCTGCTTTCTATCTCTGTGAATTTGTTAGTCCTAGTCACCTCTTCTAAGTGGTATCTTACCATTTTTGTCCTCATGTGTCTTGTTTATTTCACTGACTGCCATGCTTTGCAGGCTCTTCTGTGTTGCAGCATGTCTGATTGCTTTGATTTTTTTCTTATGGCCGAATAATATTTCATGGTGTATATGTACCTCCTTTTTGTTTGTCCCTTCATTTGTTGATGGACACTGGGGTGGTTTCCAGCTCTAGCTATTGTGAATAATGCCGTTACAACACCGGTGTGCAAATATCTGTTTGCAACCCTGTTTTCACTCTCTTTGAGTGTATATCTAGGTGGGATTGCCAGGTCAAATGGTAATTCTATGTTCAACTTTTTGAGGAACCATGAGACAGAATTCTTAATCCATATATGGATTGTGAGAACTGTACCTTCTCAGGGAAGACTGGGTGACAGGTAGCTGTTCTTCATGGGTCTCAGAGCTGGGTGGAGATGTGTCCTGAGCAGGAGGTCACTACTGAAAGAAAGACAAGAAGCCATGAAGGCAACTATGTGTCAGTGAGACAGGGATGGGATGAGGGATCCCAGAAAAGGGACTTCATTAATGACTCAAGACAAATTAAATCAGAGTAGAAGAGAAGTGAGGATGGGCCAGGAGAGCTGACCTAGGCCTCTCTCAGAGAGATCTCCCTGCAAAGAGGCCAGACAATCCTTGAGCTGACAATTTCAGGGAGTGGCTCTGGCTCCATCTAATCTGATGATGCTGGTAGAACCTAGAGCTGTGTGTTTCAGACTATGGGCTGTAACCCATGGGTGATGCATGAAGTCAATATCGTGGGTTGTAATCAGCACTTAAATAAAGGCAGGGCTGGGAGGATGCAAAGTAGAATAGAAAATAGCAGGGGACACTGCTTTTGATTGTTAGGTTGTATGTTTGGTGTGTATGTGGTGCCATTACAATTTGCAATACTTTTCTTACAAAGGGTTGTGGTTCAAAAGTTTAAAAGCTGCTGACCTAGAGGACGACACATGATAGTGCCACATTCTTTGAGACTGGGAAAAGCTGTTGGTCTGAGGGCCACATGGAAGGAGGAAGTCTGATCATTGATTATCTTTAGATCAGGGTATCAAGCTGTGCTCAGGGTTGTCAAACTTGCATGCCTGTGTAGAAGTTCCCTGGTTTTATGGCTTGGATATGTTGATGTGCTTACACATCTTTGAAAACAAATAACAAGAAAACCCCAAAGACCTGTGACCAAACTGGAGAGTGACTGGTTCTTCTGATTTCACCTTGTGGAGAGATTATGAAACACAATTAGAGACCCATTGGTTTTGATCGCCAGGTGGAAAGTGGAAAAGAGGCTTCAACTCAGAGTGACTAAAGCAGGGGAAGGGCTCCCTTTTGGTTCTGCAGGTCCCTGGCTGACCTTTGTGCTTGAGTTTGTTCTTCATCAGAAGGGCCTAGGTGTTGAGACTTTGATATCCTTTGCCCAGAAGGAACATTATCTTTGTTAGGTAGTGGTGAGAAAATAGCCATATTTAAAAGCCAAAACCTGCCCAGTTTAAATGTTTTCCAGAAGAGAATCATTTCACTCCCTTCAATTCTCAGGTAACATTTGAATGTGCAGACTTCATGTTTTCTGACTCTTCTCTTCCTTTGGGGATGTTGTCTAATATCGGCTGGAGACAGCTAGAGATGCTGCATGCCAGGACATTCTGGTTAAGGGTGAAGAACATTGTTGTAAAGAACTTGAGGTGTGTGAGCAGAGTCAAGAGAATGCATCCAGCATCCCACCCTGTCCAGTCCATCCTTGCAGAAGTCAGGAGTGTTTATGGGAACATATGATAATGCTTTCTGTGGTGCTCACCTTGTACATCAGACCTGTCTGGGCACATTTGTAACATCATCCTTGTCTCTTCCACCTACCACAAACAAAGCAACTTGTTTTTAATTTGACCTCAACCAAACTCAGTTCTTTAAGCTTCAAGACAGTGAGCACCAAGATACTTCAGAACATTCAGGGTGTATATGAGTTTCGGCGCCTGGTCCAGAGGAATCTTGGACTCCCGTGTGTTTATGTGAAATGTTCTTCCTGAGGATGGAAAGACAGGGGATTAGCTGAAGATGTTAGAACTTCTTCCTGGGAAATGAAGGAGCCCTGTCACTACCCCAACCACAGCCGTCAGACCTCCTGCCACTCAGTAGCTGGCTCCTGACCAGAACCCTGGGTCTTTGACCCCTACATCCTCAGGGTCCCTTGCCATCTCTCTGCCCCTCTCTGAGACTCAGATTAATTATCTTAGGACAGACTGGTTCCTCCATATGGCAAGAAGCACAGCCACTGACAGCAACTGGGCCTCCCATCCCAGCTTCTGAAACCGGTTCCAGATGAGAAATCCTGGGCCAGGACTGACTGGGCCAGGATCCCACCCTTGAACCCCAATATGAGTGAGGAGAGTCATTTAAATGTGTGGTCACTCTCATGGGATCATGTAGTTGGACTACAGGAAGGAGCAGGTTGGAAAGAAGTTGCTTGTTTCAGAGGCCCCAAGACCAGCTCAAGCTTCTATTTAGCATAGAGTCATACTCCCAGTTAGGATTTATTAAAAGAAAGGGGTACAAAATGAAATCAGCAAAGGGAAAAGGTGCATGGGGGAAGGCTGGGGAAAACCAGACACAAGCATCAAGGGTCCTCTCCCTGTGGAGTCACACAGGACATACTTAATTCCACCAACAACAAGTTGTGACAACACATGTGCAATGTTGTCTACCAGAGAAGCTCATGAAAGACTCAGTGCCCCAGGTTTTTAGTGGGGGCTGGTCACGTACGCAACCTCTGCCTAGCATATACCAAAATTCCAAAGTTCCAGAAGCAAAGCAGATGCCCAGCTCAGCCACATTTTTGTGCAAACAGTTTAGGCACAGTGAATCATCTTAACAGTTCTGGGAATGGTGGGAACATTCCCCAAATCCATGTTCCTAGACACCAGCCAAGGGAGCCATCCTTGCAAGCAGACCTTTCTAAGGAGAACATTCAGGCCTGCTATGTGAACTCTTTTCTGCACAGTGCTAGACAGGCCAAATAACAAATGCCCACGAAAATGTGAACCAGAGCTCTCGGAAGGTGCTGTTCAAAGAGGAGGTAGTGCTTCGTTTGAGCTTTGAGGTCTAGACAGAAGAGGGTAGATGGTGTTCAAGGCTGGGACGTGGGGTGGGGGGTGAGCAGAGGTGTTGAGGGGGATGGGAGGATGGGGATGAAGCAGCACAGAGATAACAATTTGGAAAGTGGCTCCATGTTGGTTTTCTCTCCTTTTTTTCTAATGCATACTGGATGAATGATGGTCTCTGTTTCCTAGCTGCTAATACAAATATCCCACAATGGGTTGACTTGACAACAGGACTGTTTTGCCTAGGAGTTTCAGAGGCTAGAGGTCTTGCTTCCTCCTAGGGTAAGTAGTGTTCTGCTGGCTGGCAATCCTTGTGTTCCTTGGCATTTTCCATCACATGGTGGTATCTTCTCCTTTCTCTTGGGGATTCCCACTGACTTTCAAATTCCTGATTCAGGCGTCTGCCCCCACTCCATGACTTCCTCTTTATAAGGCCTCTAATACCAGGATTAGGGCCCGTCCTGCTTCAGTTGGCCACACCTTAACTAAAATAACATCTTCAAAATGTCCTATTTTCAAATGGGTTCACCTCCACAGGAATGGGTTAAGATTAAAAGCATGTTTTTTTCTGGAGTGCATAATTCAATCTGCCACAGTGACCTTCACTCTATTTCTCCCAATTCCCCCTGCCTCCTGCTTCTCCCCATCAAACAGTAAAATCATACGTGATGGCTTGAAGCTGTATGGACCCCAGAAAAAATCATGTTTTTAAAGCTAACCCATTCCTATGTGTGTAACTTATTGTAAGATTTTTAGGTTGATTAGGTTAGTTCACTTAAGTCATGGCCCAGGGTGGGTCTTAATCCTCTTACTGAAATCCTTTATAAACTGGATGAATACAGAGAGAGAGAGAGAGAGAGAGAGAGAGAGAGAGAGAGAGCTGGTCTTTAGTGAGGAAGCATAGCCTGATGCTGCCTTGATTTGAACATTTTTCTCAGGCTCAAAACTGTAAGTTTGTGTGTTAATAAATACCCATGATTAAAAGCCAACCCATTTCTAGTATATTGGTTTCAGCAGTCTAGCAGACTAGAACAACAATATTGTGATTTAACACAATCAGCACACTTACCTTTCCAAAGTACTCTCTTCTTTATCATCCAGTGTATTCTGACACTAACACTGAAAGGGGGCTTGTGTTCTATCAGGAGACTGGGGACACAGGAGATTTGACCTTCGTATGGTTATTGGCAGAATTTATACCCAAGGCCTGAGTGACAGCATACTGTACTGAAGGGAAATGAGTTTCGCCTCTAGCTAGAGTGTGGCTATTTACTGTCCATGGCATCAGCTTCCACATCTGTAAAATGGGAATATTCTACCCCTCATTCAATCGTAGTGAGAATTAAGTAAAATAACACCTGGGACATAATCCAGCACTGAGCTCAGCATGAAAGAAAAACTATAAATTTCACTTTCCTTTCCTTCTTTTATTGTTCTGTTTTGTTTGTTTCTAATACTTGGCCTCCTCACATTCTTTTTCCTTGACTTGTGAGCTGAGCCAGAGATTCAGTCAGAGGACTAAGAGTCCAGCTGTTGATCATATTTGGCAAATAAAACAAATCCCACTTGGGAATCTACCTCTCCTACCCCCTTTATTGCCCACACCTCTACCCACACCCACCCCATGTCCCAGCCTTGAATGCCATCTGCCCTCTTCAAATGAGGCACTGCTTCATTTTTGAACAGCACCTTCCAAGGGGTCAGGCTCACATTTTAGTGGGCATTTGTTATTTGGTCTGTCTAGCTCTATGCAGAAAAGAATTCACATATTCACCATTACACTACTCCCACAACTATAAATCTGGTTCCCTCTAAAGGAATTAGATATTTCCAAAGTTAAAAATTGATGGACAGAGCAGTCTCTTCATCTGATTCCAGACACCAGAAATTGGGGGGAACAGTTTGGACAGAAGTTTGTTTCTCTGGGTCTAGTTTGCTAAAATGACACAAAGTGCCTGGAAGCAAGGTAGGTCACCAGATGGAACAGGCCCTGCTGAACCCAAACAAGCCATAGTCACCTAAGCCAGATCATCCAGTTGTATGCAGTTGTGTTCATTTCCCCTTTCCTATTCCTGAGCTTTAAATAAAAATTGGCTAAAGTGTTCCCTATCCTTGAATTAAATGGATAAAGGCACTAAAGAGGGGTCTTGCCTTCATACTTGGGATGGTAACTCAGAGGCATGAAATTCACTACCTTCACTCACGGCAGACATCACCAATCCATTGCAGCATTGTTTTCCCAGAGCCCAGGCTGCTGGTTCTAATCCTTAACAAGTCACTCCAAGGAGTCGCCTGCTATCCTTTGCAGTTGGCCAGCTGGGTTAAATCTATTTCCCACTTCTGCAATAGAGCATTAAAGGAGACGAGCACCACCCTCTCCAGCCAGACTCTGCGGAAGGCTGCTGTGATGGGTGTGGAACCCCAAGAGGAAGGTTTCTCTCAGGCATATGAGTCGGGCCCCCTAGGGATATTCTCCCACCCCTGCCAAAATTGGAGGGTTGAGGTCAAGTTGACCAAGACAGCCTCAGTTTCCTTTCAGGAGGCTCTAAGTGCCCTTGGCCCCGGCCAGCACTGTGGCATGTGAAGTTCATCTTCACGTTCTCCTTCTTCCCTGGTAACTCAAGGGGCGTGGGAGTGGGAATGGAGGAAGGGCGGGAAGGAGGTGGGTGTTCTTCACACTTACAACTCACCTGCTCGAGGCAGAGTGAAGAATGAGATTTGAGCCCCATCCTAGAAATGACCATTTATATTCCCGAATGAAAAGTCTTTTCACTACTCTATCAGCTCTTGAGAAGTCAGGCATTATAAGAAACACTAAGGAGTTGATATGCCCTAAAACAGGGGTTCTTAACCAGGGGTCCATGAGCTTGAACTGAAATTAAAAAAAAACATCATTCTTGTGGGGACGTGTTGATGCAGGTGTGATGTATTTATTAAATAATGCACAGTATAGTGTGGACTTAGTAAGGGGTCCATGGTTTTCACCTGACTGGCAAAGGGGTCCGTGGAACAAAAAAGGTTAAGGACCCCTGCCCTAAAATGATTGGCTGCCTCATCCAGAAAGCAGAACACCAGACCCACGTGCTCATGATGCTCCGAGTCACAGGAAGGGGGCCGGGGGGGGGGATCCCGGCTCACACCTGGCCTCCTCCTTATATTCTTTTGTGGAAGTGGGCTGCCCTGGAGGCTAGAGAAGGTCCCCACCTTAATGAGACCAACTCCTTCCTGCCGCCAGGGTCTCTGTCCCTGGGGCATGGGCTCTGCCTCCCTCTCTCCCTCCTCAGCCCCCTTGGCGCCCCCACCCTTCAAGCAGCAGAAAGGGAAATGCCCATCTTTCTTGAAGGGTCCCTGAGGTTGAAACAAGACTTCCCCAAGTTAATGAGGCATTTCTACCTATCTCTGCCCCCAGAGCAGGACCAAGGCATGTGGATGCCCTGAAAATAATTTGTTCCCTTTTCAAACCCACCATTCTTTATATAATAATGCACTTATTTAGTAGAGGTCGTCATTTTTTAAAAAAACAAACAAACATTAAAGATCTTTCATTTGTGTCAAGAATAAGAGATTTATTACATGCCTTCATTATATGTGATTTTTCCAAACCACACAATTTATTGACAACCATAAACAAGTCAAGCTGCCTTAAAATGGGGATAATAAATCATGCGTCTCCAATAAACAGCACTATGCTGGGCATTACTCTCCAATTACATTCTGGCTGACCTTGACTGTTGGCCTTGGGTGACTCTCAGCCGACTTATCTGAGATGGCAGCAGGGCTCAGGGTCTCACCGTGTTTACTCAACTATAATAGATCCCACAGCAACTCTCTCCCCAAAGGGCTGCACCTGTGCCAGCCGGGGAGGAGACATAGGAGAAAGGGCTTTCAAGTCACGGAGTCTCACAGTCAATGATTGGGAAGTACTGAGGTTATCACCGGCTCCCTTTACCTGGTGGGCAGGTAGGCAGGTAGACTAGTCTAAAATCTCTAGACTAGTCAGGAGAGTGTAAAAACCCTTGTGAAAATATCAGAGAGCGCTCCTTGAAGGATCACGTAGAGTCTTCACCCTGAACCATTGGTATCCATGCCAGCTTGGGTGGCTTCCTGGGAATCGGAAGCCCAGGGAATCTTGCATTCCCTGGCTGAGTTCTTATGCCAAGTGTTTGGGGGAGCTGTCAGTGAGTGGGAAAGCTGTATGCTTTACCTATAGCAAAGAAACTTTTATCCTTTGCTTCTGTCTATTGGTGTATTTCCACCAGTCACAGAACCATCCTTCTAAGCAGAACGGACACAATATACATATCAGCAGTTATGTAAGGAGCTGATACTGGAAGTGGGGTTAACTGGCACCAGAAATCAGTTTATCCCAATGAGGCTTTAGCATCCATCTGGACTGGAACCCCCTGAAGGTCTTCCACTGGATGCTTCTGATTCTGTCTTTGAGCCAACAGCAGGGGAAGAGCTGGGTCCTTCTCCAAGGCAGGCACTTGAAAGTGTCCCTCTAGTCTCCTTCCACCGAGCCTTGCTCCTTCCTGTTCCAGGTGGGGAGGAATCTCCCAGGGTCTCCTGGTATCAGAGAACCCCCAAGTCGATTTCTCTCCCCTTAACAGTCTGCCAGCTTCAAAACCACACCACAAAGGCTGAAGCATTGACTCTAAGTTCACGGGGCTCCTACCTTTTAGACACTTTTGACAGGGTTTGGTTAGAGAAGCTCTCTGTGCATAATAATGAGAAAGCTGTCAGGCTAAATGACATTCTGACATTTGAAGGAATAGTCTCATGTAATTTTTGGTTGTTTAAGGGCAAGAAGCCTGGAACTCTGTCTTCTTGTTAAAATGACAAGGAACAACAAGAGATTTTTCTCTCCCTTCCTCCCTTAACGAGTAGGGAGTAACGGGGAACTTAGAAAATAAGATGGCTGTTCATGTAGAAGAGGAATACTTCAGTAAGGTGCACTTTTATCCTTCATCATCATCTCCACCATGACCATTATCATCACCACACACTTAAAATGCGTGTGAGCTGAACTCTACCACAGGCTTTCAAACGAACCGATTGTCATGTTCCCCAAATTTGGATGGTAAAACCCAAGGCAAATTATGTTCAGAGGCAAAAGGGAAATTAGATTAAATATGTATAGATGTGCAATAAATTTTGTATATGGCATTATTCATTATACCAGTACCTTATATATGAACACAGTGCAATCTTACATCTGGGTAACCTCTGAGTCCCACATCATTCTAGCCTGGAGAGGCAGCAGCAAGGAGATGTGGCCAAGATAGCGGTAAACACTGAATCAAAGCGCACATGTAGGAAATATCCCAAACTCAGCCCCTTTTCCTCTCACACCTTTCCTTGTCCAGTCCTGGTCCAGGGTTGGGTCAGGAATTCTCCCCGAGGTTCTCTGAGGCTGGAAGAGCTGCTTCCTCTCCTCCATTTCCTCACAGTCCCATCTTGTCCTGTCCTAAAGTTTCTCCTGCTGGCTAGAATTGATCTGGATGATTTGGGGAATTTGTTGCTCCAGTTGGCCAATTCCGTTGATCTAAGGACCTTAGAATGTACCTGCAGTTTAAGAGAATTTATACTGAAGGTAACCTCCAAAATGCCTTTTTCTGGTCAACTTTGCTCAAAAAGTTGGGAAGGAGGACTTACTTAAAGTAATTTAACTATTGTTTCTTTGTTCCAATATGGGATGTTTGTCCTAGACCAGAATTTCTCAACCTCAGCACTGCTGTCATCTTGGGCCAGATAATTCTGTGTTGGGGGGGCAGGGGGAGCTGTCCTGTCCACTATAGAATATTTAGTTGCCTCTCAGCCCTCTACCTAGATAAGCAGTAGCACCCCTCCTCTAAGTTGTTATAATCAAACATATCTCCAGCATTCCCAAATGTCTTCTGGGGGGCAACAGCGCTCCTGGGCGAGAACCACTGTTTCAGATGTGCTACAGGTTGCAATTTTTATCCTAACAATAATTATACAAAAAGCAATATTTAAGTTTCCCATTAGCACTCAAAGAAGTTGAGCTCTAAAGGAATGTCAAGATTTCAACCCAGCCCCCACCCCCACCCCCAAAGCCTTTGGAATATTCTAAAAATCCAATGTAGTTCCTGTCTCACCTGTGGAATGAGGGAGAGGTAACACAAAGTTCAGGCCTAGAAGTCAGGACACCTGGGACCCAGTCTAAGCTCTGTGACTGAGGAGTACAACCGCGAAGGTCACCTTGTTTGGGTCGTTAATGTATTCATTATTAGAATGAAGTCATCAGACTCAGTCTGTGGTTTTTCATGTATCTTCTGCTATGATCCATGTTGACATTTGAAACCCTTCCATCAACATACCCACTTTTGACAGGATTGGTAACTTGATCTTCCAGTTAAGTGCAATTTTTAACTTCTCATTGCTGATCAAGACATCCCAGAGTATTCTGACTCCATACATGAGAAATGATGAAATGTATGAACTCTGCTATTACTCCTAGCTCTTAAATTTTAGAGTCAAAGAAGTTTCTTATTCTGTCCAGCTTACTGGTCAGCCAATAACAAAGAACAATATCCTTAAGTCCTGATTTCCAATTCCTGTTACTAACCAGTAGAAAGCTCATGCTCCAAATTGCCCCTGAATATGATCTGGCATTACTATTCACTGCTCTGGGCCAGCTGGAAATGAATTCACTCCATGCCATGAAGCTTTCCTGTCAATGAGTCATCTGTTTTCACTAGTTGCTGGTGGTGATACTAGAGCATAACTTACAGGTGTATAAATATTTTGGCATCTGTCTCTGTCAAAAGATGATTTAGAACCTTGGTGAATCATGGGATTGTCCTGTTATCTTCCCCTAACCTGACTCTTGTTTCTAGAAACTGCTATCAGGTTTGGTGTAAGTCCTTTCAATGGTCATTCCTACAGGGTATTAGTTTGAAATCATTACATAAAGGCAAGAGTTTCATTGTTCAACAACTGTATGAAGAGGCTAGACTCGGTAGAGTTTCTGATTTGTGGCTGCAAGTCTTTGGCCTTGAAAGGTCTTTCATATCCTTTTGCCCCACTTATCTCACTCAGTCATTTGTTGCTCCATTCCTTAGACATCTATGGAGCCCCAACTACATGCCAGGAGCTGTAGGTGCTGGGGTTATAAAGATGAAGTAAACTAAGGTCTTCCCCTCAAGGACATCTCAGTCTAGTAAAGGCCATAGACCCAAACCCATAATTTCCACACAATATGATAAGCAGTATAAATGAAATAAGTTCAAGTTATATGGATGGCACAAAAGAAAATGACCCATTTTTCCCTGTGATGCAGGATGCTTCACAGAGCTGAACTGTGTCCTACAAGGTGGGTAGCAGTTTGCCATGTGAAAAAAAATAATAAATCACAGTACTTTGGTTGGAAGGATTTTGAGTACAAAGACATGGGGTTTTGAAACAGCATGACATGTTTATGGAATGCAGGTGGTCCCCTAGTTTGCAACTTATGGCATAGTTGTGTGTGAATGTGTATAAATGTGTGTGAGTGTGTGTGGGTGTGTGTGGGTGTTGTGGGGAAGCATTTGAGGGATGGTGTGGTAGCAGATGACAATGAAGCAGACAGAGATATCATGGAAGGACCAGTGAAGCGTGATAGCAGAATGGAGATACTTTGAAGAATTTTAAGCAGGGAGGTTGCCATGGTCAGGTTTTTCTCTTGGAAAGATATCCAAGGAAGAGAGTGGAGGATGGACTCACGGAGGGTGAGAGGGATGGTGGGAGTACCAGTTGGAAGACTTGTAATTGTCCAGGTGAGACGGGAGACAGGTGAGAACCAATGTCACAGGCTAAGATACTAGAGATGGCCATGGGGTTGGGGCAGAAAGGATGGATTTGAGAGACATTTGGGAATCAGATGCAACAGGACATGATAACTTCCTAGATAGGGAAGTGAGGGAGAGCTAGAAGTATGGAATGACTTTCAGCTTTCAGGCACGGGACATGGTAGATAAAGGGGCCATTCGCTGAGAAGGGAAATCCAGAAAAAGGAACAGGTTTGGGGGAAAGAGAGTGACTTTTGTCTGGAGTATGGTGGTGCCTGTGAAACAGTCAGGTGCACAGGTCTCCATTTGTAAGACGTCTCATCCTGGAAAGGCAATTACAGTTGAAGAAGCACTTTGAAATCCTCAGATGAAAGGTGCCGTAGAAACACCAATGATTATTCTTTCGGTGTATTCCATATACTCTCTTCATTGCCTCCTCAGTCAGTCTTTCTTGAAAAGAACTCTCTTTTGGTCTTAATTTTACTTGCCTCTGCCTCTGGTGTCCATACTAGCTACTGTGTTCTAGGCATGAAAACGACGTGTCACACATGCAGGATGAGCTCACCCAGGGAGGATTCTGAAGGGATAGTACAGGCAGCCCGACCTCCAGGAAGTGATTAAGGCTCTGTTCTTAGTCCTAAGAATTTAGATTCAACCCCTTTCACTGAATCACTTGGTTATCCACACTCCTTTTTTTTTTGCTTTTGCTTTGTTTAATCAGAGTTGGATCTTCTCTAGCACATCCAAGATTTCTTCATCTTACTTCACCTGAGCCCCTACTCCATGACAGGTGTCAGTGCTTTAGTACTCAACAAGAGCTACATGATCCCCCACAGAACTCATTGTCTAATGGTGAGAAGAATTCTTAAAGTATCTCCCTATCAAGAGAGTGGATCAAGACTGATTTAAATAGTCTCCAGGGACATTGTGTGCCTGCAGAAAATAAATGGACATTATCTCTTTAAGATAGCACCTGCAACACCAACTGAGGCCTCTGGGCCAGCAGGCAAAATAGTTTGTCCTGTTGGAGCCAATACACAGCATGAATCATCCCTTGTATATAATCTTCTGCATCCTGGAGATTCAAAGCTAGTGCCTCCATATCCCCCGAATAAAGTGTTTACGAGGCATTATGACTATGACCATTTATGGCTTGCATTGCTGCCTCAAGGTACAAGGGAGAGTAGGAGCTGGGAGATCGTTTCAGGCCAAGGGAAACAAGATGAAATGCTATTAGATCTGTCCTTAAGGCCCCCGTGGAGATAGATGCCTAATCTCCCTGGCATGCCTCTGGGAGAGGAGAATGTCTGCCCTGGTTTGGGCACCAGAGGAAACTGAGGGGGAAACAAGCCTGCTGGAAGCAGGAACACAGACTCACTGTGTCTCCACTCTGTGCTCTAAAGGGAGAGCTGCTCATTAGAAGCAAGAGCAAGCCTATCCCTAGGGCATTGTGTCCAGAATAATGCTTTCTTTTTCCTTAGTTCCTAAATTCCCTTCCAGTCCTTTGCTCCCTCCCCTTCTCTGTCCTCCTTACACGACACCTGCTGTTCCAGGTGCCATTTTGGTTGCTGGGGAGGTGCAGTTACTACCCCTGCCTTCAAAGGACTCTCCATAGGGAATCAGAGTGCCATTTTCCCCACCAAAGTTAGGGAGACCTCGAGGTGGTTCAGGTTACACCCCCTAAATGTCAAGACCTTTTTGATGGGCTTAGAGATGTCATGGAGCGTTACTGAGATTGTCTAGATGTGGGTAACTAAATAGGGACCAAGCACTATTCTAAGGCATGGACGGGAATAGACCCCGTTGGCTGGTAGCTGGACAATTAGTTGGCTGCTGATGGATTAAACCCAGTCACCTCCCTGTCATACACAGAGAGAAGGGCTATCCAACTTGGTGCCTGGGCCCAGGCAATTCAAGTTGCCCACCTGTGGAACAGCTCAGGTGGAAGCCAATGAATGATTTACCTTCCACGTTGTCCCTCCCACAGGATGTCTGCTGCATTGGTGCCAGGCTTGGGAGCAGAGAACCTGTGTGAGAAGTTGTTGGTGTAACCATTATTGGAAACAGCCCAGAGAAGGAGCCAGGGACCCAGGGCCCTAGCTGGGTGGACCTAGCCATCCACTTGGTTGGGGGGGTCAAGCACATGAGAAAGGCACTTGTTCTGACTATTCTACCATCTTTCTTACGTGTCTTCCACTAACATCATTTCACCATGACCTTATTCGTATATCAAGCTGATTGCTGAAAAAAGATCCACTTTCAGAAAATGTTTTGCTATGTTTTCTTGTTTTTCTCCAAAACCTTTTGTTGTGCATGTAAATTTTTCCTTTACATTTTAAAATTTCTGTCAACTTCCATCAGTCTTCACAAGAACAAGAAAACACCAAGCCAACAGATGGAAAAACTGGTTCTCCTTTCCCCCAAAGACTGAGAGCATCAATTTCAACCCTTTCTCAAGCAGGAAAGGAAGGGGGATACCCATAAGCAGTTGAGTTTCTTTTTTGAAAGCCACAGGAATTATAAATGTTAGGAACTGAAGAAGGTAAAAACCGCTGTGGGATCATAAAAATCGAATGTCTAATTGAGCCTGGGGCAATAAAGAAGGGTGACATTTAAGTTGGGTCTTGGAGGATAAGTAGGATTTTGCCAGACATCTGTACCTTTCCTTCCTCTCCAAATCACCAACATTTTAAATAGGCTAAAACAGACATTAAGGGTAAATATAAAGAAGAAAACAAAAGAATGGGGATATGGAAGTAGGAATGGAGGTGGCATGCCTACCCCTGCTTTAATGTGGGAAGAGGGGTGATTTGGCCCATCTCAGATGTGTGAACTTCTGTTCTCTTTTAGATTCTGTGATTGTTAATTTCATTTGTCAACGTGGCTAGGTTATGATGTCCGGTTGTTTGGTCAAGCAAACCCAGGCCTGCTTATGAGGGTATTTCATAGATGTATCTACATGATTAGTCAGTTTTTTCTATGACTGTTGCCTCTACAACCAACAAAGGAGATTGCCTTCAGCAATGAGGAAAGTTTCTTCATCCAATCAGTTGGAGATCTTAAAAGCCAGAACTGAGGATATCATCAGTCAGAAAGAATTTCTGCCTCTTCTTCAGTCAGCCAGCTCCTTGGGAATACCACTTCACATTTGGACGTGCCAATTCCATGGTCATATGAGCCAATTTTTAGAATAAATCTTACACACACACATCATATATAGAGAGATATATAGATATAAACACATACATACATACACACACACACATATCCTGTTGGTTCTGTTTCTTGGGAGAACCCTGACTAATCTGACTAATACAGGTTCTTTTCATAAAACGCTTTCCTCTTCTCACCTTGGCCCATGGCCATCCCCCTTCCTGCACCTCACAACAAAGCATGATATGAGAGATCCCAATGGGAAGAACTGAAGACATTTTTTCTCCATTTCCTGTGCCCCAGGTTGGTTCTAAGTAAGAACAGAAAAGTCCCAAGTCCAAGAGGTCACAATTCTTTTAAAAAATTGGACACTAAATGTAAGCTATGGATTATAGTTAGCAGTAATATTCTGATGAGGTTCTTTCATCACTTGTAACAAATGTTCCACAACAATGCAAGGTGTTGGTGGTGGGGTGATGTATGGGAATCCTGAATGTTATGCATGATTGTTTTGTAAACTCTCAACTTCTCTAATTAAAAACAAACGGATTCTGCATTAGTATTTGATTTATGATCAGGTTACCCAACCTAACATTTTCCTGTATGGAAATTGCTAAATTAACTCCCTAATAGACTTGATTGCAAATGTCCATGTATATGCTTCTATTTTGTAATAATTTATGGATAGCATTTACTACCTGAATGCTGGACGTTCCAGTCCTGTTATTCAAGTTGGAGATGTCATAGGGGTGGGATCTGAGGATGGATGGACAAGCTATCCTCCCATCTTAGGTCCTAGTGCTGCTACATGCAGAGCCCCTCCCCTCTCCCACAGCGACACCCACTGCTGCCATTGTTGTTGCCTCTGCTATTGTTGTCACTGCCAATCTGCAGTGTCTTGATGCACATACATGCACTCCTGTCTGAGCCACCAGGGCAATGGCTTGGTGTCCTCCTGCCTCCCATGACAGCAGATCTGAACCTGCTCCTGTGCATAGCTGCCCAGCATAGCTCCACAACTCATGGCTTGCTCCATTGTCCTACCAGACTTCATGTACAAAACATGAGTTCAGAGATACAATTTATTAAGAATTTCAGGATGGCTACATCAGAGTGTTAAACCAAACACTGGGCTCTTCTCAGAGCAGGATACTGTACAACCGCACGTGTTGCACATTCATGAAAATATGCCTGAGTACAAGGGAGCAGCCTGCTGAACACTAGGATCAGGGCAGGAGAGCTGTGAGAAATCCCTCCAAAACACTCCAAGCCTTTACCCAGTGCACTGCAGTGGACCTCTAAAAGCAAAAGTGTGGAGAGAGAGAGATTCTGAAGAACAGAAAGATGAGGGTGGAACTGGAGGCCAAAGAGAACTTCCCAGTGATCAAAAAGCTGGCAGTCAGAAAGCAAAACAGAGAGGTCTCGTATAGTTTACAAAGCTGGTGGCTGAACTCTATAGCATAAAGAGGTTCCCACAGTCTTGCTGATACTAGGGCACTAAGTTGTGCTGGAGGGAAAGTCATGAACCTATCCTCAAAAGCATTTGAAACTCATGGTGAACTGAATGTAACTAAAGCTTCAACAAAGCCAATACCCAGGTCAGCTACAGATTAGACTAATTTAACACCCCCGTAATTGCTACCTTATAGAAGAATGGGTGTGCCCTTTTTGGGGGTAAATATTATTTACTTCAGTCTCGACTTTTCTTGTTTACACAGTGTCTGGTACACAATAAAAATTACAATACATGCAAACAAGGAAGAAAATGTGACCCTTGGCTAAGAGAGAAAATAAAAATAGAATTACACCTAGACATAGCCCAGATGCTTTAAAATAACTTGGGACTTTAAAAATAACTATGATAAATATGTCAAAGGATCTAGTGGAAAAGGTGGCCCATATGTGTGAACAGGTGTGGAAATTTAGAATTGAAATGGAAACTATAAAAAGAGCCAAATGGAAATGCTAGTTATGAAAATTATAATAGCACAAATGAAGAATGCAACATATGGGTTTTACAACAGACTGAATGAATGAAGCAAGACTGATTAATAGAAATTATCTAAATTGAAAAGAAAAAGAAGGAGCAGGGTGTGCTAGATCTGTAGGACAATGTCAAATGATCTAAATTATAGGTAACTGAGGACCCAGAAGAATGGGTGGACAGAATGGTGTCGAATAAATATTTGAAGAGATAATAAGTGAGAATTTTCCAAATATAATGGAGCTTCAACAAGCAGATCCAAGCTTAGTGAATCACAAGTCAGGAAAAATACAAAGAAGATCACCCCTAGGCACATCAGAGTGAACTTGTTAAACACCAAGGATAAAGAGAAAATCTTAAAAGTGACCAGAGGAAAAAGATACTTTACATCCAGGGTAATGACAATATAGATGTCGACTGACTTCTCATAAAAACAATAGAGGCTAGAAGATAACAGAATAAAACCTTTAAAGTACTGAAAGAAAAAAATTGTCCATTCTAGAATTTTATTTCTAGAGAAAATATCTTTCAAAATTGAAAATGAAATAAAGACATTTTCAGACAGACAAAAGTTGAGAATTTAGCTACAGCTCAGAAATGCACAGCAAGAAATGCAAAAGTCCATCAGGATCAAGGGAAATGGTACCAGATGAAAGCTGATCTGCAGGCAGAAATGCAGAGCACCAGAAAGGAATGGTAGCTTTTAACTCTAAGGAAGCCAAAAAGAATTGCCATACTACTTCAGCCTAAACTAGCTTTTCCGGGACAAGCACAAGGTAAAGCACCAGTGGAAACCTCAGGTGACTAGTTGACCAGAGCCTCCTAGCTACAGGAGACCACAGGAAACTCTACAGAACCTTCTTCCAGAATTATGCCATAACTGGACAGACCAGCAGGAAGTTGTGGGTGGGAAGGAGGACGTGGCAACAAAGAGGGGCTTTGCTGTTTTTCTGTGTCCCAGTACACCTAGAATTTGTTGGTGTTTGTAATGTGCATGGGGAAATAAGTGAGACTGCCCATGAGCTTGTTCACCTGGCAGCTTCGGATGTCATTGCAGCCCACATCTGGTCCCAGCATCGCTGGCCCATGGGGATGCAGCACTAGAGAACCTGTCTTAGCTTCCTCGGGCTGCCATAACAAAGCATCACCAACTGGGTGGCTTAAAACAATAGGAATGGGTTATCTCACAGTTCTAGAAACTGGAAGTCTGAGCTCAAGGTGTCAGGAGGTCTGTGCTTTTTCTGAAGTCTGCAGGGAAGACTCCATGCCGTGCCTCTCTCCTGGCTCCTGGCGGTGGCCGGCCATCCTTCGAGTTCCTCAGTGCTCCTTGGCTTGTAGCATCATAAGTCAATCTCTGTTTCTGTGGTTCCACGGCCATCTCCTCTCTCTGTGTCTGTCTGTCTGTTTTCAAATTTCCTATTCTCATAAGGACACCAGTCAAATTGGGTTAATGCCCACCCTAATCCAGTTTGCCCTCTTTGGAACCTAACTAATTCCATTTGCACTGACCCTATTTCCAAATAAACCCACATACCAAGGAATTGGGAGTAAGGACTTCACCGTAGCTTTGGGGGAGACACAATTCAGCCTATAACACATTCAAGCTGATATTCGTGGGCCAAGGCTCCTTTTCGGAATTAAATTTTTTGTTCAGTAACCCTAGATGTGTAACCCTGCCTCATGGGACTCCCAGTCTTCACCATCGCCACTCAAGTTTATGTCAATCAGGCTGTGAGTATGGGGAGAGGGGGTACCGGAGGAAGAAGGACCATGAAATGGATTTCCACTTACTTTCCTAAATCTTCGTTTAGGAAAGATCAGATAGAAATCGCAAATTCTACACAGTCCAATGATTTACTGTCCAAACAGAAAACAAGATCTTAAAAACTCTTATCTGTGAAACAGTGTATCCAGGAACTGTTAAAATAGATTCCTTGCAAAGTTCTACCTTAAAAAAAAAAAGGTAATGCATGCCTATTAAAGAAAACTTTGAAATTCCAGGAAAGTAGAGAAAAGTAAAAAATAGTCCCAAAGAGAATCACTATGAAAATGATTTTTGTCTCCTTCTCAATGTTTTTTCTATAAATTGATATATGGGCTTTTTTGTCTGTTTGGTTTGGATGAGGCATATTTATTTTGCTTTTAAAAGCAAAACAGTTCTCTACACTGCATATACCACTATGTTGATCCATAATACTTAAAGCATATGTTTCAAATATTAATTATATCATAAAAATAATATGTATTCATTTTAGGAAAAATTTAAAATATAGACAAATTGAAAGGAAATGAAGTCAAAAGCACCCCTATCATATGCTCACAACCTCCTGTTCCTCTGCTCCCCACTTCCTTTGCCAGGGTAGTAGGCATGAATATCAGTCTACAAAGCTAAGATGCCAGAAACATTGTCTGTCTGTCTTTATCATCTTTAAATTAACAATAATCCAACTTAAGACCAATTCCACTCACCTGCCTGGATGTTCTTGCTCAGTTATTATTAGGGTTTTCCTTTCCATCAGCTGGGATTGTAGATGGTGTTGGGGGCTCCTGCAGTAGCAAAGAATCAGGAGGTTCCTCCCTTCCAGTCATCATCCTTTCTGCTAACCTTGGGTATGGCCACACTCTCCTTCTGGATTGTTCCTACTGACTTCAGTGCAGAGCTATCCCCTGCTTCTGAGGTTTGGAAATTTGGTGCCCAGAGTCCAGCCTCCAGGCAAGGGTCATGATGGATTGGTATGGGAAAGCAAAGTGGGGTCCCACCACTCACAAGACCACATCCCTCCATTCTCTTTGCACTGGAAGGAGAGGGAACATTCTGTTTCCTTTGCTACTCTCAAAGGCCCCTTGCTGTCATGTTGTAAGTGAATTGGACACCCCAGTTTAGACATGTTCTTAATCCATATTCCGGTGGGTGTGAACTTATTTTTACATAGGATCTTTTGAGGATGTTATTTTTAGTTAAGGTGTGGTCCAACTGAGGAGGGTGGGTCTTAATCCTATTACTGGAGGCTTTATCAAGAGAAAGTCATAGGAAGGAGCCAGAACCTGGAAGTCAGTGGGAACCTGGAAGAAAAAGGAGAGTTCATCTCCACAGGACAGGAAAGCCAAGGAACCCAAAGACTGCTCATCTGTCAGAACACTACCAACCCTGTGAGGAAACATGTCTTCTAGCCTCCAAAACCATGAGCCAATGAATTCCCAATGTCTAGGCCAACCCATTGTGCAGTATTTGTCACAGTAGCTCTGGCAAACTAAGAACCCCAGGATCACCTTTTCCAATCACTTAAAACTTTTACAAAAGACCCGATGACCAAGAGGTTTCTGCTTTCAGACAGGGAGCTATTAAAGACCTGGCTTCCGTGTTGGACAAGGAAGAAGAGGGGAAAATATAACAAACAAAACACATATTGTAACCATTGGCCAGTTTGATGTAATTATGAATTCCAAAAATACAATTGGATCATGCTTGTAAACTGATCTGTTAATCTGGTCATGATTAAGTTATGATTAGGGCATTGACTGGGCCACATCAGTAGGGCGTTGAGCCTCACCCCTTGGTGGGTGGGGAATCGAATATAAAAGCAAGGCAAAGAACAGAGTAGAAGCAGTCTTTTGAGAAGCAGTTTTGATGTTGGAAAGAAGGTCCCAGGAGAAGAGAAGCAAGCCGTTTGCCTGATCGTCTACAGCTGACCTTGTGGAGGAAACAGGAGCTAAGCCCGGAGAGAGACGCAGCCCTGGGAAGAGAAGAACCCCAGAAGCCTGAACCCTGACAAACACGGACCGCTGTTTTGCTCTAACAAGTGGCAATGGACTGTGGTGAAAGAAGAAACTTAATGCTTTATGGCCTGGTATCTGTGGACTTCTACCCCAAATAAATACCCTTTATAAAGACCAACCCATTTTTGGTATTTCACATTAGCACCCCTTTGGCTGACTAATACACATATTAATATGAAAAAAAAAAATCTCCCCACATAGAATTGCTACAGCAGTGAGGTGTGGTTGCTGTAAAGTTGGGGAAGAAATGAGAACTACTGGGTCAGAGTAGGCTGTGATTATATATTATATCCTGTGCATCAAGGGAATCAGTAAGTTATTTAAGTATGTTAAACTCTCTCCTTATGTCCTTTTCCTCATCTTAAAGAAAGGACTTTTAAAGAGAGTACCCATGTGTCTTCTTTGCTACTTTGTGAACTTCAAGAGAAATGGAGAAGAATACAAGCCAAGCCACACACCTTTAATGAAATGTGCCAAGAGCTGGGTGTCTGCACTTACAGATATCCCTTTCAACTGAACTCATTTCGCTTGACTCCAAAAATCTTTGAGTCTTCTTATGAAACTTTCTTCATGAACATGGGCTTTGAAGTCAGGTAGACCGGCTTCACCACTAACTAGGTGTACTACACTGGGCAAGTTAGGTGGCTTCTCTAAGCCTCAATTTACACACCTGCAAAATGGGGATAATAACGGCTACCTCACTGTGGGGGGATGTATTTTATGTGGTTAGCCCCATGCCTGACAAAGAGCTAAGCACTCAATAAATCATAGCTTTTGTGCAAAATTACCAAGAGCTATTAATTGTTACCTCCCTTTGTTTGATCTTGCTGGAAGTCAAAACTAATCTCTCTCTGACCTTTTGATGTCATTAAGTTCGTGTTCCCGTTGGCTTGCCCTAACTCTTGTCTTTATCCCCTAAATCTCCACAAAGAGTGACACTCCCCCTAGTTGGACCCTGGAAGCTTTGCCTGGCTCCACCCCCTGCTATGGGTTGACCTTTCTGCACAGGAACCCATAGAAACCACAGACCCCTCAAGAAAGTAGATTAGTTGGTGGTTGCCACAGATGCTATGCCCCGGAGAGGTTTTCCTGGAGGGAAGGACAATTTCTGAAAAAGTGGATGACACACTTTTGTCTGGGGACACAATCCTTCAATCAGGACAGCTGACTTTTCAGATGTCCATTCTCAAGGGGATGGGTGATGTTGGGAAGTTGGGGGTGCCAACTCCCAACTCCAGATTCTCCATTCTGTCTGGCAGCCGGAAAGCAGAATTAAATTGGCAGAGCTCTGTGTGAGGAAAGACAGCACAATCCTATTAGAAAGCGCCTCGCTATTCCAGGGGCTCAGTTACCCCGGGTAGCTATTTTCTCTCTGTAAGACATGTAAATACATCACAGCTGCTGTCCTTGGCATGGCTGCATTCCAGCTGCCACAGAGCCTGAACCTTTATCGCATCATCTGTCCTTGTAGATCAGTGCCGTGGGGACGCCTGTCGAGAATCACAACAGGAGTGATGTGTCTGCCAGCAGATCTCACAAAAGGAGCCCAAGAAAAATGAGGAGGGACAAGGGAATCCTTCCATTTCTCCCTCTTAGGTATTCTCTTCCTAATTATATGAAATCATCTTTCCTAGAGACCCTAAATGTCCCTCAGTGTAATTACTTATTTTTATAGCTGCTGCCATCTACCAAGTATCACCGACATCTGTTAAAAATGATAGAAGGCCAGTGCCTTTGAGTACGTGTATCAACCAGCCTATTGTTTGACGAGTCACTGCAATTGAATTTCAGATGCATGTGGGTACCATTTGACAATAAACCAAATTTTATTGAAGTTAGGCAATTTTCTCTGGAAGAGAGACAGACAATAAAATACTAACAAAAAAAAGCTAAAATGAAACAGAAGTGTGAAACGCTGAGCAGATGAATTGAAACAGAACTCGGATATAGACTAGAAAATAATATATCCTCTATACGTGTACTTCCCCACCCCTGCCCTAAAGTTTGAAACTTTATTGTTATATCAGATCCTCATAAAAATCATCCGTGGAAATTGAAAGTATTTGGGTAGCCAAAAACTCTCTTTCGAACTTCATATCTAAAGTTCTCCTTAACTTTCAAATGTAATGTAACTTGATAAAATGCTTTCATTTATTCACAGGGAATCAAATTGTGCTTCCAAAGGGGACTTGATTTTAAAAATTCTTGTGGCCCAGCACCTGGAGGTTTTTGCAATTGAATTGTAATGGTGTGCCTAATTCTGTCTTAAAGCCAAACGTATGCCCTCGTCATGGACAATACTAAACTCATGAAACATTGAGTGCTTTTTAAAAATGAAGTTTTGTTTATTACGAAAGCAATTACACACACTTTACTGTAACACCAGAAAATACAGATGAGCAAATGAGCCATATTAAGAGTTATAATTCAAATTGCCTAGAAATTACCACTGATAACCTCTTGGTATACTCATTCTAAGTGCTTCTATATGCATACAAATATATATACACATCAGATGGTCCTCCCATATGCATGAAAACATCTCCGTGCATACTATGTGTCTCACACATATGCAAACACCCATGCAAAGATTTCATGTCTTCTGGGCACACACAAAAATACACGTCTTCTATGTGCATGCAGACTCGCATGCACAGCATGCAAACACATGCATACAAACATACATGTACACCATATTTGTCATGTGCACAAAATATCTGTGCTTTTCATGTGCACAGACATACATGTATATAATGTGTAGTTCACAGACATACAAACACACATGTATCATGTCTTTCATGTACATGTAGATATACATGGATGCCATGCCTGTCTTTGTATGTGTGTGCATCTGGGTTTTCTATTTTATTTTTATTTATTTTTATTTTTATTTTTTTGAGGTTCCGGGGCTGGGAATTGAACCCAAGACCTCGTATGTGGGAAGCCAGTGCTCAACCACTGAGCCACATCAGCTCCCCTGAGTTGGTTTTTTCGTTTGTTTGTTTGTTGTTTGTTTTGTTTGTTTTTAGGAGGCACCAGAAACCAAACCCAGGACCTCCCATGTGGGAAGCAGGCACTCAACTGCTTGTGCCACATCCACTCTCTGTATCTGTTTTTTTTTTAATGGAATGTTGTGTTGCCTGAATTTTCACTTCGTATGGTTTTTCACTTTTGTGCAGAGTGGACACAATTGCATCAATAGACATCTTTCTGCTGCAGCATGATTTTTAACAGCTGTCTAACGTTGCATTTTGTGTGTGCTTAGCCATCGATTGCGTGGATCCCCTGTGGTTCGTCATTTAGGCAGCTTTCCGTGTAGTTTCCATGGAGCATCCTCAGTCTGCCATCAGGTCAAGCAGATCTGTCTGCCGACCAGCATTCGTCTCACTTTACCCCAGACTCACGTAGCCTATGCACTTGTCATTTGTGCAGCATGCTTCAGCCATGAATTAGAATTACTTACATTCGGCTGTAATTTCCAGTTCCCTCTTTGCTTGGGGGCAGGATTGTGCCTAGACAGACTTCTGCATTCCTGAACTGCAATCCTGTTCCATCCCTTTTCATTAACGTTTACGGATCTTTGTCCCGCATGGCATGCTTGCACGTTGCAGATTCTCAATAAATGTTTGTTGAATGGGAAAACATTTCTACAAATGGAATTCCGACTAAAGAACCTGAGGGACCGCCTCATTCTTTGTTTTAGCACAATGTTGTGGTTCAGAGTGAAAGCTTTGAAACCAGGCCGGCATTGGCTCAAGGCTTGGTTCTATGCCTTGGAAGATGGATGACCTTGTCCTTTAACTTCCCAAACCTCCGTTTCCTTAACTGTAAAATGCTGTTAGTCATGGTACTTTCTCCCAGGGATCATGAAGATTATAAAAGACAGCACAAGTAGAATTGTGAGTGTAGTGTCTGGTATGCAATCGATGTAAACTATTGTTATAATTATTGGTGATTTTTTTCCTGAATAAAATAGATGAAAAGTAAAGACCATGTGCTCTTAGTGGATCCTGAGTTGAATTTAATTAAATCATTTCTTAGCATAAGAGAAAAAAAAAAAAGGGTGAAAAAGAAAATGAGAAATTTCTGACTGATAGAGCTTTCTGAACTCCTGCAGGGCCTATCCATCTAAAATCATTGACCTGGAGCTCTGGTGGGTGAGTCTGTTTGCAAAGCTTTCAGGGGTGTTGGGGGGGGGGTGGTAATAATGATAGCCCCATTCTCAGGGACTGCACAGTGTGTTTTGTCTATGGGGTACAGTGCAATTCAGTTACTTGCTTCTGTGTATGGCTTTGGTTTCCAGACAGAGAAATTGCACTGTAGAGAATTGTTAAAAAATAATGGCACACCATTACAGACCGCTGGACTGTATCCACACCCAGAAGCCAGCATCAAATTAATCTAGAATGTATGGGGAGTGCTCTGCCAAGTCTGCCGGAAGCCATAGCCCTTCCCTGCTCGGGCTGTTGCTATATCTCACTATGGGTTTCCATGACATTTTAAGCAAAAATGCCTCTCTCGTGGGGGTTCTTACTCTCCAGAATGTACAAGAATCCCCCCGAATAATTTTTTTTTTTTAATGCAGATTTCCTCGCCCTACCCAGAGATTCTGAGTCAATGTACCTATGGGTCAAGAATATGAATTCGGACACTTTCTGGGAAGTTCTGATTTAGATGGTCCATGGACCACATTTTGAGAAAGCCTGTTTAAGGAGTTTTACCAAGTACCTACACAGTAGAAAGGAAGCAGCTTGTTTCCTGATACTGTTCTTTAATTCCTAGACTATACCCTCTTTTTAAATTCTACTAAATATATGATATAAGGACACATCGGAGTAAAAAGCCTATATTCCAATAAAACTGTCCTTCACAGCTCTGGAAACTTAACTGTTAGCTTCAATTACTCCCTTCGTTAAACTCGGAAGTCTCAGGGCTCTGTGAGAAATTCAATTGTTTTATTGAAGGTTTCGGGTAATTTCCGCTGCCAAAATGTTTTTGAAGATTAAAAATTGCTACATGGGCTCTCAGTAGTATTATTGTATTATTACATTTCCCGACAATAAAATTAAATATTTTTATTTTCATCTTTTATGGTAAGCACAGCTAATATTAAGTATGTTTTTAAAAAGCCCTTTATCTCCCCAGAAGGGAAAAATAGTCAAGACCTGCTCAGTGCAGATATTGAAAAAAAATTTTAATTTAAAAATGGTCCTCAAAATCTGTTTAGTATTGTTTTCTTACCTTTCACCCTGTTGTTAGTTAACAGTTATTTCCAATGACTTGCTTTCAACAGATTTTATATATTATTGCTAATCAGCACGATGAAATGTGTTCACCTTTAGACAGCTTGTTTTGACTCAAATGGCATAAAAATCCCCTTGGTTGCCTTGTGTTACAATGTGTTACAAGAATATCACATACCTTAACCTTTACAGACATTTAAAACAAATATGTGGACCTTTTTATATCCGTAAAGATGTAATAGAAGCAGCGGTGTTTAGTGGAATGAGTTTCACACGCATTTATTTCCTACCTCTTCTATGTTCTCAAGCGGTATCTTGGACAAGCCACTTCAATAATTTGAACCTCAGTTTTGTCATAAGTAAAATAAGGAGTGTGAATTTTTGAGGGAGGGAGGGTGATATATGAAAAATAGGGAAAGAGAGAGATTTCTCTGAACACTGCTTGGGGGCCCCTTCTAACATGAATAAAGTTGAGAGACCCTCTTAGACTCCTAGGCTAAGTACAGAGTACCAGAGATTGGTGGTTTGAAATAACAGAAATGTCTTGCCTACAGTTTGGGAGACCAGAAGTCTGAAATGAAGCTGTCAACCAGGTCATGCTTTCCCTGAAGTCTGTAGGGTTCTGGCCAAGGCTTTCCAGCCAGAGGCATACCTCAGTTTCCGCCTCTATCACAGAGTGTCTTCTCCCCGTCAGTCTCCTACTGACTGTGTCCAAATCTCCTCTTCTTATGAGGACACCAGTCCTCTTGGGTTGGGACCCACCCTCATCCACGCTGGCCTCATCTTAATGAACGACCTACTCCAGGATCATATTTCCAAGTAAGGGATTAGGAATTGAACATATCCTTTGGGGCGACCCAATTCAATTCTTAACAGACCCCATCAACCCCCACCCCCAAGACTTCCCTGCAGTTTTGAAGGTGTAGGGTCCCAAAGGGGGGGGGGGGCTGGAACATCAGTCGCAGCCACCAGTGAGGATCCACTATGTCTCATAAAGATTCAGAGAAGCCACAGGCCGAGTGGACGAGTTGGTAAAACCCCAGCGCTTCCGGTGCACCGGTGACCCCTGAAAGAGATGCCCTGCTAGGGCTCAGCGGAGCAGCTTAGAGAGTGGCAGCAAGGCTTGCTTGAGCCCGTGTGAGAATTACCCACAGAAATTACAGTTACTTGAGGGACCTGAGGAGTAGGTATGCAATCATCAATGCACACTGAACACGTGACGATGGACTATTCTACATTTATAATAAATCTACTCAGAGAAGAAGTAAGGTATTGATAACTTTATGTTTCAGATGGCAAAACAATTGGAAAACATTCAATGTCTTACTTATATCCCTTTGTAGTATATATGATAATCCTAGAATCTGTGTTCTAAATTACATTTTAACAACAGCCCTGAATGCAAATTAAAGCCACAGTGAGATACCTCTGCATACTTATTAGAGTGGCTACAATTAAAAAGACTGCCCATACCAAGTATTGGAGATGATATAGAGGAACTGGGACTTGAACACTGCTGGGTGGGAGTATAAAATGGTACAGCCACTTTGGAAAATGGTTCGTCAGTGACTTAAAAATATAAACATGCACCAACCTTATTTATTATCCAAGCATCTCCTCCTGGGCATTTATCCCAGAGAAATAAAAGCATATGTCATCCAAAGACATGTATAAGAATATTCATAGCAACTTTATTTGAAAACAACTCAAATGCCTATTGACAGTTCAAAGAATAAACAAGCTGTGGTATGCAATGGAATATAACTCAGCAAGAAAAAGGAATGAACTGCTGATACATTCAACATTGTGGACGAATTCAAAAGGGTGATGCTTAGTGAAAGAAGCCAGACAAAAGAGCACATACTGTGTGATTCTGTTTATATAAAATTCTACATACGAGGAAACTTTGGGGGGCAATGAAGAAGCTCATCATCTTGATTGTGGTAATGGATTCATAGGCATAGTCACATCTCAAAACTTATCACATTGCTCACTTTAAATGTGTGCAGCTTAAGCATGGAAATTAGACCTCAATAAAACTGCTAGGAAAAAAAAAAGAACTTAACATTTGGTGTGCCCAACTATACTTAACACTGTCCTAAAATTTTGTCACTACATACTGTAGCAGTTTGGCAGTTTGATATAATTATGAATTCCAAAAATAGATATTGGATTATGCTTATAAACTGGTCTGTTCATCTGGGTATGATTAAGTTATGATTAAGGCATTGACTAGGCCATCAGGAGGGTGTTCAGCCCCGCCCCTTGATGGGTGGGGTCTCAAAGATAAAGGACATGGCAAAGGACAGAATTGGAGTTTTTTTTTTGAGTTGGAGTTCTGATGCTGAGTTATGAGCTGAAGCCCTGGAAAGTAGCCACTGACAGGAGATTCGTCGTGAGGAAGGGAGCTTGGTCATGAGGATGGAGAGAAGGCCCCAGGAAAAGAGATGAGCCGTTTGCCTGATAGTCTACAGCTGACCTTGTGGAGGAAACAGAGGAGCTGAGTCCAGAGTGAAACGGAGCCCTGGGAAGAGAGGAACCCAAGAAGCCTGAACCCTGGCAAACGTCGGCAGCTGTCTTGCTCCAACACATGACAACAGACTTTGGTGAAGGAAGAAACTTATGCTTTATGGCTTGGTAACTGTAAACTTCTACCCCAAATAAATGCCCTTTATAAAAACCAACAAATTTCTGGTATTTTACATAAGCACCCCTTTGGCTGACTAATATAACAACTTACGGATTTTTGGTCTCATAAAATATTTGTAATATTTCCAGAGATCTCTGAGACCATTTTAATTCTCTTCCCTCCTGCATATGCGATTGGATATCAGTCATGGTTTAGAGTCCCATGAATATGATACCAAAGGCATATTTAAATGCCCAAAGAAGCAGGGCCAACCGACCTCCTTAAAGGTACCAGGACATACTTCCAAACTCAGGGTCAGAGGACAGTGCACACAAAAAAATTAGGGCTCATAAAATTTAAATCTCTGTAGAGCAAGCTCTTCAGACAAACTTGGGATCTCAGTAGTAATACACAGGCATCTTGTTCTGTCTCACTCTCAGGGCCACACAGACCATCAGGCACCCAGGAAAAATACAAGAGGAACTGCAGGTCATGGGGCCACCTGTCCTCTGGAAACTGGGGGCCACTGTGTAAGCTCACCCCACCCAGGCAAGGTCAGTAAGCTGCTATGGGAGTCTGGAAAATCCAGACTGATTCCTTCACCTGCTCTGATCCTAGCCAAACTGGGGGCACAGTCAAAGTGAGATTGTCCTCTTGATTCCACCAGTGGAAGAAGAGGTTGCCAACTCCCCTAGCCTAGAGAAGTGTTGCACTAATGATTTGACAGAAACACTCAGGCTCAGAAATCATGAGTAGATTCATCCATCAAACCCCTTGTGTCTATAAATACATATATATTTTATAAATATAAAAAGTTCCTGCCTTCTACCTCTTTCCATGATTGTTTTCGAGTAAGCACTGAAATAGGATTACATCATCAGATTCAAAAATAAGAAAATCCATAAAGGAGAATCAGGTCTAATACCCTGGTGTGTGTGTGTGTTTGCAATGCAGTTAGGGCTGCTTGGTTCAACTGCCTCTCTGCAAGTAAAAATCTTCTTTCCGGTGGTGAAAACTTGTGTATTATTATCCTAGGGCTGCCCAAACAAATCATCACCAACTTGATGGCTCAGAACAACCAAAATTTATCTCTTATGGTTTTGGAGGCTGGAAATCTAAAATAGAGGTGTCAGAGGGCCATGCCCCTTCTGAAGACTCCCTCCTTGATCCTTTCAGCTTCTAGCATTTCCAGCATTTCTTCACTCGGGGCCACATCACTCCAACCTCTGCCTCACTCTTCACATGGCCGACTCCCGATTTTTCCCCTCTGTCCTCCTCTGTATGTGCCATCTCCTCCTCTTATAAGGATGACTGCCCTTGGGTTGACAGCCCACCAGGATGGTTTTACCTTCACTTAATTAAATCTTCAAAGACCCTTTTTTTCCAAATAAGGTCACATTCACAGGTACCAGAGGTTAAGGCATGGACGTAACATTTTTGGGACATCGATTCAACCCACTGCACCTTTTAAGTTGTGCTTTGACATTAGAAGTAATGTGGTCATGTAGGAGAATGACCTTAATCTTTGGAGATGCATGCTAAGGTGTTTAGGTGACAAAGTCATGATGTCTGCAGAGTACTGACAAATGGTGCAGGAAAAAGAAACAATAATATATATATATATAAAGATAAAACAAATGTGATAAAATGTTAAAGGTTATATGCACACCTCTTTCACTTTCCTTTAGATTTGAAATTTTTCAAAATCAAATTGAGGGAGAAACAAGCACAATTCCATCATAGTCCGTTTGCTATTCAAACTAAATTATTTTTTCTGTACTTGCAACACTACTGTAAGTTTGACATTGTTTCAAAAATATCAAAAGTCATGAGTTCATATTGATATATTTCACTCACATTTAACTTTAGATGATTTTATTGAACTTCTTTGGTTTCATATTTTATCTCTTTTCTTTTGTACAGAAAAATCTTAATTCCTGAAAACATTATCATAATTACTTATTTGCTTAATCATTATATCTATTTCTACCAGCAGCATTCAAAACGAAAATGCTTTATATCTATTTCTGAATGAGGTTTAAGGTTCCTTTGCATTTTCATTTTGAATCCAGTTAGGGAAGTAGAGTTAAAGCACTGTGTTCAAGTCACTTGAAACAATCTTTTTTCAAGTTATATTATCAATTTGTAATACAGTTAGGTTTTATTTGTTTTCATTTGTTTTAAATTTTAAGAATAATTTTATTTTATTTTTGAATACATAAAATATTTACATGGCTCCAAATAAAAATTACATAAGAAGGTGAACTCAGAGAAGTCTTGCTTTCATCCTCATTCTTTGTGGTAAACAATATTTTATTGATTTCCAGTTTATCTTTCCAATGTTTCTTTTTGCAATGATAAGCCAATACACACATATGCATATGTATGTATATATATACATAAAAAACATCCCTCTACTCCCTTTCTTCTGCAAATGTAGCACACTATATACAATGTTTTACACTTTGCCTTTTTCACTTAATATAAACCGAACATTCCATATTGGTATAGAGATCTCCCTCATATTTTTCATTACTTACAGCTTCATGGAATTTGAGTGTGTGGACATACCACAGTTTATTCAGCTGGTTCCCTATTGATGGATATTGGATTGTTTCCACTATTTTGCTATTACAAATAACGCTATGATAAATCACCTTAAAAATAAGATACTTCAAATGTATACTTAGTACAGATTCCTAGAAGTGGTATGTCTAATCAAGAGTAAATTCAACTATACTGTTGATATATATTGCCAAATTCTCATCCATGGGAATTGTAATACTTTGTAATGTTGCAAGCAATGAATGAAATGGCCTATTTCCCCACAGTCTTTTAAATACTAAAGGGAAAAATAACTTTCAATCCAAAATGCCATACCCAGATAAATTATTATGTAAGAAAAAGGGCAAAATAAAGACAATTTCTGCCACGCAAAGATTAAGAGAGTTTATCACTCACAGACCTTCACTGAAAGAACCAGTTACATGAGCAAGAAGAAAAGTGAACCTATAAAATAGAATGTAGTGCAAAAGCACTGGTGACCTCAGAACTTAGTGTCTTGGGTGGGGTTGTTTGGAAGTAAGCACTGGTAAGAGTTTTGGGTGCAAAATGTGCATTAGGAATCAACACCTTTGAAGGAAGAGAGATGAGATGGGACCGGCCAAAGGAAGGCATGCAGCTGCTTTGCCAGCCCCAAATGCCTCCGCCAACTTGGCAGGGAACTTGAGGGGTGAGCATTGCCGGTTAGAATATCCAGTCAGGTGAAAATGGCCAGGCCCTTAAGCCCTGCCTCCCCCAGACACTCAGCCTAATCATGAGAGAAATGTCAGACAAACCCAAATTGAGGGGCATTCTACAAATAACTACTGGCGTTCCTCAAAACTCTAAGGCTTATGAAAAAGAAGGAAATACTGAGCAAGTGTGATACAGTGTGTGATACTGGATGGGATTCTGGGGTGGAAAAGCTGGTGGAAAAATTAGTGAGAGCAGAATAAATTCTGGACTTTAGTACTAATAATATACCAATACTGTTTCTTAGTTTGAACAGAGGTACCACAGCAGTGTGAGATGATAACATCAGGGGAAAGCTGAATGAGGGGTATACCAGAATCCTCTACTATCTTTACAGCTTTTCTGTCAATCTAAAATTATTAAAAAATAAGTTCATTAAAAATACAATTTTGGACAAAATGGACAGAAACATACTTGACCGAATTGAAGCAGACATGTGGAAATCTCTTTTTTTCTCTTTTTCTTCTTTCAAGTCTAAAAAATTTGTTTTCAACCTCCTTTCAGGAAATTCTTACTTTTACCTAAGTCAGAAAGTCAAAATTGGAGTTTCTGTTGATTTAAAGAATAATCCCCACATTCACCCTTCCAGTGACCCATTCCTTCAGTCATGGGGGAGGGGGGGCATCAAATATGCCATCACCTCTGAGAGAAAGATGAGAGCTGGTTCAGCTAACCACAGGACATCCTTGCCAAATGACAACCTACTCAAGATTTTTGCTAGACATTGGGAGCTTGTTTTGGAAGAATTCTGTATTAGTCAGCCAAAGGGGTGTTGATGCAAAGTACCAGAACTGTGTTGGCTTTTATAAAGGGTATTTATTTGTGGTAGAAGCTTACAGTTGCCAGGCCCTGAAGAGTACAACTCAAGGTACCATGAGAGGTACTTTTTCACCCAAAGTGTGTTGCCACATGTTGATGCAAGATGGCGGGCGATGTCTGCGAGGTTTCAGCCTTCCTCCTTCCTCTTAAGGCTCCATGAGCCCAGCTCCTTCCCATCTCTGCTGTAGGCTGGCATAGGGCTCATCCCTCTTCCTGGGGTTCGTCTATTTCTGGGCTCAGCTGCTCTGGTCTCTCCACAAGGCCAGCTGTAAACTATCAGGAGAGTGGCTCAGCTCTCTCCCCAGGGCTCTAGCATCAAAACTCAACTCTCTGTGTTCTCCTTCTCCATGTATTTACTTCCCTGTTTTTGACTGAGTATCCATTTACATAGTCCACAGCTGTAGGCAGAGAATCAAACCGAGTCGCCCTAATAACATGGTCAAATAAAAGCCCTAATCTTGATTTAATAAAGTAAAAGTAAAACCTCTGAGTCTAATACAATCTAATATGCCCAGAGGAACAGACCAGTTTACAAACACAATCCAATATCTATTTTTGGAATTCATAAACCATACCAAACTGCCACAATATCATTTAATAATATATAAAGTAACTTTCTTTAAATAGTCAGCACTATTAAGAAGTCACATTGTTGAGCCTCCTTTCCATCAGTTCAAACTGAAATAATTTTCGAGTTAAGAAAGACCTGTTCGATGACTAATAATTCAAGCATGGCACTTAAACTCCTGGAGAACATGAACAGCTAATGGAACTCATCCATGAACTCTATGTGTTGCTGATTTTACATGGTAAACAATCTTCTTCCTCACCTCTCTGAGATTGCCAGTGTTTGCAGTGTTAGGTTTTGCCATCCCAGTTAATGGAACACCATGTTTCCATTTGCTTGGGCCAAAAGGTTAGAATCATCTGTGGCTCCTTGTTTTCTCTCACACACCATATCTAATCTGTCAGGAAATCCTATTGGTTCTTTTTAAAAACTATAACCAGAACCTCACCACTTCCGTTGCTTTCATCCAGATCTGACCCACCACCATCTCTTCCTGCATTATTGCACTAAGACTGCTCTTTGTTCCACCCTGGCCCAAATCAGTCTCTCTTTAAGATAACAGAGTGATGCTGGTATAACAGAAGTCAGGTCATGTCATTGCTTTGTTCCTGTCTTCAATGGCTCCCTATTCTTTCAGAGTAACATCAAAGCTTTTCTGTGGATCTCCATAAACTAGTGTGGTAGTTTGAGGCTTTTATAGACCCCAGAAAATTATGTTCTTAAGCTTATTCATTCCTGTGGGTGTGAACCTATTGTAGGTGGGATCTATTGTTTCAGTTACTTCAGTTGGGTGTGGTCCAGGGTGGGTCTTAATCCTCTTACTGGAGTCCTTAATAAACAGGATAAATACGGAGAGAGAAAAAAGACCAGAGAAGAGAGAGAAAGCCACAGGGGCTGTGAGAAAGCCAGTGGAATCTGAAGCAACAAAACCCAGAAGAAAAGGGAGAGAGCAACAGACATCACCATGTGCCTTGTCTTGTGAAAGAGGAGTCCAGGATCACCAGCAGCCTGTCTTTCGGGAGAAGGAATCACCTGATGAGGACTTGATTTGGACATTTTCATGGCCACAGAACTGTCAGCTTATAAGTTAGTAAGTCCCCATTGGAATAGCCAGCCCATTTCTGGTATATTGCATTTTGGCAGCCTAGCAAACTAAAACACATAGCTTCCTACTGCTTCTCCTCTCCTTATCCCCTACTCTCTCCCTTGCTCTCTCCGCTGCTGCCTCACTGGCCTCCCGGGGATCTCTCCAATATGTCAGGAAGGTCCCCATCACAGGGTCTTTGCACTCTCTTCCCCTGAACCCCCAGCCAGGACATCCTCATATCTCATCTCCTGAAAATCTTCCCTTAAATGTCTCTTCTCAGTGAGGCCAACCCTGATCCACCCCATTTAAAGTGAGGTCCCTTTTCTCATCTTTTCATATTACCTGCTAATACTTTGCTATTCAAAGTTGTGGCTCAAAGACCAGCCTCATCAACATCATCTGGGAGCTTGTTCAAATGCAGAATCTCAGACTCCAACCCTTTCCTACTGAATCAGAATTTACGCATTAACAAGATCCTGCAGTTAGATTTGTAGGCACATTAAAGTTTGAGAAGCACTGTTCCCACATACGGCACAACTTTCTTCTTTATTATATTGATTGTTTATCATCCTCATTTCCTCTAGTTAGTTCCACAAGGGTTAGGATTTTGGCCTGCTTTAGTCATGACAAATCCCAGAGGCTAGAAAGTGACTGGCATTATTTGCTGAATGGTGACTGTTTCTCTATAAATATCTCTAAAGATATTTATTTCTGCATGCCCTATCAGAGCCAGTGATTTAAACTGATAGTCTTAGATTTAACTCTGGGTGGGGAACAGTAGAAAATTAAAAAAAAAAATTCACATCTTCTAGGCCCTTAAAAATTATATCAGTTCAGTGATATATACATTTAAAGCACAAGTAGGGAAAAACAAATGCATAACCCATATGACACAGAAATGTAAAGGAAAAAAGAAGCTGAAGGGACACAACTGAATGGTAATGGAATCATTTCCCTTTACTTGGACGAGTACCCCTTCCTTGTAAGCCACTTGTGATGGTTGAAGCTGTATGTACTCCAGAAAAACATGTTCTTAAAGTTAATCCATTCCTGTGGGTGTGGACCCATTTTAAGCAGGATATTTTGGTGAATAGGATCTTAAGATCTGACCCGCCTCATTCAGGGTCCTTTACAAGAGAATTAAATTCAGACAAAGAGAAAGCCACGGAAGCAAGAAGTTGAAAGCAAAGAAACCTGGAAAAAGGAAAGACTAGCAGATGCCGCCATGTGCCTTGCTATATGATAGAGGAGTCCAGGATCACCAGCAGCCAGTCTTTGGGGGAGAAAGTATCTCCTGATGATGCCTTGATGTGGACATTTTTTTCAGCCTCAAAACTGTAAGCCTGTAGTTAATAAATTCCCCTTATTAAAAACCAACCCATTTCATGGTATCTGCATTTCGGCAGACTAGCAACTTAGACTTCTGCTCTTGTCAGCCCTAGCAATGGAGTCAGATAGCAGGAAGAACACTGAGCTGGGGGTCAAGAATGCTGATGGATGGTTTCCCACATGGCACTAACTTGCCTTGCATGATCTTTAGCCCCATTCCTCAGTGTCTCCATTTGTAAAATGAGGGAATTGAACCCAAAGACCCACTCCAGTTTCCAGACCTTCCCATTCCTTTCTAGGAAAACAAGTCCCAGGGGGATATTCCTTTATTTTATTTCCTTATCTTTGGTACTGGTTCTGTGCTTGACCTGCCCTGAATTGCAACAATGAGTGACTATGATACCAATCTCTGGGTAAACCCTACAAGTTTCCAGTGGAGAGTGCCTGTGTGTATGTGTGTGTGTGTATGGGGTGGGAGATGGCCCCATAGTAGGCACTAGGTTCTGTCCCTCCAGTGCCTGGCTGAGCCACCTCTACCTGCAACAGCCTCTGATATCCTTTTCCCCTGAACACACTCTAGCCTGAAGTTTGACCAGGAATGGTCCATCCATGGGTTTGGTTTGGGAATAATAGTCTCTGTATGGCCTCACATTTGGGAGCTTGTTTTAGTTTGCCAAAGAACTGCCAATGCAAAGTACCAGAAATAGGATGGCTTTTATAAAGGGCATTTATCTGGGGTTAAAGCTTATAGTTACAAGGCCATGAAAAGTCCAAACTGTAGCACCATCAGAGATGCTTTCTTGCCAAAGTCAGTTGCTATTAATCCTCATGTGTTGCCACATGCTGCAGTAAGATGGCTGCCAATCTCTGCCAAGGTTTCAGCCTTCCCCTCTGGGCTCACATTTTTCTCTGCTACAAGGGTCCAACCTCTTGGGGCTTCATACTTAAGCAATCCTCTCTCTTACATGGCAGGATCAAACATGGCAGCTCCTTTTCCTATATCTGTCTGCCTGTGTCTCTCTGTTCATCCATTTATATCAGGTACAGTAAGAGGGCAGAGATTCAACACAAGCCATGCCTTACTCATGTAGTCCAATCAAAAGCCCTAAAGCGACCTTATCAAGTAATCTAATCAAAGGCCCCTCAACTGAATTTAATGCAATCAAAGGGTAATCATACCCACAGGATTATAATTAGAAACACAATCTTTCTCTTTTGGGGATTCATAAAATAATTTCAAACTGCTGCAGAAAATATGTATATTTGTAGATTTAGTAGATAGAGAAGCCCCGCAGTGCTAGTGCTCTACTTGAGCTTGAGACCAAAACCAACGAACACATTTTTACTGGGTACCTGCTATTTACCAAAGGCTGCAGGGCACCATCTCCAGAGTGCTCTGTTGCAGAACACTGGTTTTGTGGGGTTGTTCCACCATGTTACTTGGAGAAAAGATGCCTCAATCTTACACTGGGCTTAGCAAAATCAAATGTGCTCCTTTTAAGCAGTACTTTTCAGAGTCTAAAGACACACATGCATGTGGGAAACTTCCAGAAGAGAGAATGTAATTGAGGCATCTTCCCACATTCATGTGACCCTGTGAGTTTCCCTCATGTGAACCTTTTTATAAAGGATCATATTTTGGGAAATACACAGCAAGTGCTGTGATAAGAGTTAAAAAGATATCCATCTCAGAACACAGACTCACAGGGTCTCCCAGCACCCAGCCAAACCCATTGTTTCACAGACATGGAGCTGGGACCGGAGAGAATGCAGAATGTCCCGATGTCCCACAGCTCAAACTAGAAGCCACATTCCTGATTTTGCAGCTGAAGTAAAAGTCAAAGTATTTTTGCAAATGTTTATTTGACCATTGGTTCACCTTAAACCATTGATTTTTCATAGAGACACACAGAGTTTAGAAGGGAAAAGTCATTAATATTATAAGAAAAAGAACTTTCAGGTAACAAGCTTTTTAGCAGCCAAATATGTGTTCTCTAATGTCTCTGCATCTCAATGAATAAATAAATTAAAGAGAAAGTTTTGTACAGATTACATTATCAAGTTGAGGGTTATACTTTTTATTATGAGAAATAAAACTGAGGAGACAAAACACAATAATAAATACAATTTGACATGGTAAGTTTTCTCTAAGAGATATGATTTCATCAAAAGTATAATTATAGCTTTGACTGACCTCTTCAGTGTTTGATAAAAATTTTGAGTGGATCACATAACTTTGATCATTATCTCCATTATATATTTTAAAGCAAGATAGAGTATTTTGATCACAATCAGTTTTTAACCCTCTAATCTAAATGGAAACAGTACATCAATCTCTATTAATCCCAGATATACTCGTTTTGGTAGAGAGAAAGTCCACTGATGGGAGAGAAAAACTGAACTAGAATAAGGTGATTGATTTTTCTGGACTTTCAAACTAATTCCCTTGTCTTTCCAGGCTGGAGAAAAGTTGTTTCCAGGTGGTCTTAAAAATCGGACCTATTCTGGAAACTCATTGGGTTCAATATTTGGTATCTAACTAATGATAATTTGGTTGCCAGAACTTTCCTTTTTTGATTGTGCTGTCTTACTATAGAAGCACAATCAAACAGGAAGGGCATGGCCATTCAACTGTTCAAATAGTCTCTAGTCTTTTGCTTCATTAATAGGAAGGTAAAATGACTATTTAATGAGACAAGTTATTAAATATATATTTGTACATACAAGACTGTAATACATTCAAGTATCTGGGAATGTTATTTTCAATAAAGCCAAGATTCATTTCTTTTTTATTCCTTCGCCTTGTTCATTAGTGTGGGAAAACCTTTTTAGTAGCTAGAGCTCATTTTCTCTTATGTACTTTTCTGTGCTTTCAAATTGGACAAAGTAACTTAATTTCAACACATAGATCTAGAGGGTGAATCTATGTTCCCTTCTTTTCAGGCAGACGGGGACTCCTAAAGTTAAAAAACAAAGCAGTTTCTATAGAGACAGAATCAAGGCTGTCTATAATATTTGTAAAATTTTAAAAAGACAATACTACAAGTTTGCTGCTTCAGACCAACAATATTGTAATTGTTTTTGTTTGCTTTGGTTTGCAAAAAAATATAGTCTTTACTACATAACTACATAATTGAAGATTGCTTGTAATCATTGCCTTAATTTGACCTGTGATTAGTAATTTGAAAATGATACCTTACAAATAATTTTAAAAATACATATTTCTTAATTCTGTCCCCTGAAATGTCCTATAAACAATGGCCAATTCAGTAGAAATGGATACCCCTTAGCTCCTACATTTCCCAAAAAACAAACAAAACAAAAATCCAGAAGGCTTCTTGGAGAAATGGGTAATTCTAGGTCTACGAAGAGAGTATAAAAGATGAGCCTAGAACATCTTGTCACTCCAGGCAGCTAGGAAGCTGTGAAAAGACTACCAGGCCTCATGAGCCTGCAGAGGTTCCCACTGGACAAAGTTGAGATAATTCAAACATCAATAAGTATAATAGCTTCAATGAATTGAAACACACACAGTCTGGTTAAATCCATGAGTTCATAATTGTTTAAAAAAAAAACAAGAACTAAATAACTGATGAACCAACTTGTTATTTTGAAAATGAGTAAATGAAGGGAAAGAAATATTTTCTATGATTCCTATACAAACTGTACCATTAGTAACTAAATTATAGAAGAGGGGAGTTTCTCTTTACAGAAATATTTTAGTCAACAAATGAAGAAGGCATGAGAGAGAACCGCCATTTTGTAACTCCTAATAAATTAATGGATATATGTATTGATAAACAGTTGCTACTATAAGGTAGGGTGAGAGATAGAGATGAAGAAGGAAGTGGAGATGGAGATGGAGGAGAGAGAGAGAAAGAGTGACCCAGATGTTAGTTACCTCCTAATGGAAGAACACATCTTCACCAATGAAATACTGCCCTCCAACCGTCTTCTGTTAAAAAAGGAACCTGAATATGATGAAAGACTGTAGATACAACTACCAATTGAGAGGGAATACAGAGGACCAGGGAATATGTTAAACCACACTGCGGGGATGCCATCAGCAAACTCTAGTCTGGGGAGACACTAAGGACAGCAACCAATTTTCTAACATAAATAAAATGCAAGAGGGAGGTCCTTTAGGTTGAAAAGGATTTAAGAGACATAACAAACAATCACAACTGTGGACCTTACTTAGAGCTTGATTAAGGCAAGCAAACTAGAAAAGGAAAAGAAATTATGACATTAGTGAGTCACTTGGAAATTTGAATGGCTGGATATTTGATGATTTTGAGGAATTATTTTTAATATTTTAAAGAGGTGATAATTGTATTGTGATTATGTGGGGAATAAAAGAATCTTTCTCTTTTACAGTTACATACTGAAATGTTTACAGATTAAATGATGAGGTCTCTAGCTTTTTCTTCCAATTAACACAGGAGGGAAAAGTAGGGATGGTAAAATGAAACAAAATTGCCCACAAGTTAAAAATTATTGAAGCTGGGTGGGTACATGGAGATTTATTATCCTATTCTCTATTGTGTAACTTTGATAAATATAATGAAAAGCTTAAAAAAATAGTAATAATATGCAAATAGTAAAATCAAAATAGAAAGAATACTTAAGATTATTCAAATAACAACTAAATCAGTATATATGAAAGAGTATATAATTTCCTCCCTTTATTCAGAGGCTCATGATATAAAGGCTCTGTCTAAAGATCTCCTCTCCTACAATTCACAAAAAAGGATAAAGATTAGAAGTCTTGAATTATATTGTGATGACACATTTCTCTTGCATTGAATTAAAAAGTCTGTATTATTTCTACCAACTGCCACTTTTTGAATAATTATACACGCTAAAGGTTTTTCAAACTGTAATGAAAGCAAAACAGTACAATTATAATCCTTTATATGAGCATGGAAATTGCTAATTTAATACAAATATTTCATAGACTTTTTATCTAATTCTCACTAATCCATGGAATAGGTCAGCCAAGCATTATTAGTCCCATTTTCATGGGGAAAATCAAATATCCAAAGCTATTACTTGGCAGAAGAAGTAATAGAATCCACACTTTTAGCTTTCTACTTAATTTTTCCCTACATAATGACATCTCTTCAAAGAATATGATAAGTTTTAGTTTAGCTGGTATATTAAGATAAAGCACTTTACTTTGTCTTAAGAATTTTGATTGATATGATATAAATGCTAAGATTTAAATGCAAAAGCTAATTTATTTTTACGTTTAGTTTTTTTTCCAAAACTGTGACTCACAGACTTTCCACAAATTTTAAATTCTCCCAAAGTTTTCAAAAGAAAGTTTTTCTCTAACTTACATGAACATACATAAACAATAAGTGTATAGTAAGAGAGGCAAACTTTCCACTGATTAATCATATGGTGTGGTGCATTGATTTGTGTACCCCAGGTTGGACATGGTCTTGGTCTTGGTCCACATTCTAGTAGGTATGGACCCATTGTAAAAATAATCTCTTCACGATGTCACTTCCGTTAAGGTGTGGCCCAACTGAATCAATTGAGCTTTAATCCTGATTACTGGAGTCCTTTATAAGCAGAATGAAATTCAGATATATAGAGAGAAAGCCATGGAAAGAAGCTGGAAGTCAACGGGACCCAGAGGAGAAAAGAGAAGATGCTGCCATGTGCATTGCCATGTGATGAAAAAGCCAAGGGCCAAGGATCACCGGCAGCCAACCCCACAATGCTACAGTCTTTAGGGAGAAAACATCACCTTGCTGGCACCTTGATTTTGGACTTTTCTTAGCCTCAAAACCATGAGCCAATAAATTCTTGTTTAAGCCAACCCGATATATGGTATTTGTTTTATTTAATAGCTGCAAAACTAAGATAGATGGTAATTTGTTGATATATATATATATATTTCATTTTTTAAAAATTTATTGAACTATATCATTTATACATGAACATACATAAACAATAAGTGTATAGTAAAAGTTGTGAACTTACAAAACAAACACAGATAACATCATACAGGGCTCCCATACATCACTCCACAACAAATGCCTTGCATTGTAGTGAAACAGTTGTAAAAAATTATGAAAGAGCATCATCAAAGTCTTACTACAAATTTTAGTAAGTATCTTACATTTGGGGTATTTTTATCCCAACCACCCTACTTTTTTTGTTCATAAACTATACAATTTATTTAAAGTGTAAAATCAATGGCATCTGGTACAATCACTGAGTTGTGCATTTATCATTTCAATCAATATTAGAATATTTTCACTACTAAAAAAAAAAAAAAAAAAAAAACAGAAAAAACAAACCACTATCATACCCATATTTTAGTGCTACTAATTATGAATCCTATGATGTGCTTTCACCATTTCAATTCATTTCCAAACATTTCCAAACAACTTTTTACCAATTCTAAAAAGATTAAACCTCAGCTCTCCATTATCTAACCACATTCTTTTCTCTGGTGACTTATATTCTAGCTGTTTACTCCATGAGTTTGCTCATTATATTTAGTTCATAATAGCAATATTTGTCCTTGTGTGCCTGGCTTGCTTCACTCAACATAATGTCCTCCAGGGTCATCCATATTGTCATACACTTCATGACTTCATTTCTTCTTACAGCTGAATAATATCCATTGTGTGTATATACCACAGTTTGTTTATCCATTTGTCAGTTGATGGACACCTGTGTTGTTTCCATCTTTTAGCAACTGTGAATAATTTTATTATGAACATCAGTGTACATATGTCTGTTCCAGTCACTGCTTTCAGTTCTTCTGGGTATATACCTTATAGCGGTATTGATGGGTCACATGATAGATCTGTATCTAACTTCCTTAAGAACTGCCAAACAGACTTCCACAGTGGCTGTACTATTCTACATTCCCACCAGCAGTGAACAAGCGTCCCTATCTCTCCACATCCTCTCCAACACTTGTAGTTTTCTGGTTTGTTAATAATGGCCATTTTAGTAGGTGTGAAGCAATATCTCATAGCAGCTTTGATTTGCATTTCCCTAATAGCCAGTGATGTTGAGCAGTTTTTCATGTGTTTTTTCAACATTTGTATTTCTTCTTTAGAAAAATGTCTATTCAGGTCTTTTGCCCATTTTTTAAATCAGGTCATTTGTCTTTTTATTATTGAGTTGTAGGATCTCTTTATATATCATGGGTATTAGACCATTGTCAGATGTGTGATTTCCAAATATTTTCTACCATTGAGTAGGCTACCTTTTCACCCTTTTGACAAAGTCCTTTGAGGTGCAATCCATTTGGGTAGAATTGACATCTTCATGATGTTTAGTCTTCCAGTCCATAAACATGGAATGTCCTTCCATTTGTTTAGGTCTTCTTTGATTTCTTTTAGCAATGTTTTGTAGCTTTCTGAGTACAGATCCTTTACATTCCTGGTTAAATCAGATATTTGAGTCTTTTTGTTGCTATTGTAAATGGAATTTTTTCTTGATTTCCTCCACAGCTTGCTCATTACTGGTGTATAGAAATGCTATTGATTTTGGTGTGTTGATCTTATATCCTGTGACTTTGCTGAACTCATTTATTAGCTTAAGTAGCTTTGTTGTAGCTATTTCAGGATTTTCTAAATATAGGATTGTGTTGTCTGCAAATAGTAAGAATTTTACATCCTCTTTTCCAATTTGGATTCTTTTATTTCTTTTTCTTGCCTAATTTTTCTAGCTACAACTGTTGAATAACAGTGGTGACAGTGGGCATACTTGTCTTGTTCCTGTCTTAGAAGGAAAGTTTTCAACCTCTCCCTATTGAGTATGATGTTGGCTGTGGGATTTTCATATATGCCCTTTATTATGTTGAGGAACTTTCCTTTTATACCTATCATTTGAAGCATTTTTATCAATAAAGGCACTGGATTTTGTCAAATGCCTTTTCTGCATCAATTGAGATGATCTTTTTTTTTTTTTTCCCTTCGATTTGTTAATGTGGTATATTATGTTAATTGATTTTCTTATGTTGAACCACCCTTGCATACCAGGAATAAAACCCACTTGGTCGTGATGTTTAATTGTTTTTATGTGCTGTTGGATTCTATTTGCAAGTATTTTGTTGAGAATTTGTGCATCTATGTTCATTAGAGAGATTAGCTGTTAATTTTCTTTTCTTGTATCTTTATCTGACTTTGGTATTAAGGTGATGTCAGCTTCATAAAATGTGTTGGGTAATTTTCTCTCCTCTTCAATTTTTTGGAAGAGTTTAAACAGGATTGGTATTAATTTTTTTCAAAATGTTTGGTAGAATTCACCTGTGAAGCCATCTGGTCCTGGACTTTATTGTGTTGGAAGATTTTTGATGACTGATTCAATCTCTTTGCTTGTGATTGGTTGTTGAGTTCCTGTACTTCTTGTAGAGTCAATGTAGGTTGTTTGTGCATTTCTAGATATTTGTCTGTTTCATCTGGGTTGTCTCATTTTGGGGCATACAGTTTCTCATAATATCCTCTTATGATCCTTTTTATTTATGTGGAGTCAGACATAATGCTCCCTTTTTATTTCTGGTTTTATTTATTTGCATTGTCTCTCTTTTTTTCTTTGTCAGTCTTGCTAAGTGTTTGTCAATTTTATTGATTTTCTCAAAGAACCTGGTTAGGTGCATAGTTATTTATGACTGTTACTCCTTCCTGGTGGATTGTCCCTTTTATTAAAATATAATGGCCTTCTGCATTTCTTATCACTATTTTTGCATTTAAATTCTGTTTTATCTGACACCAGTATAGCTACTCCTGCTCTCTTTTGGTTATTATTTGGTTTTGTTGTTTTTCTCTATTATTTTTTGTTCTCAATTTCATTTATTTCTGCTCTAATCTTTATTATTTCTTTCTTTCTGCTTCCTTTGGGATTGTTTTGCTGTTCTTTTTCTAGTTTCTCCAGTTGTTCAGTTAGTTATTTGAATAGAGCTGTTTCTTCTTTTTTTAAGATAGGCATTTAGGGCTATAAATTTCCCTCTCAACACTGCCTTTGCTGTATCCCATAAGTTTTGATATGCTGTATTCTTGTTTTCATTTGTCTTGAGATATCTACTAATTTCTCTTGCAATTTCTTCTTTGACCCACTGATTATTTAAGAGTGTGTTGTTTAGCCTCCATATATTTGCAAAATTTCCCCTTTCCTGCCTATTATTAATTTCCAGCTTCATTCCATTGTGATCAGAGAGGGTGCTTTGCATAATTTCAATCTTCTTGAATTTATTGAGAGCTGTGCTGTGGCCTAACATGTGGTCTATCCTGGAGAAAGATCCAAAAGCACTTGAGAAGAATGCACAACCTGCTGATGTGAGGTGCAATGCTCTATATATGTCTACCAGGTCCAGCTTGTTTGTCATGTTGTTCAAGTTCTGTTTCCTTGTTGATCTTTTGTCTAGTTGTTCTATTTATTGATGTGAGTGTGTATTAAAGTCACCAATATTATTATAGAGACATCTATTTCTCCTTTCAGTTTTGCCAGAGTGTGCCTCGTATATTTTGGAGCACCCTGGTTAGGTGCATAGATATATATGACTATTACTCCTTCCTGGTATATTGTCCCTTTTATTAATATATAATGCCTTCTACATCTCTTCCCACTTTTTTTGCTTTTAAAGTCTGTTTTTCTGTCACCAGTATAGCTACTCCTGCTCTCTTTTGGTTACTATTTGTGTGAAATATCTTTTCCAACCTTTCACTTTCAGTCTGTTTGCATTCTTGGGTTTAAGGTGCATCTCCTGCAGGCAGCATATGGATGGCTCATGTTTTCTTACCCATTCCATTAGCCTATAGTTTTGATTGGGGAGTTTAATCCATTAACATTCAATGTGATTACTGTAAAGGCATTACTTACTGCAGCAATTTTATCCTTTGGCTTTAATATTGCATATCTTATTTTTGTCCATCTTTTTACTCATTTGGTTAACCTTTCTGATAGTCTTCACTTCTACACTCTTCTCCAAGCCTCTCTCTCTTTTCTTTTCTGGCTGCAGAACTCTCTTTAGTGTTTCCTGCAGAGCTAGATTCTTGTTTACAAACTCTCTTAGTTTGTTTATCTGTGAATAGTTGAAGCTCACTGTCATATTTGAAGGACAGTATTGCCAGATAAGGAATTCTTGGTTGGCAGTTTTTCTCTTTCAATACTGTAATTACATCAGACCATTATCTTCTCTTCTCCATGTTTCCTGAAGAGAAATCCACACTAAGTCTTATTGGACATCTCTTGTATGTGACGTTTCACTTTTCCCTTGCTGTTTTTAGATTTTTCTTTTTATCTTTGGCATTTGGTATTCTGCATATTATGTGTCTTGGGGTAGGCCTTTTTGGGTTTATTCTAATTAGGGCATGCCATGCTTCCTGGACACATATATTCATGTATTTCATGAGAGATAGGAAATTTTTGGCCACTATTTCCTCAAATACTCTTTCTCCCCCTTTACCCTTTTTGTTTCTTTCTGGAACTCCCATAACACATATGTTGGTGTGCTTCATGTTCTCATTCAACTCCTTGAGCCTCTGCTCATTTTTTCCCATTCTTTGCTCTCTCTGTTCTTCTTTCTCTTCAATTTCAGTTATTCTTTCCTCTTTGTCACTGGTTCTTTCTTCCATGATTTCAAACCTCTTGTTGTGTGCTTCTATTGTATTTTTAATGTCACTTATAGTGTCCTTCATTCCCATAATCTTTGTTATTTTTCTATCTAAGATTTCAAATTTTTCTTTGTGCTCACTCAGTCTTTTATTTCTTTAGACATATTGTCCTTCAACTCTGTGATTTGATTTAGGAGATTTATATGAACCTCACTGATTAGCTGTTTTAAATCCTGTGTCTCATCTGGAGCTTTGATTTGTTCCTTTGCCTGAGTCATATCTTTCTTTTACTTTGTATAGCTTATAATTTTTTGCTGATATCTAGGCATCTGATTCTGATGCTGAGTTTGCTCTGACATTGTTTTTTTCTCTTGCATAGAGATTTATTGTTAAGTAGTTGTGTGCTTCCAATGTTCTCTTTTTTTTTTTTTTTAATATTTATTTATTTATTTCTCCTCCCACCCTTTGTTGTTTTGCACCTGCTTGTCTGCTCTCTGTATGTTCTTCTGTGCTTGTCTTCTCTTTTGGTGACACCAGGAACTGATCCTGGGACCTTCCAGAGTGAGAGAGAGGCACTCAATCTCTTGCACCACCTCAGCTCCCTGGTCTGCTGCATCTCTTATTGTCTCTCCTCTGTGTCTCTTTGTGTTGCATCAGCTTGCTGTGCCAGCCAGCACTCCTGCGTGGGCCAGCACTCCTGCACAGGCTAGCATTCCATATGGACCAGCAGCCAGCTCTCTGCTAGGGCCAGCTCACAGCATGGGCCAGCTTCCTTTCACCAGGAGGCCCTGTGAATTGAACCCTGTACCTCCTATATGGTAGACGGGAGCCCAATCGCTTGAGACACATCCATTTCCCCCAATGTTCTTTGACTCTTGGTTCAACTTGTGCCCCTGTTTAACTGATCAAACTTAAGGACCCAGTAATGGGGTGCAGGCCAGTTTCCAAGGGCCTTGGAGAGGGCAGTAGTAAAGGTACCTTCTTGCCTCTTTTATTTATTAATTATTATTTTACCATTTTCATGCACTTTTTTGGTCTGGTCAGCAAATGGTGCTCTTTGGCAGCCCTCTCAGCTCAGATCCCAGGTGCTTGGGGGATGCATTCAGTGTAACTCCTCAGGCAGGTGGGTGGTACAGAAGCAATGTCCTCAGGGCTGGCCAAGCCTCATAAACAAACTTCTTCAGAGGCTGTTCTCCACCCTTGGCTAGCCACACCCTCCCTCCCTCTGCCTCTTCAGCAACCAGCCCAGGACAGTAGAGTGGGTCTTTTAGAAGGCAAATTATCTTTAGCTCCCCAGGGTTCTCAGGGCAAACAATGTCATGCCCTCCCCCCCTGCCTGGAAGGGTGGGACCCTCCAATGCCCCAGCCAAAGTTCACTGGCCAGAATCTTAATTTCTATACTTTGTGTCCCTCCCTCTCCCTTTTCTTGGGGAAGAGGACCCTGCCCGCTGCTGCTTTTGCAGCTTTACTCACTGGATTTTTCTGCTAGCTGAGACTCCTTTCATGAGCCCTTCTCTCTTCAGTCTTGCCTTCCACTGGTGTCCTGAACCCCAGAGCAGTCCTCCAGACAGTCTGCCCCAGACCTCTAGCTACTTTTTCTGGGAGAGAAGTGATCCTTCCACTTCTCTAATCCTCCATCTTCCCAGAAGTCCCTTGCTGATATATATTATTAAGGGGAAATTTTATTAGTTCAGTTATAACCCCTGAGAATTTCTGGCTTTATTATTTTATCATCTCTTCCCCATTCTACACATTATATCCCTGATATATTTCATCATTGTGTGTTCTTCAGCCTTAAAGAATGACTAAGTGCAGGGGGCGGAGGTGGCTCAAATGGTTGGGCATCCGTCTGCCATATGGAGGGACCTGGGTTCGATCCCCGGGACCTCCCGGTAAAATAAAAAATATATATATAGAAGGCACATGGGCTGCCAGGCTCTGTGTGCCAGTGAACCGACAGGCCCTGGGAGCCATGCAGCAAGATGATGATGTAACAGGAGAGAGATGCAGGGGAGAGACAAGACAAGATGCTCCGAAAGCTCTGAAATCCAGGAACCTAGGTGGCGCAGGTGGCAGAACACCTCTCTCCTACATTGGAGGTCTCCAGGGTCGAATCCTGGTAAAAACTGGAGGAGGAGGATGAGAAGAGATGGCAGGAAACAGACACAGAGAATTGCTCAGAGAATGGACACAAAACAGCAAATGGGGAAGAGGGGGTTTTAAAATGGATAAAGTAAATAAATAAATCTTTAAAAAAAAAAAAGAATGACTAAGTGCATAAATGTCAGAAATAACACCAGGGACTCTACCACAGAAGAGAGGAAGTCAATATTGATGAGACTCTGTTGTCCTTAACATTTAGAGCATCAGTTTCTTTGTAACTGGAAAGTCCTCACAGTATTTTCTTTAAAGGATAAAATGTGAAGAAGGATTAAAACAAAAAAAGCAAAACAAAATTTTAAAATAAGAAGGCATGGCCTATATGAAAAAGAGTAGAAATATATATGGTGACCACAGACTGAGATGAAAAGGCAATAGTGAAGCAGGTTAGTTTAGGAAAAGGGAAGTCGAGTCCAGGACCTGGCAGAAAAACATTCCTGTGAAACACATGACCATGGAACCCCGCCTGGAAACCCCCTGAGGGAAAGACCATCCACCAAGGAGGCTGCAGGAAGGACCCCACAGGAACCCCGTTTGGAACGAGATTGGAACAAGATCCCATTGGGGTCAAAGGAAAGCCCCAGATACCCTCAAGGGGCCTCACCATTGGCTCCCTGGGCAACTAACAGGTGAGGTAAACAATCAGAACAGCAAACAGCTGGGGCCCCTCCCCCAATAAGGAAAGTGAGGAGTAAATAATAGCTTAATAAAGATAGCCCCACAAGCCCAAAACATTCTCTCTGCCTACAGGAGCTTTCATCAGTATCTCAGTATGTAATCCTGTTATTTTCTCCCATTTCTCAATAAACTGTTCTTTTCTCCAAATTCTCAAAAAATTCTTCTTTACTGGCCTAACTAAACAGGCGTGCTCTTAAATTCTTTTATGTAACATAGTCAAGAACCTAGAGGAATCCATCACCCCTAGACTTCCCCCAACTTCAATAGGAACCCTCCAGATTAAGGTGAAAAGGAGATGGTGTGGTTAGGAAGGCTTACCAGGAAACTAAAAACACGACAGCAAAAGTAAAACCTACTTCTGAAGTAGTAGGAAGCTAAGTAACGCTATTGAAAATGAAATCAGTGATGTGGTAGACAAACTGAGCTGTTTGCTTCCAATGCAGAGGAAAAAGACAAGAGAAACATATGAGAAATAAGATGCAGATGGAGAAAAGTGGATGTAAATCCAATGCATAAATTTCTGAGGGAAAAAAAAAAACAGAATAAATGAAATGAGAAAGAGTGAGTTTCTCAATTTGAAGAAAACCTGTGTCTTCAATAAGGATCAATAAGAATCACTCTGTAGTAGGGGAGATCAAACCTAGTCAAGTCCTGGAAAATATTTTAAACTACAAAAATAAAAAAAGAGTCCTATATTCTTTCTGGCAGGAAAATAAAACTATAAATATAATATAAAAATAAAAAAATCAGGCTAGACTATAATCTAGGAATACTAAATACTAAAAAAATGTCCTTGACTTGAGAGGGAAGGTCTGTATTTCACTAAGTTTTTATTTGTTTGTTTGTTTCTTGTTGATTTCAGATAAATGTTCTTTATCATATTATATAACTGGTATTTTATTCTTAAATATTTACTAACACATTTTTAAGTATTCTATTAATTATTGGTTATGGAGGCTGAATTTCATCAAATCCAGAAGATCCCTATTACCAATTCTATGATTAAGCATCATTTAGATATCCTGGCCAATGCATAAAGATGGGAAAAAGAAATAAGGAAATAGTAGTAGAAGAAAAAAGATAAGTGCATCATTATTTTTGGACAACATAGTTGTCTCCTGGATAACCTAAGGAAATCAACTTAAAAGTTGTTCAAACTTGTAGATGATATTAATACTTTTCCTATAGGCCAGAAATTACCACTTATAAAATAAATGGGGGAAGCACAATCAAAATATCAATCACAATATAAAATGTGAGAGTAAATTTAATCAGAAAAATAAGAATCATGAAGAAAACTGCAAAAGATTTTTTTTAAAGACTTGAATAAATGCAGAAAGAAATTATTCCTAGAAACAAAGAATTGGGATTACAAATACATCAATTGCCCCAAGTTAATCCACAAGTAAGTATGGTTCCAATTAAAATCTCCATTTTTTAAAAGGTTTTTTTTTTTTTTTAGTGATAGGGAGAAGAGGGAATCAGAGAATTTAAACTAAATACTGCCAAGCTTATCTTGAAAATTAAATGCACTTGAACAGCTTGGTGCATTTTTTAAGAAAGGTGCTGAGAGGATGGCCTTATACTATGAAATTACAATAATTAACACAGATGGTCTTGAAGTCAAATGGTGTTCAGAATCATATCTAAATATAGATGAGATTAATATATGAAAACGATAGCATCTCAATAGATTTGAAACAATCTATTTGGTTAACCAAATGGGAAGGAATAAAGTTAGATCCCTGTCTTATACACCAAAATAAATCCAAGGTGGTTAATAATTTAAATGTAAAACTAGTAAGTGTCCTAATCTATAAAGACAAGATGAATAGATTAGTCATATAAAATTTTCAAAGCTCTTATATGCCAATCAACCCCCCCTCCTCAAATAAAACAAGGAAACAAAAAACAAACCTATTTTTGCTGCAAATAACAGATACCGGACTACTAGTGCTTTAAATAGTAAAGATATTTAATTATTTCACATAATAAAAAGTTGACAGTAAGTGGACTTTTTCTATATTTCTTTCCACCATCCTTGGAGTGTCAGCCTTTTATCCTCCTGTTGGCTATCTCACATAGCAAAATGGTTGCCACTGCTCCAGGCATTGAATCTATGTTCAAGGCAAAAATAAGCCATGTCTACTTTTCTGGCAATAGAGAAAGGGGTTGGCAGAGAGTGCTGAGTTAGCTAACCAGTAAGAACTGACCTACCCAGGAGTAACAAAGTTAGAGAAATGGCAAATTGGAGGGAAATTACTGATTCTGAATATATGGGCAAAAGGAGATGTATCCTTCCTTTATAAAGATTTATGACAAATCAATAAGAAAAAAAGAGAAAAGTATAGTAAAAAAAAAAAAAAAAGCCTAAGAATTCTAGAAGGCAACTTACTTGGAAAAGGAAAAAAAACAAACAAACAGCCACTAAACCTTTTTTGAGGCCACTTACACCATCTTCTTTATGGTAGGACCATGTATCTTCAAAATTCTAATTAAGTTTATTTCTTCCAAAATCAACACCTTCCAGAGCAAGGTAGTAGTTATGCAGGGATTTCATCCAGTTCCAACCACAGTTCCAGACCAGCCTTCCCCTACCCTCAATAGAATAGCCAGAGAGTTTCACACCCTGTTAGGCAGGGAGTACTTGCCCTAACCAGCAGGAAGCAGCTGCAGAAGAATGACCATTGTCCTTCAGCTCCCTCTTCAGAATAAGGGTGTAAACACTCTAGGGGGAAGTTGAGCCAGGTTAGTATAGGGAACAGGGAAGGCAGCTGGTCAGAGTGAAGCCATAATAGCTGGGACCCTCCTGGTCAGAACATAGCCACGAGACCCTGCCTGGAAACCCCCTGAGGGGAAACAGCTACTTGAGAACAAAGCCACAACTGCAGCTGAAAATCCCACCAAAAAGCCTGGTCACAAGGTCTTGTTTGAAAGTCCTGAGCTCAAAAGAAGTCTTGGATACCTCCAAACAGAAAGACCTTCCCATTGGTTCCCTGAAAGCTGACAGGTGAAGGTAGAAAGGCAACCAAATAGCTTAGGTCCTCCCTTAATATGGTAAAGGGGAAGGAGGAAAGGCCTTAAAAAGATCTACCCTGGGGCTCCACAAGTACATCTCACCCCATGGCCTGCACCCATGCACCCACGTACTGTCTCTATCCTTGTTTTTTAATAAACTCTTTACTCCCTTACCTAAAAAAAAAAAAAATGCCTAAAACTTAAAAATAAGAAAACCTTCATAGGAGAACTCACCAACACAACATAATCACAACAAACATAAACCTGAATAAATTTGACCTAAAAGATACTGTCCTTATGGTTTTGTCAACGGGAGATTTGGAAAAAAAAAAATGAGGGAGGAGATACTTGTTCTATTTTTAAAGGCTTTGCAAACTTTCATTATTCTGCATCAAATTCTTCTAATTTCCTTTGCATCTCTTTTGATTAAATATGCTTTGCACACAATATTAAATATGAATATACCACTTAGCAGTAAGAATTTCAGAAAAGGCATTCATCTGGAGAAGTTCGTTTTCTTCTGTTAGACAGACTTTTTATGGGGATAGGTGGGAAGGAGGCTCATTAATGGTTTAGAATTCATAATGAATATAATTAGCAAAATAACACAGGTTTCTGCCCTCAGGGATCTTACAGTCCAGTTGAGAAGGCAAGATACAGACATAAAAAAAGGAGTCCCTGAGGTGATGACAGCACAACTCTGTAATGAAAATGAGAGCCACTGAGTGTACACTTTGAATAGATTGTACAAAGCATGGGACTGAATAACACAGGGATTCCGGTGGTGGAAGATGAACTGTGGATAACAGAACAAAATGAGAACATGCTCTCATGAACTATAGCAAATATATAATACTAATACAGGGAGTTAATAATTGGGTGGGTTGGGGGGAAAATACACCAAATGTAAGATATGGGCTATCGTTACTAGTAATAGTTTGATGATGATTTTTTTATAGTTTGTATCAAATGTTTCACAACAATGCAATGTGTTGGAAGTGGGGTGATATATGGGAGCTGTATATGATGATATACGTGTTTGTTTTGTAAGCTCACAACTTCTACTATAGACTTATTACTTTTTATGTTCATGTATGAATGGTACACATCAATAAAATTTTATATTTAAAAAGAGGAGTCCCTAACAGAGGCAGCACATTCTGAAAGGCCTCGTTGGGAGGACTCAGGCAGAAAATGGGTCAACCTATGTTTGGGACAGCACGCTGCAAGCACACATCATGAATTATGGTTCCAAGGAGGAAAGCTGGAATCAGTCTGGTAAGTAATATTGAGCCCACCACTCACCAGTGATGAGCCGGGTGCTGTGGGGTGGGGGTAGGAGGTAGCCAAGAAATATGGGGCAGGCTGTGATGCCTCCTATAGCAGATCCAAATGGTTCTGGAGCAAGAGGAAGGCCAAATCACGGAGGTTTGTCTTATGGTTAAGGGATATGACAGGGTTGAGCTAAGGACATGTATTTTAGCCTTGTGAGTCATCGGGATGGATAGGCATGAACTCGCCCGTTGTCGTGGGCAACCACCATCTAATGATGCCCACTAAGGGCTATCTGTCTTAGGAGGTGGTGGGGAGGGGAAAGCCTAGCTTAATCATAGGGTCACAGTCATACAACGCCCTCACCCCATGAAACTCCACACTTGCCAAGGCCCTGAGAAATCCAGGAAATGTGGGGCTATACCTGCCCAGAGAACGCATCAGATCCATACGGGTTTAATCCTTCGGAACCCTGTTAACCAGAGGGATCCTGCTTGTGTAGACTTATAAGGCTAGCACCCCTGAATCAGAATCTCCTGGTCTGAGGGGAACACCCCACTCTCTTCATGTGGCTTACTCTTAAACCATGGGCCTCAAATTCCTTCCCTCTGAACCTTCTTGTTACTGTTTGGGTCAACCTAGAGAGTGGATTAACTCTGTATTTCCCTCTGGATTCTCCTCAGAGGGTGACGTCCTATGGGCCCTTCTAATTTCCAATACCCAGGTACACATACAGGACCTCCATGGAGTCTACCCAAACTTTGAATACATTTTGACCCAGTATAACCAATGGAAATTCAAAGTTTCTGCCCTGAAGTCCTTGAGTATGTTGTGTAGTCAGGACTCCACATCCTGGGCCCTTTCAAACTGGTGGCCTGATTGGTCTCATCAGGTACCTGCCAATGGCTTCCCATTCACCTACACACACTGCCCAGTCCCTCAGGTACCCTGCCTCCAGGCAGAGAAAACACACTTTAATCTTATAACTTTTGTGGGAGAGCAAGATAGCTCACAGCCACATCCCTGACATCTAGGCTGAGAAACTCCACATTGGAGGACTCAGTTGCCTGGGTGTAGGACTGGTGACCTCCTCAGGTAAGGCCTGGAGAGATTTAAGTCTGGTAGAGCCACATGCTGGGCTGCCATGTTGCCGGTTACCGAGTTGGGATGGGTGGTGACCAAGGAGAGAACTGAGCTGGGCTTTGCAGAGACCTGTGAGGGTTGAGGGCACACAGCCATCTCTCCACCCCTTTCTAGTCTCACGTGGGTGACCTGATGAAATAAAAATGTGCACATTATACCTATTACATACCAAGCACATGATGCATTATTGAGTGATTTCCTTTTTTCCATATAAAAATAGTAACACCTACTTGAAGGTTGCTTTGCTTGATTTATATGCATATATATGTACATATTTATGCATGTGTATGTGTGTGCATATAGATATGTATATATATGCACATATATATATAAATCAATAACCTAATTTTTTGTTGCCTACTTTAAATCTCTTTTTTCTTCAATCATGCCATAATCTTATATTACAATGAGCCCCGGAGCCTCTTTCCCATTCCAGACCTTCAGGGTTTAGGAGTTTTCATTATGCTGATTTCTTCCAACAAGGCTGACTCTTTCATATCAAGCATTAAAGTGCTTTTGTTCACTACAAAGATGATTTGTCTATGACCACAGGCAAGATGTTACAAGTGTGCTTTACTTTAATGAAACTCAAAATATATAACACTGAATTTATAATATCCTCCCCACCATGGGGAAATTTCTTGTATCATAAAGTATTTTTACCATAGAAGACCCTTCATTAGTAGTTTTAAGTCCATCAGAGGGATTAAGAGTGGGAAACACCTTACTTATTGAATCCAGTGGTTTTCAACTGGGTTCTAGAGAGCCCTGGGGTCCTCTGCAGAGATGCTCTAGAGGCCATTATTTTGAGTCCCCAACCCTTGCTTCCAACCAAGCCTGTTCTCTGTACTGGTCTTCCATGTAAGATTTTATTTGGAGAAAGGATTCCATGACTAAAATATTCTCAAAAACCATCAACCTAGTCTAACACCCTTTGTTATACAGTTGAAGAAACTGAAGAACCAAGAAATAAAGACTTGCTCAGAAATCAGAAGGAGAAACCACATCTCCTAATCCCAGCCCCGTGTTTGTTATTATTTCAGTGCTACCTTCCTTTGGGGGTTGGACAAAGCAGGAAGGGAAGAAAAAAATTAGGCAGATGTGTATTTCTAAAACACCAGAAACTACCTGGAGATCAATCAGAAGTGAAGATAGAGGATCACTAATACAATTCAATATAACTAATGTACTAATTTGGGAATGGCAGTACAAAGGCCTGAAAAGTCCAATGAGATTATTTTAAAGGAACACATTTAGACTTTTAAGTATATACAACTAAGTACAAAGGTCCTTATGATACATGTTTTAATTAACTGATGAGAACAGTTTAGAATTTAGATCAATCATTTGTAAAGAGGAATTTCAAAGATACTTGAAATAACTGTTTTCTCCTAAGAACTTTAACCATTTTCCCTTATCTTTGCATTTATATACCCAATTTACATTTACATTTAATGATTAAAAGGTTAATGTCAAACTAGCTCTTGACAAATGACCAGTAATTCAGAATTAGGGGAAGTTTTACTCCATGTGTACCTACCATGGTTGGGGAAGCAGCATATATTGTTTTATGGGGAGGGGCCTTATCTATATAAACAATTTGAGTCCACCAAAATCAGCCCTTCAGCATCATTCTGGACACCTAATTTCATGTGATACAGTGAAAGAAATACTATACTAGCCAATGGAAGAGATTGACCCCTGTGATGGTTGGAAGCTGTATGGGCCCCAGAAAAGTATGTTCTCGAAGCTAATCCATTCCTGTGGGTGTAAACCTATTGTAAGTAACCTTTTGATTAGGTTACTTCAGTTAAGGCATGGCCCAGGGTGGGTCTTAATCCTCTTTCCTGGAGTCCTTTAGAAGAGAATGAAATTCAGACAAAAAGAGAGAGAAGGCCACAGAAACAAGAAACTGGAAGCCATGAAACCTTGAGAAGGGAAAGACCAGCAGACAACACTATGTACCTTGCCTTGTGACAGAGAAGTCAAGGATCACCAGCAGCTGGTCTTCAGGAAGAAGGTATCGTCTTGATGATGCCTTGATTTGGACATTTTCATGGTCTCAGAACTGTAAGTATATAAGCTAATAAATTCCTTCATAAAAGCCAACCCTTTTCTGGCATATTGCTTTCAGCAGCCTAGCAGACTAGAAGCACCCTTGCCTTACTATCCTCTGGAATGACCCCACTACCATGAGCCCCAGAACTCCAAAGCATCTGGTTGACCCAACAGGCAAGCAAGCCTGGTAGGGGGTTGGAGACGGTCCCAAAGGGAAGAAATGAAGACTGGGACCCACCAGGTCTCAACACAGGCTCAGGATGCCCTGCCCAACAGCACTTCCCTTCCCAGATACCAAAGACAGGGCTGGAGGGAGGCTCCTGCTTACCTGGGCCAAAGCGAGGGACTGACTCCATGAAATAAGTAAGGCAGCAAAAGAAATGGATGTAGAAAAATTCTATATACTCACAAATTTTCAGGAATATACCTCTGTGCAGATTTTCAGACTTGGAATTGAAAATCAAAAGAGAAAGAACTTCATGGCTGTCAAACCTGAAATTTGAATATCTTTGATACGAACAACTTGCATGTCCTGTTTCACATATCTCTGCGATGTTTCTAAAAAATTCTCTGGGCAATTTTCTAATAGTGCGGAAGGTACCAACTGGCCCTTTAGAATTTTCCATCATGGCAGGAATTGTTTAAAATATGTCTTTCAAATTGGGCACAGCAGGGAATCTATTTATGAGGCTCTGTTTCTACACTTCCAGTGACATTAAAGACCGTGGTATTGGAACTTGACAGAAGAGCTTCTGGTTCCCCAGGCCTGGAGGGAAGGCACATACACTACGACACCATACATAAAGCTATTCTGCCCCTTGGTGCCCAGTGTTCAGGTTCTATGGCTGCTGATACTGTGAAAATGCATGAAGGGGAATCAGCCATGCTCTTTGGCATATGACAAAGAGGGCACGCCATAAATCCTTGGTGGCTACACCCTGGATTTTCACACACATGAGGCAGGACCTGACATCCCTATGGAGCTGTGAAGAGCAGCCTGTCCCAGAAGCTAATTCCTGCTGGTCGAGCCCAGCCTGGAGTACACAAAGTGATGCTCATGAAAACAAGCATTGGCTCTTGTGTCATCCCCCTTGAGTGACAGGATTAAGATCACACAAAACACAACCACTGCTGAATCTAAGGGCATTGGCCTTCAGAGTAGGGCTTTTTTTTTTTTTTTTCCTGATATATAGTTGTTCCTTTGTGTTCATCTCATAACCCCAGAGACTCACAAGAAGGTTTCTATTTGCTGCCCTTCCCCTGAGTCTGGGCCCCTGCCCTCACCAACTACAAGGAGTAGTCAGGGAACATGCTCCAGTCTTCACCCAGGGTAAAGAAATCTAGCAATATCCCTCTTCTGCCAGCACGGAGCCCAGCTCTGTCCTTGTGGGACCAGCTTAAGCCAAAGTCACCCTGATACAGCAAGTCCAAAACCCTCTCCTGGGAAGTGCCAGGGTCATCTCTGAAAAGACTTTTGTCTAAATCCCATTCAGTATGAACAGTGGGCATGTTTAATCAGTGCCTACCCAGAAATTCCGGAGGATTTCTAAGATGTTTCCTTGAGAAAGAGCCTTCACTCCAGTGTTGCTTTTCAGGAGCTTTTCCCTGGGTGACCGAACCAGAAATCTCGATTCTTCACCTCCTTCAAGTCCTGGCTCAAAAATCTCCTCCTGTTGAGGCCTTCCTAAATAGCTCCCTATTTAAAAGACCACACACACACATACACACACACTCAACAACGCCCTCCCAATCTCTCCTAGCCCTTCTCATTTTTCATTAGCATTTACCTTAAAAATGTGCTTACTTATCAAATCCATTGTTTATTGTCTGTCTCACCACTGCTAAAATGAGGTGGCCAGGAATCTAAGCTTTTTTTTTTTTTTTTTCCACTAAATATATCTCTTTATCATGTCCTCCAAAGCAATTGAGGTTCTGATTCCCAGATCCTGTGAAGAGGCGACTTTATATGGAAAAAGGAACTTGGCAGATGTGATTAAGTTAGGGTTCTTGAGATGATCTTGGATTTTCCAAGTGAGCCCTAAGTGCAATCACTTTAGAAGAGGGAGGCAGAGGGAGAGTAGACACACATGGTGATATAAATATGGAGCCGAGGGAGAATAAGAGGATGGCCTTTGAGATTGGAGTCACGCGTCCATGAACCAAGGAACACCGGCCGCCACCAAGAGCTAGAAGAGGCAAGGGACAGGTCTCCCCTGGAACCTCCACTGAGAATGCAGCTCTGCCGACACCTTGAGTTTGGCCCAGTGATAGTTATATCTGACCTCCAGCTTCCAGAACTGTAAGAGAATAAATTTTTCATTGTTTTTAGCCACCATTTGTTACAAAAGCCGCAGGGAACTGAAACAATGTCCCAAGGATCTAGAATAGAAGTGGATCGGTGAATATTTTTGCAATGAATTTCAGAGACAGGAAAAAAATGAAATTAGGCTTGTAGATTAAAAAAAAATAATAAGTTAAGGCACCCTACTACTAGATCTTTTTTTTTTTAATACAAATGCCCATTTTCACAAGCTCATACTCCAATTACCTTATTTTAATGAATAATTTACTTATTCAGAAAACATAGCATGTGGACTCTACTCCAGAAGCAAAGCTAAAGAGAGGATAGGGGGTCACGGGGAGGATCAGCTAGAGGGAAATCAAGAAGAGGAATTGCTTCTTTATTAACTATGAGTCTAAGACTGCTCTGTAGGGGCCAATTCTAATTTTCAAGAGTAGAGCTCTCTTCTCTGGCTATTGATGACTTATCTCAACTTCCTGGACTTGCCCCTGAATCAACTTTGCTGTATAGCAGGCATTATTATCTGGTCTAGAAAATGAGCCCTCTGGGGGCAGGACATTTTGTAAAACCATTGGGATCCAAATCTTCTGAAGGCCCCAGGGGACAGACAAGTGTCCCTGGTCAATAGTCTTCCCTGGATGTGACACGGCCTACTGGAGGGATAGCGATATGCCATTCTGTCTATCATAAGAAATTCTCTCAGTTTTGCATTGATGAACAATGGCTAATGTCCTAAAAGGTAAGCCCAACCCTGGCTTCAATTTGTTTTTTTTTGTTGTTGTTTTTTTCTTTTTTTTTTTTTTTAATTTGTTTTTAACAACAAAACCAGACTTTCTTTGGAGCTCCCATGCATGCACACCTTTCCCCTGATTTAACTGTTCCATGTAGAGTGAGAGGAAGCTATGACAGAAGGAAACAAGCCCAGATTTTAGAAGCAGGGATTTGCCCTAACTATCGTTAAACCAGCTGCTAAATCAGCTGCGTGTCCCTGAGCAAGTCATGCAACCTCTTTGTTCCCTTATCTCTTGGAGCTAATCAGAAGCAGTGTGGTGCAATGGAGTCAGGCCAGCCTGAGCTCTGACTCAGGGTCTGCCTCTCCCTAGAGTAGGTTCTTTATCTGTATACTGGAAACAAAAAGGCTTCCTCAGACAACACAATGCCTAATGCCTAGTAGGCCAATGGCTGCCTGTGACTCCTTCCCCCACTTCTTCTCCCCTCTTCTCCCCACGCTGTTATGGTGTTACTGTCATTTGGTTTCTATTTCTGCCAAGTGAGGAGGCCCATCAAGGAGACTCTGCAGAGGGTGCAGAAGGAAGGAGGAAAACTATGCTTTCAAGGCCTCCACCAGAACCCTCCTTTGCACTCATTACCAAAGAGTTAGGTTTGAGAGAAATATCCCCATGGGCCTATTAATAATAAGAGCTAATGAGCTCCTTCACCACCCCAGACTGTGCTAGGAGCTGTTCGAGTCTTATCTAAACCCCATAACAACCCAATGAGGTAGATGCTTGTTTCCTCTTCTATGGGTTAAGAAACAGAGGCCTGAACAGGTTAAATAAACCTTAGGTTATGGAGGCAGGTTTTTGATCAAGGTTTGTTTGACTCCAAAGTCCATGTTCCCTCTCCAACTCTGCCAGCTACACAGTAAAGGCGGCTTTGCCTTTCACCAGACCAAACGATCTCCTCCCAACAGTTGTGCCTTCCACCACCAAATGTCCAGAATGATATTATGGCCAAGTCTTCATAAAAAACTTTTTATTGTGGTAACATATATACAACATAAAATTTCCCATTTAACCATTTTCAAGTATAAAACTCATTGGGGTTAATTATATTCATAAAGTCGTGCTATCATCACTACCATCCATTACCAAAATTTTCCAACTCCCCAAACAGAAACCCTGCACCCATTAAGCATTAATTCCCCATCCCTGTATTCCCCCTACCCCTGTTCTCCATAATCTACTTGTTGTTGTTGTTGTTGTTTGTTTTTAATTTTTTTTGTTTGTTTTTATTTTGTAATCTACTTTTAGTCACATTGAATTTGCATAGTCTAATTATCTTATATAAGTGGAATTATAAAATACCTATCCTTTTGTGTTTGGCTTATTTCACTCAACTTGATTTCAAGGTTCATCCATGTAGTAGCACACATCAGAGCATCATTTCTTTTTATGGCTGAATAATACTTCATTGTGTGTATATACCACATTTTGTTTGTCCACTCATCTGTTGATGGACACAAAACATTGCTGAAAGAATAAAGGAGACCTAAATAAATGGAAAGACATTCTATGTTCATGAATTGAAAGACTAAGTATTTTAAGATGTTAATGCTACCCAAAGTTATTTACACATTCAACACAACATTAATCAAAATTCAAATAACCTTCTTCTCAGAAATGGAAAAGCAATCATCAAATTCATATGGTCAAGTGATCCTGAATAACCAAAATGATCTTGAGAAAGAAAAATAAAGTTGTAGGACTCACACTCCCCAATTTCAAAACTTATTAATTAATAATCCATAGTTATCAAAGCAGTGTGGTGCTGACATAAGAACAGTAGTTATATAGACCAATGGAATCTAATTCAGAGTTCAGAAATAAACCTTCACATCGATGGCCAATTGATTTTTGACAAGGATGCCAAATCCATTCACTGGGGAAAGAATAGTCTCTTTAACAAATGGTGCTGGGAGAACTGGACTTCCATATGCAAAAGAATGAAAGTGGACCCTTTCCTTATACCATATTCAAAAATTAACTCAAAATAGATCAGTGACCTAAATATAAGAACTAAAAGTATCAAACTCTTAGAAAGAAACATAGGGAGACACCTTGGTCACATCTTTGGCTGGCTGCCCAAAGATGCTCTGTGGCCTATGGCAGGGCATCAGGTGACGAGGGGGTACATGGTGGGGGGTGACCAGCTCTAACTTTAGGTCACAGAAGTCTGTGACCAGCCTTTCACCTCCCCACTGACTGGCTGGTTGCTTATCTCTCAAACACCTGAGCAGTCTGAAATAAGAGACTGTGAAGACACTGATGTAGGCCAATGGTGTACCCTTCCTTTTCCACTTGCAGAAAGACCAGAGCATGAGAATGAGGCAACCAGGATGATGCTGCATCATAAACCCATCCTTCCTCCTGCTGACCTCACTGCTCAACCCTTCCCCTGTACTTCCAACTCCCAGTAAAAGCACTGCCTGTGGGCCCTAAAAGAAGATACAAAAACCTCCCCTAAGACCATGTTTTTACACATAGGCTGTTTGGAATGTGGTTCAGGATTTATAAGAGGTATGAAGAGGAATGTATCAGCCAATTCACGATTCCCACAATAGCCCCAGAAGTTGGCAAGACAGGTACTGTTATTTCCATTTCACAGATTTTTACTTTAGGCCTAGACACATTAAGCAACTTGCTAAAGGGTCTGTGGTCCCATCCAAGGTTTGAATCCAAGTCCTATGATTTCTAGACTCTTGCCACAATAAGACACCGCAGTAACATTCGGAGGAAGTGGTGGAGCAGGAAGATTTGGCAGAAAGATCTAGAAGTGGCTAATCTGCCGTGACAACAGTGACTCTCCAAATGTGGTGCCCAGTCCAGCCTCATCAGCATCCCCTGAAAATTTGTGAGAAATCCATATTCTCTAGTCCACCCCAGATTTAGTGGATGAGAAATTCTGGGGAAGAAGTCCAGCATTCTGTGTTTTCACAAGCCTTCCAGGGGATTCTGATGCAAGTTCAAGTTTGGAGACCCTGGATAACCTTACGTTCTAGACTGTTGGGTCAGAAAGAATTTAGCTTAGGTGCATCCTTACACAATAAAGAGTTGCTGATTCCCCATTTGGTTGACCAGTTGGCCAAGGAAGTGTATGCAGGTAGGGCTGGAGTGGACAATGAGGAGAAAGTTCCAATAAGAACAAGAGGTTTCCTCCACCAGAATTAGAGACACCAAAAGCGCAGCCTGATGCATGAGCCAAGGTAAGCCAATGTGTCCAGGGGAGGCTCAAACACAGGTTGCTCATGGACAAACACCAAGTTCAGAAGACCAGAAATGGGTCAAGGTGAGAGCCATTGGCCAAGATAGCAAACAGTGTTGACATCTAGAAGGTCATGAGCACAACTGAAGAAAGACCAGATCATCAGGTGCACAGGTGGTAAACACATGGTACCCTGTGAATCAGCTGTCTTAGGTGACCTCAGGCAGGGCAGATGGGAGATGTGCCAAGCCCTTCTAAATGTGTGTCCACATCTTTCCCTTGATTATTTGGCCTCTTCAGAAAAAGCATTGTACTAGGTCAATATTCAGGTGGAAACAGACCTTGCTGTCTGCAGAGCGGGGAAAGAGGTAGGGAATGCTTTAAACATCACTCCTGAGCCACTCTGTTAGAATTCCTCAAATAACGATGATAATCAGAAATGTTGCTTTTAGCAGGCATCAGTTACTGGGATAATAAGAAGTAATGTTTAGATTAAAATATAAAACATAAGCATATTTATTTTCTCCATATAATGCAATAAAAGAAAGAGTATTTTTAAAAATACGTATCTTCAGCCAGAAGACAGCCCCTTCCCACATCTTCTAGAATAACATGAGACAAGTCTGTTTCACTGTCCACCCCACAGGTGAAGGCAAAGGGGAGGAAATGGTGACATTGCTCAAGACACAGAGTAGCAGGATGAAACACCACCATGATGGGCTCACTGACGCCCCTGGGATTGTGGAACGAGGATAGTGCCGGAAACAATTTTGAGTCCTTTTATTTGTGACCATTTCTTTGTCATTTCTCCCTTACAAAATATGTTGCCATGTATGCTAAGAGAATGACATATAAGAACATGATTAAGGCAAGGAACTTCTTGTAAGTAAGCCTTTTTTGTTTTATTGTACGAGAAAATAAAATATTTGTGTTAAGAAATTAAATTGTTATATTTCGAAACTGTGTATTAAATGGTATTTATTAAAATGCTTATCATTCAAGAAATGTTCTAATGAAATGAAATTGGTCTCCTAGCAAATTAAATTTAGATAATTAATTCTAATGTTACTGGAGAAGAATTTCCAGGAAGACTATGCTGTCTAACTGTTTTATGACAAAAAGAACAGCAGTGTGGGTAGAAATAGGGAGGTGTTTTGGTTTGCTATAGCTGCTGGGAGCAAAATACCAGAAATGGGCTGGCTTTATAAAGGGAGTTTATTGGGGTAAAAGCTTACAGTTCCAGGTATGTGAAAATGTCCAAATCCAGGAATCATCAGAGATGCTATCTCACTAAAGGTCAGCTGCTGGCAGATCCTGGACTCCTGCCACTGGCCAGGGAAGATGGCAGCCAGTCTCTGTCGAGGTCCCTGTCTTCCCTTCCCCCCACCCCCCACCCCAGGCTCACTTTCTTCCCAAGCTCAGCTATGGGCCATCAGGCACATGGCTTCTCTCTTTCTTCTCCTCACTTTGGGCCTGCTCTGCTGATTCCAGCCTCTGGCCTGTCTTTCAACCTCTTGGGGTTTCTCTGTCTTCCTGTAGCTATAGGCGATCCTGGAGTCCTCTCTCTCACATGACAGTCAAAATGGCAGCTGTCTTTCTCTGTGTGTTTCAGTTCTCCAATTATACAAAACTCTAGCAAGAGAGAGAGACCCAACCTGGGTCACATGTCACTGACATAGTCCAATCAAAGGCACTAAAGCGATCTAATCAAAAGATCCCTTAATTGAATCTAATGCAATCAAAGGATCCCTCACCCAGAGGAATGGATTAGTTCTAAGAACATGATCTTTTGGGGAATTCACAAAATTTCAAACTGTCACAAGAAGGAGAGAGAGAAGGGAAGTACAGTTGAGGAGAAATAAAGGACAGATGTGGTGATAGGAACGGCCCAGCAGAGAAGAAGAATCAAAGAGGAGAGAGCTTGCTGGAAATGAGGTAGGTAGTCATATGCTTCAAAGCCCCCCAACCATTCTTCTTGGTCCCAAAGCTGAACCTTGGATGTCTAGAATTTTTCCTCTAGGCTGGAAGCTTCTGGGAATAGAAGTCTTGTTGGGCAGCAAGCTGAAGACCTGAGCTGGTCTCTGAACTTCCACAGTGGCACCCTTCAAACCATTCTCCACACCTCAGCTAAAATGATCCTATAAAAATCCAAACCTTATCCCTCTACTTCCCCCTTCTTAAAACACTTCAAGACTCCATTCAGCTCATCCATAATAAAGAAGAAGGACCCTAGCAGATAGCAGGTGGGCAAAGAGCAAGAGGAGAGGTACCTGGAGAGGAGAGGAAAGAAAGGTGGAAACCAATTCCACCATTTTTCTATTCTGTTATGAAAATATTTTTATTTTGCTTTTCAATTGCTTCAATTGCATGCAACTAGAAGTATATTCTAATGATTTTGTACTTCAAAGTAAAATAAGTCTCTAAGGGTCAAAAAAAAATTTTCTTCAAGACTAAAATCTTAGCAAGGCTTGAAAGACCCTCATGTCAAGTCCATGCTTCTCTCTTCACCTCATGTCCATTCTCCCCCAACTCTCTCAGCTACATCCTCACCAGCCTGCTTGCATCACCTCAAACAGCACATCCCCATTCCTGCTTCAGGAACACCTGGCCCTGAGATCCCTCTTCTTTCTTTGCTTCCCTTCTTCTTTCCTCTGCCATTTGTTTATTCCTGCTCAAGATTTCAGCTCAATCAAGTAGCTCCTTAGATTAGGCCAAATTCCCACTGTGAAACATCATCATGGTCCTATCCTTTTACTCCGCTCATCACATGAGCCACAGAAGATTTGTGCATTTAAAGTCTATCTCTTTGGTTAACTGTAAGCTCTCTGAGGGAAAGAACATGTTTCTATTGCTTGCTATTCCTTTCCAGCTTCTAGTATAATGCCTGGCATATAACAAGGGCTTAATATGCGTTAAATGAATTAATGAACAAGTGAATGAATACAGGCAGGAAGGAGTGAACAAAGTCCACATGGTCTAATAGGGAATTCTGCATCCTTTCTTCCCATCTATCTGTCCATCCTCCTAATAACCTTGTTTCTGGGGTCCAGAGTTGTAAGACACAATGTTTGCCTCCATTAAGAACTTTGGTTCTGGAGTCAGATAGCCCTAGATTCAAATCTCTCCTCTCTACCTACAACCATGTGGCCTTGAGCCAGCAATTTTGCAGACTGTAAAATGGGAACCATATCCATACCTCCTTCACTGAGTTGTGGGGATTAAATGAAATGTACTCAGCCACATGGAAAAATAACACTACCTAACGTGTATTGAGCACTTGATATTTGTAAGGCACTATTCTATGTTTGTTTGTGTTTTTTTTAATGTATCATCAACATTTATTTCTCACAACAACCCAACGAGGTAAGTTCAACTAGGTTTTACCACTTAACAGATGGGGAAACTGAGGCATGGAGTCATGGCAACATGATTTAGCTCAACTACAAAGTAAGTGGCAGACACAAGCTATCTGTTTCCTGAGCCCCACACTTAGTCATTACCCTGCTTCTCTCACATAATAAGTGCACAAGGGTAGCTGCTATTTATTATTTAGACTCCAGGACCATCTTTGAATAGTAACAAAACCACAAAACAATGAAGATCAGTAATATCCGGAAGAAATTTCACACCCCTTCTCACCTCAAGGAGCCATTAGCCCAGACATCAGAATGACCATGGAAACAGCTGTAGGGAGTTCCAGAACGAGTTCTCACACTGCAGAAAAGACTCCCAGGGAGGCAGATAGGCCTTCCTTAGCTGTGTGTGGTCCCTTCCTTCCCACAAACTATCAGTTTGAGGCTCCAGGACTCTGGAGAGGAGACACCAATGACCGGTTTGGGGAACTTGGTTTGTTCCCCAGGAAAGACCACGAAAGGACCTCAGCAGATTAAGCAAGAATCCCTTCTGGGAAGGCATTTTCCATGCATTTCCCCTGGTTCCTTAAACCTAAAGATGGGACCTCCTAACAAGAAGACTCAGACTCCAACCCTACTCTATACGTCTTTGCTGTGTGTTGGTGGGAGATTGTGCAGAGACAAATAAGTTGAGTATATAATAGTGTGACAGTTTGGATTTGGTGAATCCCAGAAAAGATTATGTTTTTGAACTAATCCATTCCTGTGGGTGTGGGGCCCTTTAATTGCATAACAATCAGTTAAGGGGTCTTTAATTAGATCACTCAATTAGATTACTTTAGGGCTTTTGATTGGACTGTATCAGTGATGAGTGATCTAGGTTTGGTCTCCACCCTCTTTCTGGGCCTTATATAAACAGAGACACAGAGAGGAGAAACACACAGAAAAGGGAGCTCTGTCATTTTTACCCAGCCACGTGAGAGAGAGGACTCCAGGTTTGCCTACAGCTGCAGAAAGACAGAAGCCCCAAGAGGCCCAGGGAGAGATGGCCACAGCTGAGCTCCAGAGGAAAGTAGAGGGAGACCAGCAGGCCCACCATCTTGCCTCACCACATGGCAGGACTCCAGGATCTGCTAGCATCCAACTTTTGGTGAGAAAGCATCTCTGATGAGGTCTTCATTTGGCCATTTTTTTGCAGCCTCAGAGGCCAACTCATTTCTGGCATTTTGCACAGGAAGCTTTTGGCAAACTAAGATACATGGCCAATACATATTTGTTGCAGAATGAAAGAATGAGTGACTGTTCAGGTCAAGAGTTGATTTGGTGGCCATTTTTAACATGGTAGAAATGATCAGATCAGATAGACTGCTTCATTTCAGTTCTGTGTTTAGATAAAACTGCTGACAATGTGTAAGCTTTCCTCCCTCCCTCCCTCCCTTCCTTCCTTCCTTTTTTTCTTTCTTTCTTTCTTTACAAAATTACTTTCACTATATTTAGACTGACCTAAAATCTCATTTCTTAGCCAAATTCTGGTGGTAATTGATTTTCTAATTTCCAAGCCTTTCCATTATGATATTTCAATCATGCTTATTAAGTAGGAAAACAGGGTTTATTAAAATAAGAACTAATGTTGCTCAAACTGTTATATTATTCAGGGTTCTCCAGAACTAACAGGATATGTGTGTGTGTGTGTGTGTGTGTGTAATATTTTGAGATTTTCTCTACAAATTAGCTCATAGGACCATGGGGATTGGCAAGTCTGAATTCCATAAAGCAGGCCTCAAGGTGGGAACTCCAGTGAAGGTTTCAATGAATTCCCCAGGTGAAGCTGGCTGGCTGAAGTAGAGATGGCAATTATTTTTCTGACTGCTGAGGTCCTCAGTTCTTCCTTTAAGACCTCCAACTGATTGGATGAGGAGAGTCCTGTCATTGCTGAAGGCAGTCAGTCTCCTTTGTTGATTGTGGATGTAATCAGCCACAGATGCAATCAAATGAATAATAATTTAAATCCATGAAATACCCTCACAGTAACAATCAGGCCAGTACTTGCTTGACCAAAGAACTAGACACCATCACCTAGCCAAGTTGATGCCAGAACTTAACCATCATGCTTGTTTTTAAAGTATGTTTTGTGGAGGTAAAAAAGTATTGAGTAGGAAAATTGCTGGTGTATGGTTTCCTTTTCTAAAACATTAAATACTAAGACTTAATTTACCAAACACTCTCTTTAACAACATAACTCCTCAGTCATTTTTTATATGAAGTAGTATTAAACTAGAATTCAGTGCTATTTACTTCTGAAACAAGATTTATATTTTTGTAGGCTGTGATGGATGACATAGTGGTTAATGGACCTGGATATCACACACAACCTTTAGGACCTCAGGCAAATTATTTTCCCTTCCTAGATCTTGGGTCCCCTTCACCGTGAAATATGGAGGGGGGCTGGGGACCTCAACTTCATAGTTCAGTGCTGGGTGTATTATAACTTCACAATACATGATAGTTCTCATTATTTTTACTTCAGCTTTATTTTTCTGTAACTTGGAAAACAGTGGGGAGAAAAAGGGGAATTTTTAAACACCAACCTCACCCAGAAAGTACCTTTTTTCTGGTCTTGGAGATTAAGGCTCATCAAGCACAAACAGATTGGGAAAGGACAATTTCATTCAAGATCATATAAATAAACAAATCATTACTTTCTGTTGAATTTAGATTTATCATTCTTCTCAGGGAATCTTATTTTAATTTCCTGAGAATGAAAAAAAGGCTCAGGCTTACTTTAAATCCTTTTGGAATAATGTCAGATGTAAACATTTTTTAAAAATTGCATAAGGTTTATCGGTCTCTGATAATGTCTCATCTTGTTGGGAGTTTTGAATAGAAGTACTGTCTATCATACCAGTTATGGAGGAACTCATTGCTTAGAGCCCATTTCAGAGCTTTCCCCAGGCATTTAATTATGTTTTATTTAGTCTCAGGCTTACTTCATTAAAATATAAATGAAAACAATAGAAAATAAGAAAGATATTCAGAAGTATTTGTTATATTTATTAGGAAATAGTTCTGATTACTCTTCAGTAGTATTTTTCCTTAGATTTCAGCTTATTTTGAGTGCCCAGCATCTCTTTGTCATCAACAAATCTCCTACGTACCCAGATTTATGCCTTATATTAGCCATGAAAAGGTAAGAATCAGCCTTCCCTCAGAGGAGGGGCCTATGGTAGCCAGTTTCTGAGATGCCCCCCAATAATGTCCACCTCTTGGAAGTCACATCTTTGTGTAGTCACATCCCACATTGTATTTGGGGCTCATCTGTCTGACCCATAGAATATGGCAGTAGCAATAGCATGTCACTTTGGAGATCAGGTTGTAGAAGATGGGGTGGCTTCTGCCTCACTGTCTCTCGGCTCACTCACTCATGGAAGCCAGCTGCCATGCTGCCTTTTGGAGAGGTCCCTTGATGAGAAACTGAGACCTCTGACAACAACCAGCAAGGAGCTAAGGTCTCTTAGCTCAGAGAGGGAGCTTGGAAGCAGAGTGTCCAGTCCCAGTCAAGCCTTCAGATACCTGTGCTCCCAGCCAGCACCTTGACGGCAACCTCAGAAGAGACCCGGAGCCAGAACCACGCAGCTAAGCTGCTCCTGGATTCCTGGCCTTCAGACACTGTGTGAGATAATAAACACTTGTTGCTTAAAGCTGCAACGTTTGGGGGTAATTTTTTATGCAGGGATAGATAACTAACGCAAGAGTACAGTTAGGTTGAGAAGGTTGACCATATCCTTACGGGAAAAAAAATGGGATAACAGCAACAGAGACCAGAGGGAACCCATGTTTAGGAAAGAGACAGAGACAGGTAGGCTGGGCTGTCCCTTAAAATCTCCATGTAGGAGGTCACTTTTTTTTTTTTTTTTTTTTTTGAGGTACTAGGGCCTGGGGATTGAACCCAGGACCTTGTATGTGGGAAGCCAGTGCTCAACCACTGAGCCATATCAGCTTCCCTGGGTTGGTTTTCTGTTTGTTTGTTTTGCTTGTGGTTTGTTTTGTTTGTTTTTTCAGGAGGCACCGGAATCGAACCCGGGACCTCCTATATGGGAGGTGGGCGCTCAACCGCTTAAGCCACATCTGCTCCCGTGGAGGTTGCTTCTTACAGTATCTGTTCCAACAACCTCTTTTGTTTTCCTCTAAGAGCCAGAAGGCCTTCAAGTATTGTTCCCCCTCCTCATCCTCACCTGGGCCTGCCCCACTGCAAGTTAAGGGCTAATGAGTGGCAGGAAGGGGTGTCCAGGACCCTAATTCCTCTCCCATCCCCAAGACCAACTTCCATCTCATTGGTTGGTGCCCATGCTATGTGGGTCAATTGACCCGGCCCAGGACAAAACTTATGGGGGTGCTCTAGCTTTGTGCCACCTTTCCAAAAGCAGGACGTATTTCCATTCCAGTGACACTCTTTCTGTTCTGCTGTTGTAAGACATTTTAGCAAGAGTCTTAATTAGAAGCTTCCCTCCCTTCCGAAACTTTGTGGTCTTCAGTTCTATCCCAAAGGGTTAGATGCTAGAGCAGGATCTAGCGAATAAAGGGGAACATTAGAGTCAGGAGGAGTCAAGTCAAAATTTAATTTGTTTCCCTGTACTGTCAGATAGACGAAGCCAAACTGTGATTTGATTTGAATGATTTGGAAAAGTTGCTTGGTTTTTCTTAGTTTTTACTCCCCCATTTTAAGTGTCAAACCTTTAAAATAATTTTTCTAATTGTTTTTGATGCCCTATATGTTTTGTACAATAGTCTCTTATCAATTGAATGCAGGTCTCAGATGAATGTTCTCTTCACCCTCCTTAAGAATACATATTTAAAAGTGCTAAGCCCAATGCTGGCACATAGTAGGTCCTTAATGAATATCAGTTCCCTTTCCCTTATCATCCCCGACAAATAGATGACTTGGTTTTATTTAGAGTGGAGGCCCCAAAATGCAAAAAAATATCATTGATTTTCAGAACCAGGAACAGAGATTCCTCTGAAATTGACCATAATGGGAATGAAATGAATGGTGTCTGACCTTGTTGACACCAAGGTTCTGGGGTGTGTTGGACCTGGGTCTCTCTTGGCCCCTATAAAAGGTTTGATATATGTTTACCTCAGTGACTTAGGTAGCCAAGAGCCATTTCTCAGCAACAAAGAACTGTCTTATCACAGGGTATATTACTTTTTCACTGCTTCCTAATAAAATATCTTTGTGGGGAAGCTTTAAATATTCTTAAATATAGAGAGATGGCATTTCCCTTTTAGAAGAAGGTACTCTGCTTATAAACAGAATGGGTGATGAGAAAGCCAACTCATTGGGCCCAATCTTCACCAGGGGACCTATTGGAAAGACATACCCAGTGCTCAGGGTCAGCAGTTTTCCTCTCTGAGTAACCCATTTTCTGCAGTGTTATTGGCCCTCAGACATACAGAGGGCATCTGCTCCAGTGAACTTGGATCTCACACGGCCTCATCGGGGTGCTGAGTCCTCATCTGCAGTGCGTGCTCGAGCATCATTAAGTCAGCAAGGTGGGATTGCAGCTTGCCCAAGTGGGATGCTGGCCCGTCTGGGGTGTTCAGACGAGGGAGTGGGCTTGGCCGCCCTGCACCTGGGGCTGTCGTGGCCTCCCTCAGGGAGAGCTCTGGTGTCCATCTGGCGGCTCCCTCGGAGGCATCAGCTGGACCTGCTTGGTCTTTGGCCTTCATTTGACACAATAATGTGTTACTAAAAGGGAGCTAAGCCCAAACCAAAAGGACAACCTAAAACTAGGGGGAAAATGTATAACAAACAACCGGATTTTAAAGAAAGAAAGCACAATGGACTCAAATGAATTACAAAATAAAAAAACACAATGGCCGAATACACATTTTTAAAATTGTCAATCTCACGAATAATCAGAGAAATTCACACTTGAAATGAGATAGTTGAGGGTTGGGGTGTAGGATTGGCAGGAGATCGACCGAAAACCATAGACTGATAACACCTAGAATGGGCCTTTGGTGGGGCAAACCAGGCGCTCAGTTACTCCTGGAAAGAGTGGGAATTGGTACAACTTCTCTGAAAGGAAAATGTCAGCATATTTTTAAAATGCATATACACTGCAACCTACAAATTACTCCCCCCCCCCCAGGAATTTATCTTACAGAAACAACTGGGCAAGGGTGCCAAATGTACCTACAACCACATGTATCTTCCTTTGTTATAACAGTGGAAATTGAAATAGCACAATGTCCATGGTAGGAGATTGGTTAAATAAATCATGATGTAGCTATACAAGAAAATATTGTATATCATGACAAATCTGAAGTACCTTGATGTGGAAAGATGTTCATGATATATTAAGAGAAAAAAAAAACAGTTATAAAATACTGCATTTCATCAAATATAACATATCATCAATTACAAGATGCACTCTTATGTACCACTAAAAAAATGTTTGTGCTTATATGAAAAGGAAACTGTAAGAAAAACAAAATTAGTTTAGGTGCTCCTAAAACATTTTCACTTTCAGAGTCCTGCTTTCCTAAATAGTGTTAAGGCTCTGCAATGTTGATGTCCATTTTTTTATGCCACAGCATACTGTTCTCCCTACCAGCAAGAACTTTGGGAATATTAAATTTATAAAAAGGAATCTTGGCTTTCTCTGCCTAGAGGAGCCCACACCAAATCTTGATGTGTACTTCCACCTTCTCTTCCATTTCTCAGCAATCTGTTTTTTCTCCCATTTCCCAAATAAATTCTTTTTACTGGCCTAACTAAAAAAAAAAAAAAAAAAAAAAGGATACTTTACTAATGTCTCCTGTATTTTCTTCCAAGCATCCGACATCCATTTTTCAAGCTTTTATGTATATTTGAAAAATGACCCAAGTGCCACTACTATTACAAAAGCAACAGCAATTGAAAGCAATATCCCATTTTCAGTGCTGTTAAAATGTGGGAGAAAAGTATATTTTAGAATCACTGAAATAGAGCAGTGAATATAGTATGGTACCACTTTGTAAAAAAAATAATAATGAAATAAGCATGTATGTGCATACATCAACAGTAAAAAAATCTGAAAGTATGCATTAAATTGTTTACAGTTGTCACCTGGGTGGTGGTATGATTAGCAGATTTTATTTTCTTCTTACACATTTTTATATTTTCTGAATTTGGAGAGTGAGCTCATGTTATTTTTTTAATCAGAAGAAAAAAACAACAGTTAATTGCTCTTTCAAGAGAGAGGTAGCTTTAAGAACTGATGGTTTTCCTGCTCACAGAATGGATTACACAGGTTTCTTTTGGCAAATATCTTCTAAGGCATCCTTTTTTGATGGTGCCTTTGTGGCATGTGGAGCTAAGACAAGGTTATAAACACAATAATCAAAAACTATCTCAAAGCTATATATTTAAAAACAAAATGAAACAAATTCTTACAATAAATGCTTGCAAAACAAATGAAGTGTCTGTCTGACATCCTCAATGAGGAGTGTGAGGGAGGACACAGGATGACTAGGGCCCAGGTGGGAACACTTTGCCTTTTATTAAAGGAAAGCCTGACCCTACAAAAAACAGCACAGACGTCGTTTCACATCATTAAAACCAATAACACTCTGATCATATTTTTTTTTTTTAAGGTTTATTTCTTTATTTTTCCAGCTCCCCCACCACGTCCCCGTTATTTTGCACTCGCTCTCTGCTCTCTGTGTGTTCTTCTGTGTCTGCTTATCTTTTTAGGCGGCACCAGGAACTGATCCTGGGGCCTTCAGGAGTGGAGAGAGGCTGCTTCTTTGGCACCACCTCAGCTCCCTGGTCTACTGAGTCTATTATCGTCTCTCTTCGGTTTCTCTTTTTGTTGCGTCATCTTGCTGTGCCAACTCTCTGTGCGGGCCAGCACTCGGTGTGGGCCAGCACACAGCATGGGCCAGCTCTCTGCACAGGCCAGCTTGCCTTTCACCAGGAGGCCCTGGGAATCGAACCCTGGACCTCCCATATGGTAGATAGGAGCCCAATTGCTTGAGCCACATCTGTTTCCTTTGGATCAGGTTTTTTTTTTTTAATTAAAAAAAAAATTGCTCATGGAAATACTAGTTGAACTGTCTTTTCAAATTATCTGGTCAGAGGTCTTAATCCCAGGTGTTGTCAGGGAGTCCGTTTCAGCAGGAATGAAAGTAGGTTTCTCAGGTGCCCTCTGAAGCCCAGAGTTGAGGAGAATGTGAGACCACAGCAGGTTCAATGCCAGACAGCTACAGCCAATAAGCAATGTCCACCAGACATAGGATGGGATGTACTGACAGCCTCACCACCCACATGTTCTGCCTATTCTAGTAGCACCATTTTGTACCCCCCACCTTAACCTGCCATGGGTGGGAAACGAGATGGTTAGGCTCATGTACCAACATGGCCAGGTGATGGCATCCAGCTGCTTGGTTAAGCAAGCACTGGCCTGATTGTTACTGTGAGGACATTTCATGGACTTAAATCATCAGTAAGTTGATTGCATCTATGGCTGATTACCTCTATAATCAACTGGGAAGATTGCCTACAGCAATGAGAGATGTCTCATCCAATCAGTTGAAGGCTTTAAAAGGAGAAGCTGTAGGAAGAAAGAATTTTCATTCTACTTCAGCCAGCCAGCTTCTTCTGGGGAATTCATGGAAAACCTTCATCAGAGTTCCCAGAATGCAGTCTGCCCTACGGAATTTGGACTCGTATAGCCCTGCAGTAGCCTGAGACAATTTTATAAAATCTCACAATATTTACAAATATCTCTGTCATTTCTGTTTCCCTAGAGAACCCTGGCCAATACACAGAATAACCACATTTGTAGCTAAAAGGAGGCTGAGCAGGTTCTGTATGAGGTTTGAAATTGTCCTCCCTTGAGAGAAATTCTCTAGTGCTTTCACACGCCACTCCTTAGCATCCACTTGGCCTCCTCAGTGATCTGCACTGAATTTTGTATTCTATTCCAAAATGTGTTGCAACGGCCTTGAGAATGACCTCCACATCAATAGGTCTCTATGTACTGACAGAGACAGGTTCCTGTGAGTTCAAACAATCTTCTCTAACCAAGTCTTTCCTCCCCTTTGTCTGCCCACCTGATGTACAGTGTGCAGGGAGATGATGCCAGGACTTCAGCCACAGAAGAGTCATTTACTGGCTTTAGCAATAAGGACTCAAGCCTCCCTTGACATTGTATTTTGTCAAGTTTTTCAATTAGAAAGCAAAATTAGCATGAACTCATTTGGTGCCTTTCTGGGTGAACTCCTGCTGTGAGCAGTAGAGACAAAAAGAGCCTGGAACCCATAAGAAAAACAAGAAGACTGGTGTGAAGATATTAGAATGATGAAAACAAATAAAATGGCAGATGAGAAACTGCCCTCCACAACCAACCACCACCCTGTCTTTATTCTCAGGTTATGGACACAGCTAGACACTCTCTCATACGATGGATACATCTGTCTCCTACAATACACACCACTGTGGGAACAAAGGACTGAAGCACAAGCCTCCAGTGTCATTCTTTGAAGAATAAGGGAGCATTCACTCACTTCCTCTTACATTTAGGGTTGTTTTATAACCCTTCCCCCATACACACACCCCTTCTCTGAACAATAGGTTCAGTAGACTGCTAACCTGTTCCATTTGAGGAAAATGCCAGATTCCCTGGAGTTTGTGGGTTACAGAGCAGGGCTGAAGTGGCTGCTTTCACCACTGAAGCAGAAATCAATGAATCACCTGTACTGTTCCCCAAAAGAAAGCCTTTTAGTTTTCCAGGAACTGTGAGGCCGTGTGCCAGCAAGCTTGACATACTCTGCATGTTGCCAGCAGCTATTCCTTCAAGGCCAGAAACTATCTCTGAATATAAATGCCTGCTGAGCAAGCAAAGGTCACAGGCAGAGGGTCTCTGGAATTCTACATCAACATGTTTTTAAATGATAAGGATAAAGCTGCCCACACTAGTGGTAACAGGAAGAGCTTGGGAGTTTTAGCATCTTAGAAATTAGGTATTACAGAAACATAGCAGTTACTACTCTCAGGAAGCATAAGAAGAGGAGATGGTCTTTGAGGTTTGGAGGTGTTACCTTCTCTAACCTATAACACCTGTTGAAGAGTTTGTGAAGAAAAATCAGGAACCCTGACAGTATCAATTGCAATGGAGATGCAGATTCTAGAGCCTATTGACAAGGTAGAACTCCATACTCTACTATTTACTAGCTGTGTTACCTTAAAAATTATGTCATTTCTCCATGACTCACTTCCTCCATCTATAAAATGGATATAATAGAAGTACCTATCTTATCTGAGGAGTAAATAGTTTAATTCCTTGCATTAAGTTCTATCTACTCTGGCAGAATCATGAAGACTTCCCCATCCTTCCAAGTTCTTTCCTTACCCTGGGGTAGATTGTGTTTCCAATGATAGCCACAACATCTCTCATTCCAAATGCTCTTTTACAATGTAAACTTGCTACTCTCCCATAATGTGGTGGAGTTTATTTCCCTTCCTCTTGAATCTGGGCTGGACTTGAAGCCCTCCCCCCTTTTTTTAAATTGAAGTATATCATTCATACATAAACATACATAAACAATAGTGTATAGTAGCAGCTGGTTTATAAATGGGAATGTGGCTGGAAAAGGTAGTCTAGGGATGTAAATGTCAATTGAAAGGAAGCTAGAAAATAATTTAGGGACTGAATAACCTGAGGCTTTCCTTTGACCAACAAATTCTAAGACTGTGTAGCTTCCAAGATAGGGCTGTAAGAGATATGCAACATCCATCTTCCCCTTTTGAAATGCTCCTTCTTGAAACCCAGCCACCATGCTGCGAGGAAGCCCAAGTAGCCATAGGGAAAAGCCCATGGGGAGGAGCACTGAGCTGATCTCCTAGCTGGTGCCCCAGTATCAACGGGGACCTTCAGGTTGTCCCAGTGCCCCAGCTATGTGAAGCAGAAAAGTCTCCTGGTCAATCCACCAAATCATGAGAAATAATTTTTGTTGTTTTGAACTACTGTGCAGTAATAGGTAACCAAAATAGACCCACAAAGGGCTTAACTTCTATATTGACACCAGAAAAGTCGCTGGTGCTTTTGTCCAGGACTATGGCCTGCATTACTCCATCCAGGGCCATCATGTAGCCCTATGCACTCCCCAAGGCATTGTCCCTTCCCACCATCACGGATTCTTTGCTGAGTTTGTGGCAAGCCCTCTCCCCGCCAGGGTTGCAGATATGTTTCTGCCCTGCCTGTTGCTTGAGATCATATACCCATTTCCCTGCATGTCCTGCTGGTAAAATGCACCTATCAGAACAGAGAACACAGGCAATGAGAGACTTTTCTTCCTCGGAGCAAGAATCCTGACTGTCCTGGCTCCCCACCTAGGTCAGGAGCAGCTTTCACCTCCGTCTTTAAGAGCCCAGGGTCCTGGAACCATCCTCACCAGCATCCAGGCTCCAAGCATGCAATTCCCCCATGCATCAGGCTCTCTCACACTGGTGTCCTTGCCTATGCACTCCCTCCATATGGAATGCCACTTGACTCACCTGGGTCCTCAAGCTCTCCTGTCCCCCTCCTCCTCAGCTATCCCTCCCTTCCCTTCACCACTCTCTGCTGGACGAGTTCCCATCCTCCAGGCTTACCTGAGGACAGAGGCACTTACCACATTGTCTCATCATTGCTTGTCTTGTTCTTCCTGCTTTGCTGCCAGCCCCTGGGGATGGGACTTCAATTTTTCATCACCACTATTGTCTAGTGCTATGGTATTTAATAGATACTTAATAAGTACTTACTTAATAAAGTCAAGAAATGTGGATAACAGTTCTTTTCACCTTCCCACAAACTTGTTGGAGGATCCAGTCCTTCCAATTAGAGTCAATTCCCCTGCCAATGCTTTTCTAGCACCCCATACTTCTCTGCTAGACTTACCACCATCACGGTTAGTGATTATATTGTGTATGTGTTTCTTTAATGTCTGTTTCTTCCGCCCCCACAGACACACACATCCAAACACATTTTCCTGGTTCTTGACTTGCCCTCTCACTGCTATATTCTCGATATCTAGCACTGTACCTGACACTTAGTAGGTCCTCAAAAAGTATATGTCGAATGAATGTACCACATGAGAGATGAAGCATCTTGAAGATTGCGGAGGTTCCAAAATCAAAGTTATTTGCCCTGCTCTTTATTTTTATCTCTAATAGCCTCTTCTTTATGTCGTGACTCAGGATATAGATTCTGGAGCCACCAGGCCATCTCGGCTGTGTGATCTTGAGCAAGTGTCCCACCCTCTCTGTACCTCACTTTTCTTGCCATTAAAATGTAGCTGTAATCCTACTTATCTCATAGGGTCATTGGGGGAGTAACTAAGGTCACATTTAGAAAACTCTTGCAACAGGTACTGGGCCACACCTCAGCTTTGATTATTCTTACTGCCAATCCCTACTAATATTTAGCTGGCAACGTTGGGCTTCCTTCTACCCTTTAAACTGACTGTCCTGGGTCCTCTTGAGCCCCAGAAGAGTCATTTTTCAGCTCAATCAGTACCACTATTATAGTTATGCAGAATGCGAAAAAAGAAACAGGAACAATAGACCAGAGTTTTCTTTCCAGACAAGAGGTAGGCAAAATTTTAGTACCATTTGTCCTCATTTTGCTCTCAGGTTACTATGGAATTCTGCTCATGAAATATCTCCACATTGGGTCTGAGAATTAGCTTTTAAACTCATAAAAAAGGAAAACACCAGAAATGCAAATTCCTCTCTTTTTTTTTTTTTTTAAGATTATTTATTTATCTCTCCCCACCCCTCACCCCCTCGTTGTTTTGCGCTTGCTGTGTCTGTTCATTGTGTGCTCGTCATCATTTTAGGAGGCACCAGAACTGAACCCGAGACCTCCCATGTGGGAGGGAGGTGCCTAATCGCTTGAGCCACCTCTGCTCCCTGCTTTGTTGTGTCTCTTGTTGTGTTTTCCTCTTTGTGCCTCTTTGTTGCATCATCTTGTTGCATCAGCTCACTGTCTTGCTCATTTTCTTTAGGAGACACCAGGAACCAAACCCAAGACCTCCCATATGGTAGGTGGGAGTTCAATCACTTGAACCACATCCACTTCCCAGTGCTTTTGTTTGTTTGTTTGTTTGTTAAAGCTGCTACACACCAAAAGAAATCCCTACAGGTGGCCCTCCCCTCCCCCATGGGCTGCTCCTCTCTCTTGTCCTCTTCCACCTCTCCTGGACATCAGAGCACTAAAGAGGCTCCATTAATCCCTGTGGGATGCTTTGCCAAGCCCATGAGGATGTTTGAATATAAATTCCACTGTGCTGGGGCTGGAAAGTGGAGGCGATTTCTCGTTCCTGAGAAAACAACAGAGAAACTGGGGAAGAACAAAGGAAAATGTGAAGCAAAAATAAAACTCAATCCTGGTTCAAAACAGGAAAGGATTTTAAGACTGGCTGTTTTCTCTCCCACTTGTTGGTCAGTGCAGTGAGAATGCACTGGCTTTGGCTCAGATTTTAAGATTTAGGGGTTTTATATGGAAGAGAAAGGCTTCAATTTCTTTATATTTCTCTGTTACCTGAATAAACAAATAGAAGGGAATAGAGGGGTGGCTATGGCCCAAATCATTTACCCTAAGTTATGGAAGAAAGAGATAAAGGCACCTACACACAAATAGACTCTCCTGTAGATCCTCTTACTGCCAAACAAAAGTTATTTTCTGGTCTCATAGACTGTGAGCATCTCAGAAACAAAGACATGCCTTTCATACTCATCTGTGAATTCCTAGTGCTTAGCCCCAAACCTGATTTACAGTAGGTATTCAATAAATAATGGATAGACGGATGGATGAATAGATGGATAGATGGATGGATGGATGGATGGATGGATGGCTTAGCCCTAAGAGTTATCTGGGAGGCAAAGGGGAAGCAGGTACAGGTAATCCATTCTGACTAATCAACAGCTCACTGAATGGTCCTTCCTTTCAATCATCTTCATGAGGACCTTTAAAAATCAGATAGTAGCCCAAGTCCTCAAAAACTATGAACTCAAACGAATGGCCTGGGTTGATGGGGTTGAATTTCTCATTTCCACTGGTGGTTAATGCCAACAAAATCTTGAGACCAACTTGAATTGGCCCCATGTCCAATGGTGACTAGGAGGCAAGGAAGAACCATTATTCAACTAGCAAGAATGTCCCAACATTCCATTATTTCCTGTTGACAACCCTGACCTTAAAACAGTAATTCATATTTTCCTCTTATGAGTCAAGCAATTCTAGAGCTTTTGAGCCACCTTTTATTTGCCACATGTGACAGAGACTGTTGGTGCCAACCCGAGACCCACTGTCCCTTCTTTCTTACCAACAGAACCTTAATTTGTTTGAGGGTGGGAGGGCAATGGAGACACAGCTGGAAAACCCATGTACTGAGGGTATTCAGTTAAGTGAAGAAAAATAAAACCTTTAATTTGTTCAAAGCCACTGCTTTTCAGGACTTTGTTATTCACAACCAAGCCCATTTCCTAACTGCTGTATCTAATATCCTGACTAAATAGTAACTGAAAGGAACTGAAATGGGAAGTCATAACAAGCAGGAAAAGAAAAGGAAATCTTTGATGATGAACTGAGCTGGTGATTCAAATGATAAGGTAAGCTAGGTGTGACTGTGCCAATTTGATAAAATTGCATTTAAACATATATCAGAACCTTGGAAGCACAACGCTGTGACTGTCACTAACAGCACTGAATTATCTATTTGAATGTGGTTAAAAGAGGAGATTTTAGGTTGTATATATGTTACTAGAATAAAAAATTTAAAAAAAGGATTGTGCAACATAGTGAACCCTATTGTAAACGATGAACTACAATTACTAGTGCAATTATAAAGATGTTCTTTCATGAACTGTAACAAATGTACCACATGAATGCAAACTGTTAATAATAGGGTGGTATATGGGAACTCTGTATTTTATGCATGATTTTTCTGTAAACCTCCAACTTCTCTCATACAAATAAATACATTTACCAGAACTTCAACATCTGAGTGAATGCTGTCTCATTCAAAGTGGTTGCCGTGGGAGACAATACTGCTCTTTCCCGAAATATATTTGAGACTTCTTTTTGAACTGTCTTCTGAGATAATTTGCAGGCTACACATTTCCATTTTCCGTTATGCTCACACCCCATTTAGGACAGTGATAGCATCAATAACTTGATAACTCATCTCGTTGACCAGAAATAATTCCACTCCAGATGACTTTTGACTATTGCAGAAAATCAAACATACCTTCAAAGGATGCGTGTTGCCACATCGGAGGCCATTGAAAAGTAATCATATGTAGGCTATGTCATCTGTTGGTCCTCTCCCAGCAAGACAGTACACAACAGAGAAGCTACCAGAGGAGAGTCCTGAACGACAAAGTTGCCTGCATAGAGCCCCTGTTCCCTGTGCTACTTCAGAAGGTGAGACCGGGCTGTTGGACTCCTACACCTGACCCACTTTAGAGCCACCAAACTATCTGAGTTAGTTCCCCTAACCCCCCGTTCCTGCCCTATCTCATCTTTGAGGGTCTCTAAATATGACTCAAGCTGGGCCCACTTGGGACATGACAATAGGTTGGGAGAAATAAAGTACAGATAATCCTGGCTAGAACCAGAAGGTAGTGGCATCCACAAAGCAGAGCACTTCTATTCACAGCTGCCCTGTGCACATTCACAGGTGTAGATGGTTCTACGGACAAGCTAAGAGAGATTTGAAGTAATCAGTTGGAGATTTGGGTAATCAGTTTGAAGAGATGTCACAACACGAGAGAGAATTTTAGCAAAGTCCAGGAGCCCAGGCAGCTACATCTAGCGCTTGGAAAGTTAATGGACTGGTTGATCACATTGAAAGTTAAAACAGGAGAGGAGCTAAGGAACCAACAAGTATTGGAAAGTATGGAGGAGTGGAAGGCTGATTCAAAAAACAAATACTCACCTTCAGGTGTCAGCCAAGATGGAGTGGGCCCATTACAGCCTCTCTCTCCCACTGATCACAATTAAAAATCTGGACAGAATGCAAATAGCAACAACCTAAGGACTCTGAAAAGTAAACAAGAGCAGACGATTTGGGGAGGGAAGCCAAAACTTGAAGAATGGCTACTCACAACAATGCATTTACTCATTATTTCTTCCTTTATCTCTCAGCTTCGGCAGGTCAAAGACTTAAAACTACAATGAAGGTACAGATAGCAAAAACTCCATGATTTACTCACTCTTTCTAACCAGAGGATCAAGTAAAAGGACCTCTGTGAGCTTGAGTGTGTGGCGAGAATCTTCCATTTCTTCTTTTCTTTTTTTCTCATTTTTCTTTTGCAACTCTACCCCAAGGCCAGCCCCAGTTACAAAATGGTATTGCTGCTTCCATCACAGCATAGGCAGCTAAAATACAAGAAATCTCTGTCTCTCTAGTCAGAGAACCCAGAAAAGGGGACCTCTGGTAAACAGAGTGTGGGGGAAATCCCAATAAGGATAGAGATAGAGACAGGCAACTTCTAATTCTGTGACCGGTGTAAGTCCTGTTATCACCCTTGAGTTAAGCAAGGATGCAACAGACCCAAAGAAGCAGAGCAAAGATTTTGAAAACCAAACTACAATATAAACCACAGTCCAAGTTCAAGTCTAGTCTCCAAGCAGTGCATGCCTGGGGCAGACACAAATTATAACAAAGTCTTTAAAAACTGAACTCACTGGAACCAATACCCACAAAAAGTGAGACCGATCTTGTGATCTGAACAGAAGCAGGTTGATTGTTCATCCAAACAAAAAGATTGACGTTATCCAGAGGATTTAATAGGACCCAGAGCCTCATGGTATAATATGCAAAATATTCGGGATTCATCCCAAAATTATATGATGTATGAAGATCCAAGAAAATATGCCCAATTCTCTAGGGAAAAAGACAATAGCAGCCAAAACTGAGACAACTCAGGTGTTGGAATTATTTATAAAAATACATTAAAGCAGCTATTGTAACCAACTACATGAGGTAAATATGAATGCTCTTGAAACAAACAGAAAGATAGAAATTGCCAGTGAAGAAATTAGAAACTATTAAAATGGAAAATTTTTAAATTAAAAATACAATATTTTCAATTAAAATTTTTTTAGGGGGGAATCTCAATAGTAGAAAGAAGATGACAAAGGAAAGAGCAAGTGAACTTGATGATAGATCAATAGAAATTAACCCGAAAAAGAGAGAAAGAGTATGAAAAAATGAAAAAAGCATCTGGGGCCTGTAGGTCAATTAGATTTCCAGAAGGAGAGAGGAAAAAGATTGGTGCAGAAAAGATATATTTGAAGACATACTGGCTGTAGATTTTCCAAGTTCATGGAACACATATGGTTACAGATTCAAAGAAGCCAAAAACAGCTGAAAACCAAGATAAAGTCTTGAAAGCAGCCAGAGGAAAATAGCACATTATATATATATATATATATATAATATATATATATATAAAGGAGCAACAAGGCAAATTACTGTGGATTTTTCATCAGAAATCATGGAAATTAGATATAAATGGTGCAAGTACACTGATTAAAAGAGAGGGATTGGAAGATTGGATTAAAAAAATCAATCTGCTATTTACTAATAGAACTTTACACTTCATACCCATTAGCATGCCTTTAAAAATAAATAACAAGTGTTAGCAAGGATGCAGAGAAATTAGAACTCTCGTATATTGTTGGGGGGAGTGTAAAATGGTGCACCTACTGTGGAATACAGTTTGGTAGTTGCTCAAAAATTAAACATAGAATTACCATATGACTTGGCAATTTCATTTCTAAGTATATATTCAAAAGAACTGAAAACAGGAACTCGGGTACTAGTAAACAACATTCATTGCATTATTCACAGTAGCCAAAAGGTGAAAACAACCCAAGTGTTCATTAATATATGAATGTATAAACAAACTGTGATGTATACCTAAATGGAATATCATTCAATTATAAAAAGAAATGAAGTTCTGATACATTCTGCAACATTGATGAACCTTGAAACATTATGCTAAGTGAAATAAGCCAGACACAAAAGGGCAAATATGGTATGATTCCATTTATATGAACTATCTAGGATAAGCAAATTCATAGAGACAGAAAGTAGTTTAGAATCTTCCAGGGACGAGTAGGAGGGGAATGAGGAAATTATTGTTTAATCAGTACAGGTAGGTTATATGTAAAGAATGGAAAAAGATATAACCTGCAAACACCAATTAAAAGAAAGCTGGAGTGTCTATATTCATATCAGATAAAGCAGACATCAGAACAAGGAAATTCCTGGGGCTAAAGAGTGACATTACATAATGATAAAAAAGGTCAATCACTCAGAAGAAATAACAATCCTAAATGTGTACACACCTGGGGGGCGGATGTGGCTCAAATGGTTGGACATCCGTCTGCCATATGGAGGGATCTGGGTTTGATCCCTGGGACTTCCCGGTAAAATAAAGAAAAATATAGAAGGCGCGCAGGTGTACCAGCCCCTGCCAAGCCACACAGCAAGATGATGACGTAACAGGAGAGAGACACAGGGGAAAGCCAAGACGAGATGCACTGAAAAAACCAGGAACTGAGGTAGTGCAGGTGGCAGAACATCTCTCTCCCGCATCAGAGGTTCCGAGTATCGAATCCTGGTGAAGACAGGAGGAGAAGGAGAAGAGAGGGCAGGAAACAGACGCAGAGAATTGCCCAGTGAATGGACACAAAACAGCAAAATGGGTGGGGTGGGGGTGAAAATGGATAAAATAAATAAATAAATCTTTTTTAAGAATGTGTACACACCTAACAACAGAGCTTCAAATACATGAAGCAGAAATAATAGAACTAAAAGTCGAAATTAACAAGTCCACTCATCAACACTCATCTCTCAGTAATTGAAAGAACAAATAGAAAATCATCAAGGATATAGAAGACCTGAACAACACTATCAACCAACTTGATTTAATTTAGTTAACATTTATAAAACATTCCACCCCAAGAAAGCTGAATATATTTTTGTTTCAACTACTCATGGAATATTCATCAAGATATATATCCTGGGTCATAAAATAAAATTTAATGAATTTAAAATAATTGAAATCACATAAAGTATGGCCAGACTGTGAGCATAATTTTTAAAAATGATCTTAATATGATCAAGGAGATGAAGGAAAAAAATACAGAGAAAGAACTAAAAGATAACAGGAAAACAATCAATGTGCTCAGTGAGATGAAGGAAAATACAAAGAATAAAAGGATATTGCGAAAACAATGTACAAAGATATAATTTGTAAAAAGTACATAAAAGGTAAATGGACAAAAGGGTATAGGAACAGTGCATGTGTATTTTTTTAAACCTCCTAGAACTTAGAAGTGAGTTTAGAAAAGTCACAGGACACAAGGTTAATATACAAAAAATCAATCATATTTTTAAATACAAGCAAAGAACAATTGGAAATCAAAATATTTTAAAGTACCAATGACAATAGTACCACACACTCAAAATTAAATACTTAGACGTAAATCTAAAAAAATATACACATGATACATATGCTGACAGTTACAAGACCCTGATGAAAGAAATCAAAGAAAACCTAAATAAATGAAGAAAAATACAGTGTTCATGGCTTAGAAGATGCAATATTGTTAAGATGTAATTATCCCTGTGAAGTTATTTTGTGAATCCCAGAAAAGATTATATTTTTGAACTAATCCTTTCCTGTATAAATGACACTCTCTTTGGTTGCATTGGATTTAGTTAAGGGACCTTGATTAGATCACTTGATTCAGTCACTTTTCATTGGACTACATCAGTGAGGCAGGACTCAGGTTGGGTCTCCACCCTTTTGCTTGGTCTTATATAAACTGAGAACACACAGAGAGACACAGAGAAAGGAAGCTGCCATTTTGGTTTTAGATGTGCGAGAAAGGAGAAAGTAGAGATGCCTGATCACCCACAGCTGAACTCAAGGAGAAAGTAGAGACACGCCATCTTGCCTTGCCACATGGCAGGACACCAGGATCACCAATGGGTGATTTTAGTGAGTAAGCATCTCTGATGATTTGACCATTTCACAGCCTTGGAACTGTAAACTTTTACCCCAAATAAATCCCGTTTATAAAAGCCAACCCATTTCTGGTATTTTCTGCATTGACACCTTTGGCAAACTAAAACACCACCCCCAAATTGATCTATAGATTCTATGCAATCCCAGTCAAAATCTCAGAAGAGTTGTTTGTAGGTATTGACAAGGTGATTCTATAATTTATAGGGAATGGCAAAGTAAATAGAATAGCCAGAGCAATTTTTAAAAAGAAGAACAAAATTGGAAGATTTGGGCTACCTGATTTTCAGCCTTCTTATAAATATAGAGTAATCAATACAGTGTGGGACTGATGAAAGCACAAAAAACTAATGATTAATGGAAAAGAAAATACAGAAAAAAACTGTGCAAATATTGCCCAATTGATTTTTCACAAATGTGCAAAGGCAATTTAATGGATAAGCAACAAATAGTGCTGGAACAATTTGAAATCCATTATTTTAAAAGATGAACCTCAAACTATACCTCACATATACAAAAATGAACTCCAAACGTATAATAGACTGAATTATAAAATGCAAAATTATTTCAGAAGAAAACATAGGAGAAAATCTTTATGATATTTGCTTAAGCAAAGATTTATTAGTGACAACACTGAAAACATGATCCATAAAAGACAAAAAGTTAATAAATTGGACTTTTTCAAAATTTAAAACTTTTGCTCTGCACAAGGCACTATTATTAAGAGATTGAAAAACAAGACCCATACTGGGAGAAAATCTTTGCAAATCACTTTTGTGACAAAGGACTTGAATCCAGAATATATTAATGAGTCTCAAAAGTCAACAATAAGGAAACAATCACATTTTTTAACTGTTCAAAATTTTATATAGACATTTTACCAAAGATGATACAGATGATAAGTATATGAAGAAAATGTTCAATGTCATTATTGATTAGGGAAATGCAAATTTAAATAACAATGAGATACCACAAAATGCCTGTTAGAATTGGGGGGGAGGTAATACTTACATTATCAAATGATGATAAGGATGTGGAACAACTGGAACTCTCATACATTGTTGGTAATGAAATGTTCCAAATGCTTTGGAAAAGAGTTTGGCTGTTAAACATGCACTTACTATATTATCCAGCAGTCCCACTTCTCAGCATTTACCCAAGAGAAATGTAAACCTATGTTGACACAAAAATCTATAAGCAAAGTTTACAGCAAATTTATTTATAATCACCAAAAACTAGAAGTAACACAAATTTCCTTCAAACTGGTGAATGGATAAACAAACTGCTATACATTAATATGAGTAATAAAAGGAAATAAACTATTCATACATGCAGCCATGTGGATTAATGCCAGATGCCTTATGCTAAGTAAAGAAGCCAGACTGACAAAGCTACATACTGTATGATTCCACTTACAGGAAGTTCTATAAAAGACAAAACTTTAAGGATGGATAGTATATTAGTGGTTGCCAGGGAATAGAGGAGGAGTGTTGGATCAACTACATAATGGCTAAACAAGGAAACTTTTTTAGTGTGCTGGAAGTGTTCTATATATTAATTGTCATAGTGATTATATGACTCTAAGCGTTTATTAATATACATAGTGAATTTTACTGTTCATAAGTTTAAAAAAATTTTTTTTAAACCTGAGAATTTGAATGCCCATCATTGTACCTCTCTAACCTGTGGCTTGGATGTCTCCACTGGGCCACAAACACAGTCTTATTACACCAGAACCTGGCTTGGAACCTCCTTTGTAAGTCGGCTACTTAAAAATTCTAACACTGAAAAAAGCAGTTTTTATGTAAACAACATAGTCCATTTGAACAAAAACAAAAACTATTTCATTCATTATGAAGCTGAACAATATTTCTAATTATTCCAGAAAACCAAAGCCACCCTTTTCAAACATTGTTTTGTAAAGATCTAAGTTTTAGTTTGCCAAAGGGGTGCCAATGCAAAGTACCAGAAATGGCCAACCCATTTCTTGTATATTGCTCCCAGCAGCTTTTAGGAAACTAAAACAATGTAGGAAACTATTTCTCTCATCACGGTGTAGAAAGTTCTTTCTGAGCATGACACAAAACCCAAAGTCATAAAAGATGATTAAATTGACTAATAAAACATACATAGTGAGTTAAACATCAAAGATATTACACGCAAAATTTAATATCTGAAAAAACAGTTTTTAAAACTTTGTAACCTATATGACAGATGTTGGGGATTGAATCAAGTCCCCTACAAAAGGCATGTTCAGGTCTCAATCCTTGAATGTGAACCCATTTGTAAATAGGTGTTTCCAAACTCAATGAGGGTGGGCCTTAATCCAATATGGCTCAAGTAATCTAATCAAAGCTCACCAATTGAATTTAATGCAATCAAATGGTATCATATCCAAAGGAATAGATTAGTTTACAAACATAATATTTCTCTTTTGGGGATTCATAAAATAATTTCAAACTGCCACACTCCACCCTTTGACTCCTGAAAAGGCATTACAATATTCCAAAAAAACCATTTCAGTAGCAATACTAAGCACAAAATCACATCAAATTCAGTTATAGAAATACAGTTTGTCTTGGGTCAAAAGTCCCCTCTAGCTGTAGGCCTGTGAAACTTACAACACAAGTTCTCTGCTTCAAATATACAAAGGAGAGACAGACATAGGATAAACATTTGCATTACCATAAGGAGAGATTGGGAGGCAAACATGAGTCACTGGTCCCCAACAGTTCTGAAATCCTTCAGGGCCTAATCCAATAGATTTCAAAGCCTGAGAGTCATCCTTAAAATGATGGTTTCTTCTTCTCTCTGGGCCTCATGGGGGCCCATCTTTTCCACAGGCTTGCACAATGACCATATTTTTGGTTCCACTCTCTTCAAGCTTCTTGGTGGTAACTGACCTCCAGATCTCACCCTCCAAGAACATTTGGGTGATGACGACACTTTCCCCAATCTCTGGGGGACAGTATCACCCCCCTTAGTACAGTGAAGTTGTGGCAACATTCTCCCTAATCTCTGGCATACAGGCTCAAACCCCCTCAGAACAGTGGGATGGCGCTCTGACTCTCCCTAATCTATGGGGACTAGGACCAACCCCTCAGAGCAGTGGGGTGGTGACCTAACTCTCTCCAACCCATGGGGAACAGGCCCACCCCCCTCGGAGAAGTAGGGTGGCTACCTAACTCTCCCCAACCACCAGCGAATGTGCTCCACCCTCTCTGTAGCCTGTGATAGCCAAACTCTCCCTGAACAATGGTCTGTAATATCCACCCTCTTCAAATGCTGGGGAAAACTCACCCTCTCTGTACACATGGGTGGGGCCCCTCTCTTGGCCCAAGGAGATATCTTTATTCTAGACCTCAGCTTCCCTAGTTTTCCTCTTGAAGCCATTTTCCCTTCATTGTCTTCCTACCCTGTCCCTTCTAGTCCAGGCTGACAGTGGTTTCATTCATACAGAGCTTGCAAAAACTTGTTGGTTTAGCATCCAGGAAATGGGTATGAGCCATCAGACAGTAAGACTCTCCACAAGTCCTTCCTGGATAACTGTGTTTCCAATTCTGAATTACAAATTTCAAGTTTAATTAAGTCTTCACATGAGCCACTATCCTCTGGGGGCTTGTTTTCCAGAAGCTTGGAATTTCTGAAATCAGTCTCTGGTTTCTTTGTGCCCAGCAATTCAGTTCTAAGTTTATCTCTTTCCTCTCACATTTTGCAAAGAGAAACCAGGCTGCATTTTCCACATTTACTTTGGAAATCTTCTCAGTTATATGTCCAAGCCTGTCATTCTCAAATTCTGCCTTCCATCCAACATCAGGAGTAAATTTTCCTAACTTCTCTGCAACTTTAAAATGGGGGGTCACCTTTCCCCCACATTCCAATAATAGTTTCATCATTTCCTTCTGAGACCTCACTGGTAATAACTTTAGGCTTCATATTCCTACCAACAGTCTCTTCAAAACAATTTAAGCCTTTTCTTTCAAGCATCTCACAATTCCTCCAAACAATACCCTTTATTCATTCATAAAACCGTTCCAGCATTTTTGGTAATTGCAGGAGCACAACCCCACTCTCCTGGTACCAATTTCCGTTTTAGTTTGCAAAAGGGGTGCCAATGCAAAGTACCAGAAATGGGATGGCTTTTATAAAGCATATTTATTTGCAGTAAAAGCTTATAATTCCAAGGCTGTGAAAAATCCAACCTGAGGCACATCAGAGGTGCCTTCTCACAAATCAGCTAATGTTGATCCAGGCATGTTCCCATGTGGTGAAGCAAGATGGTCACCAGTCTCTGCTGAGGTTTCAGCCTTCTCCTCCAGATTCACCATCTCCTCTTGAGCTGTTCCAAGAGCCTAGCCTCTTGGGACTTCATGCTTAAGTGATCCTCTCTTACATGGCAGGATCAAGCATGGTGACTTCCTTTTCCTGTGTCTGTCCATATGAGTTTCTCTCTGTGTTTCTATTTATACCAGACCCAGCAAGGGGGTGGAGGCTCAACATGAGTCACACCTCACTGACATAGTCCAATCCAAAGCCCTAAACAATTTTATCAAATAATCTCATCAAAGGCCCTTAAGTGAATTTAATGCAATCAAAGGGTATCACACTCAGAGGAATAGGTTAATTTACAAACATATTTCTCTTTTTTGGATTCATAAAATAATTTCAAACTGCCACTCCAATTTGGAATGCCAGGAATATATTTATTCTGGTGCAACTTTGGCAGTGAATCCAGGTCTCCTCTCACTTAGAGCCCTTCCAGGAACCCAGAAGGGGGAGGATCTCAGAGGGGAAAGTTGAATGGGTGTCCTAGGAGTTGTCAACAGGGGAATGGGTTTGTCATTGATTTGGCACCTGTTCCTAGGTGATAAACATTTGTCAGGTGCCTCTCCTGGAAGAAAGTCAGTATCAAGTAAGCATAGAAATGAAATATTAAGTGAAGAAACCAGAGCAGGAAAAAGTAAGGTGTGTGTACATCACAGGTAATGCCTGATAGTTCATATAGGGCTGTATAGCTAAAAGCATACTTATCTTTTTAATGTTATCCACAATATGTCACAAATTGGCTGTACACGTTGAGAAAAGAGAATAAAATACACAGGTCTGACACCTTATCCTGCAATATTTATACTGTCTCTTCCACAAACTTAACATGGTGTTCTCAGAACAATTCTGGGCTTTAAATATAATGCTCTAGTTGTATGCATATGACTCCATTTGGATGTTCAAATCTCCAGGTGAGACACAGAGGAACTGCTGAATGGGTGCTCCTTGGAAATATTGTTCTTTCTTGCACTAATTAGAAATACATTAAAACAGAGCTATAAATATACTAAAATGAAATACCGTAAAATGAAGGCCACGTGTTTCGAATAGAGTCTGCACCATAAGTTTCAGTGGGTGTTTTAGTTTCCTAGCTGCTAAAACAAATACCATGCAATGAGCTAGCTTAAAAAATGGGAATTTATTGCCTCACAGTTTTGAGGCAAGAAGTCCAAAATCAAGGTGTCTTCAATGCAATGCTTTTTCCCAGAAGACTGTGGTGTTCTTGGGTTGGCTGCTGGCAATCCTTGGTCCTTGGCTTTTCTGTAACATGGCAATACACATGGCAGCCTCACCTGGCTTCTCTGGGTTCCATCAACTGGCTTCTTCCTGTGGCTTTCTCTCTGTATATATGGATTTCATTCTGTTTATAAAGGACTCCAGTAATAAGATTAAGACCCATCCTGATTCATTTGGACCATACCTTAACTGAAGTCACCTCATCAAAAAGTCCTCTTTGGGCTCACACCCATAGGAATTGATTAAGTTTAAGAGCATGGTTTTCTGGGGTACATAGCTCCAAGCCACCACAGTGGGTAATTTCTAAGTCAAGGGCCATTGTTGGAAGAGATTTGCAGATGTGATTGCTAACAACAAAATGAAGCCTCATTGGGAGTCTGGCAGATCTACCTACAACTTGACCTGGGAAAGAGCATAATTTGTTCATTCATATTAACAAAGGACAGCCAAGGGCAGCCCACCATTAGTTTACAACTTAACTAAACTGACTATTGGGTCTTTCCATTTAAATATCATACTTATGAAGAATTATTAAGCAGGAGTTCTTGCCCACAGATACCTTGTTTCCCTCTGTCATCATGAGGTCTCCCATTGCCTAGCCTCTTCTGACGGGGAGACCTGAGGCTGGCTGATTCCTACTTTCTTATCATCCCCATCATCCTCTACCTCTGCTCGAAATGCAAGCCTGCCAACCCCTGTCAGTACTGGCTACCCCCACTTGCTCCCACTTGGCAGACCACCATCTCCCATCTTCCTGCCCTGACTTTGGAACCCTCTGGATTCTGGTCCACTGGAAGCAAAATTCCTTTAAACCCTTCACCATATGCTCCTTCCACTTTTCTAGCATTACTAAAACTTGACTCTGCCTTGAGGAAATTGACTCTCTGTCCCCTCCAAGCAGCAATTATGCTTTTTCCAGATCTTTCTACATCCTCAAGTGAATAGCATTCTCCCTTTACTCTTCTGCAAACCACTACTCTTATACCCTTGTGCAAATTATCCTTCCCCTTTGCGGTTCATGCCATCAGCTTTGCCAAGATGTCTCCTGAATAAGCTCTATTACACCCTCTCCTAGGCCCCCTGTCTTCTTCCCCTAGTGTCCTACAGGCCCCTCATCCTCAAGAGGTCCCCAGGAGCTCTTCCTCTGTGCCTGAAACCTGCTCCTCCTCTCCAGCTTCTGCTTGCCTAGCCTCTGTCCTTCGGCACAAGCTGATCCTTCCTACTCATCGCTCACTCAATCCCCTTGGTCAAGCCTTGGCCACCCTTTGAATCCATGCACTCTGTCAACTCTATTAAAGAACTTTCAACCATTCTGTGACCTCAGGAAGTGCTCAGACCTCACTCTATTCTTCCATTGAACTCTGTGCATTGCTGTGGTATAACAATTATTTGAATTTTGAGGAATTAGTTAATGTAGCTGTTGTTGCCAATTGGCCCAGAACAAATTAAGTACATGCTTCTATTTTTTCCCTTGATATTTTATTTGTATATTTTTGTGCATAGTTCCAAATATATTCTTGATAAAAGAAAAAAATGAATAATTTTGTTCAGATACAAGAGGTTTGAATAATCTTACCTTCACTTAAGAGATGGGAGAATTGAAACTGAGGCCCAGAAAGGTGATATGATTTCTAAGTCCCACAGCTAGTGTTGAGCCAGGATTCTTATCCAGATCTGAATCCCAGCCCAGGGTTCTGTGTTGTATGTATGCTACCTGTCCTTTCTGCATCTAGGTACATTTCAGTTTTAAAATGATTTAATTCCATCATTAAGAAACATATGTAAACATACAAAAAGACACATTTAGTCGTTTTTTAAAAACCAGATGAATTCTAAGAATGGTGATGATATAAGCCCATATTTAAAAAAACAAACAAACCACCCAGGTACCTACCAACAGGAGCTATAAGAATTATAACTACCCCAAAACTAATGAAACTCTCATTTTACCATCTTCAAAGACTATCAGCCAGAGAGAGCACAGTTGGATTTAATTAAATGGCAACTTTATTCACTGACAAACAATAACGTAATATGTTGGGTGAATCAGCTGGGTGGAGAGAGGCCGGGAGTTGCTGGAACATGCCAAAGCCTCTCAAGCAAGGTAGCTGGTGGCCCTCCTTGACCTTAGAACATTCTCTCAGTTTATACCTTCACTTGGAGAAGGAGAAAATCAGGATGCTATGAAAGGGAATTACACATTAACCTATACTAGATGATGAAGGAGTCTAACCTGTAATTTTCAAATATGACCAAACAAACATAATTTACTAGACTCTTGAGCAAGACAAAGAACCAGAAAAGAGACTAAACAAGGCCACTAGCACAAAATGCTCCCAATTTTAAAAGCTTTTATAAATTCTGATTTGTTTTCGCAGTGACATCCAAGAAAATGTTGCATTGATACGACAGTAAAAAGCTCCTGTGAAAAAGAACTCACTAGAGACAGAGAAAATCATTATACAGTTGAAAATCATAATTGAAAAAATGCAATGTTTAATTGAGAGACTGAGCAGCAGAAAGAACACTGGAAAATCAAATTTTGGATTTGGTATTGCAACTGAAGGAAGTCTCCTGAAACACAATAATAGGGTAAAGAGGATAAAAATCATAAGAAAAAAATGATAAAGAACGCAGAGGATAAATCAGGGAATGTCAGTATCAATGCATCTTCAATAGTGGTTGCATAAATTGAAAATATATACGAGCAATGCAATTGTGAAAGAAATAATAAATAATTGAGAGTAAAATGTTTATTTCCTTCTGAGGTGGTCCCAACCCAACTCAGAATATTTAGTTTTATGCTCACAGCCCACTCAGGAGAATGCCAATTATCCACAATACCTTTGCCTCCAAAGACTTGGGTATTTAGTCTATTTAGTCCTAAAGAACCCGGTATTGTGATGTCGCCATTCCAGACCAGTCAACTATGGGCCCAGCCCAGACTAGTTCTTTGTCACAGACATTCCTTCCATATAAGAGGAAGAAAAAATTCAGCCTTGCATAAAACCCAGACTTTAGACCCACCCAACTTCTGAGCACAGGGCTGGAAGAAGAGATACAGATCTTCCCAGAACAAGCAGTGATTGTCATCACAGGTCAGTCTCAGTCCATAGGGCAAATATTTACTTTACCAAACAAATCCTTTAACATCTCAGCCCGAAGCAGTTGCATTTAGGTTAATTCAAGACTTTCCCCTAATGAATAGATACTTTCCTTACATGACTAAAGGGGTTCTCCAAAACTTACCTCCTAAATGAAGAGTAATATAAACCCCAATTGATTTTCTTCTCCCACTCTAAAATATTAAAATGGCTAGCAGTCTCCAAATTTGCACCATTACATATCATTGTGAAAATTAATGATTTTTTATTTTTTTGGTAGAGAATGAATGGGAGAGGGATCTCTCTGAATAAAATTCCAGATTATTTTAATAAAACCCAGGTATGGGGAGGAAAGGAAAGTAAAATCATGTTAAAATTCTTGACTAGTGTGAGGGTTGGTGATTATGAATAATGCTTGTTTCTTAACTTTGATAGAAGAATGTAGGATAAAATACGTTTGTAATAATTTAAGGGGAGCCACTTAGATATTTCATTTAGATATAATATTTAGACATAATCACTAGAGGAGTAAACAAGGACAAAAATGATTATACAAAGAGGAGGCAGGAAAGGTGAGATAAGGAAACAAGTAGAAAGGATAATTAACAGGGGAAAGATTAAATATATATCAGTCATGATATATGTACATGGATGAAATTACTCCTCTTACTTGTCTTAATTAGATAAACTAAGAACAGACTAAGTGAAAGAGCAAAAATCAGCTAAAATATATTTTTAAGGTACATTAGTAAAACAAAATGGTAAAGAAAAATTCAAAAAGGATATATCAGGAAAATGTTAATAATGATGAATGAAAAAAATGAAGTGTAAAGTGAGGTCAAAAACATCAAATAAGGCTAATAGAAATTTTATTGGTAAAAGATACCAGCTTTAACTAAACTATAATAGCCATAAATATTTGCACAGGAAATCACATTGCATGGAACTACTTAAAGCAAAAGAAATTGGGAATTCAAGGTTATTTTAAAATAATAATGAACTTTAAAAAATCATATATCTAAATTTAACAAATCCAGTAAATAAAAAGTTAATATGATTAGAGTATTTGAATTTTACAATAAACTTTTTTTTTTTTTTAACAGACATAATACTTTTGTACCAAACAAAAAATCCTTTTCAAATGTTCATGGACTATTTATAGAACTTGATCATAGACTTTATCATTAAAAAAATCTTAATATATACCCTGGGGGGAAAAAAAAACAATGAAACATACCACATTCTCTGGCAACAAAACTAAAATAGACAACCAAAATATAGTGCCCCTACTAGAAATTTAAAGGCACTGATAAATCACTCTTGAATACAAGATGAAATAATTACAGTATTAGAATAATTAGAAAATAACATTTTTAAAGTATTTTACTTCAAAGCCTATGGAATATAATAAAAAAACTCTTATCAAAAAGAGAAATATGCAAAAATAGTCAAGAAATATTTGAAAAAGTAGTCTACTTTAGCACCCCAGAGCATGGAGTCTAGACTCAGGAGATATGGGTGCAAATTCCAGCTTTGCCATTTACATAGTTTGTATAATGGTAATATAGTTGTCTGCCCTCACAGTGCTCAGTTTTCTCACCTGTAAAATGGGAATAACAATACAGTAAAATCTATCTATTAGGGTGTTATGAAATTTAAATGAGATAATACATTGTCTCAGTTTGCCAGGACTGTTATAAAAAATACCACACACTGTTTGGCTTAACAACAAGAATTTATTGCCTCATTGTTTCTGAGGCTAGAAGTCCAAAATCAAGGCAAATTCTGCAGTGTTCTGGAGCTGGCTTGCAGTCCTTGGCCTTCCTTGGCTTGCATCTCTGCCTGTTATTACATGGTGATGTTCTTGATCTCCTCCTGTGTTTCTCTTGGGCCTCTGGCTTTTATAAGGCCCCCAGTAATATGGATTAAAGTCCACCCTGATTCAGTTGGGCCACACCCTAATTAAAAATAACATCTTCAAAGGGTCCTATTTACAAATGGTTTCACACCCACAAGAATGTGGATTGAGATCAACAACATGTCTATGTTGGGGTACTGTGATGGTTTGAAGCTACATGGACCCCAAAAAATCACGTTCTTAAAGCTAACCCTTTCCTGTCAGTGTAAACCTATTGTAAGTAGGACTTTTTGAATAAGTTACGTCAGTTAAGGCATGGCCCAGCATGGGAATTAATCCTCTTAATTGAATCCTTTATAAGTGGGTTGAACATGGAGAGAGAACGCCATGGAAGCAAGAAGCTGAAAGCAATGAAACCCAGAAGAGAAGGGAGAGACCAGAAGATGCCGCCATGTGCCTTGCCATGTGACGGAGGAGCCAAGGATTGCTGGCAGCCAGTTTTCAGGAAGAAAACTTTGCCTTGATGATGCCTTGATTTGGTCATTTTCATGGCCTCAAAACTGTAAGCTTTAAGCTAATAAATCCCCATTGTAAAAGCCAACACATTTCTAGTATATTGCATTTTGGCAGCCTAGCAGACTAGAACACACAAAAAATTCAATCTATCACATCCATATGGACCATATGTGGCCTCTGGAAGAAGGGGGTGGGGTGGCATCAAGAGAAAAAAAAAAAAAAAGAGAGAGGGTGTTTGAGAAATCTCAATAGTACAAGAAAACCTGCTTCCATTCCCAGTGTGGAGTGGGACAGGGAAAAGAATTCTGCTGTTCCCTAAATTCTCAGTTGCTGCATTTCTTGTAGTGTGGACATCTCACTGAACCGAATGTGGTTCTAATATTAAAAGATATGTATATTTCAAACAACACTGCCCCTACAGAAGACTTTCCTCTTTCTCTAGGACTGAAATAGAAAAACAGTGATTACATACAACCATGGAGGAAAAATTGGCTGTGCTGAGCTCACTGAGCCCAGTGCCCTATACCCTGCTCTTACGAGTCAATTTAGGAGATTTTCAACAGCAATTCTGTCTACATGCAATTTTAGCCCTTTGAGCTACTTTTAGAGCTATTCTACCTAAGCTGTCACTCCACAGGGTAATATGGTATCCAGTTTGGGGGCTCAAAGAGAAATATACTAATAGATCCCCAGAAACAGAATCAGATTTGTGTGTGTTCACTGTGTAGGGTGGGAAGTTGCCAGCCTTATAACTCTCCTTCCCAAGGGAATTCACATCGAGCAGGTAAGAGGCAGCAAAGCATCACTCCCAATTCTAGGCAAAAATCAAGTTGCCCCTCTTGCCAGTGCTGGCCTTTCCATGGAGTGGGGTTCTTACTGAGTGCCACCCCCATCCCCCATGAATGGAATCCACACTGCTACTTTCCACCTTAGTGTTTCTCCAGCCTGGACCCTTCGAATCTCTGGCAAGCTACTGACTCATCCTAGAAAGTCTGACATAGGTGGTCACAGTGGAGATAGGGATCTTGAGAGTCTCTGCTCTCCACTGTGTGCAGTGGAGACAGGACAGAAAGGCAGGCTCGGCCCTGGCCTGCTGCCCAGGAGAAGAAGGAGGGCTTATCCCAAGGACATGAAGGAAACGGGAAGATCACACATAATCCCACTTGTTTTAGTTTCCTCATTGCAAAGCAAATACCATGCAATGGATGGGCTTAAACAAGGGGAATTTATTGGCTTACAGTTTTGAGGCCAAGAGAATTCCAAATCAAGGCGTCAGCAAGGTGATGCTTTCTTCCCAAAGACTGGCATTCTGGGGCTGACTGCGGGTGATCCTTAGTACTGGGCTCCTCTGTCACATGACAATGAACATGACAGCCTCTCCTGGCTTCTTCCTGTCTCTTCCAGGTTATCTTGACTTTCAGCTTCTGGCTGCTCCCTCTGTGGCTTTCTCTCTCTTTGTCTGAATTTCATTTTGCTTGTAAATGACTCCAGTTAATAGGATTAAGACCCATACTGACTGAGGTGGGACACACCTTAACTGAAGTAGACTCATTATAATGTCCTACTTAAAATGAGTCCACACCCATAGGAATGGTTTAGGTTTAAGAACACGTTTTTCTCAGGTACATACAGTTCCAACCACGATTCCATCCATAGAAAAATGTGGCCCACTCAGAGTCTCAAGGCTCCATTCCATGAGATAATCATACCTTTTCCTCCTCAAGGAAGAGCTACTAAGGGGAGTGGGGAGAGGAAAGGACAAGCAGAGGTGAAATTTCCATGGTAGTCTAGGAAATCAGTCATATTGCAAGGCCGGCATTTCAAATAAGTGAGGAAAAGAGAGATTGTTTAATAAATGAAGTTGGATAACTATCAATTTTGGCTGGGTGGAGTGAGAAGGAGAAATGCTAAATACCCCTTACACTTTGCCACCATGACCAAAAATAAATTCCAGATAGGCACAGACTTAAGCATTAAAAAGAGATTTTCCTGATAATCCATTTGATATTATTTTGTGTCAATTTTATAGTACGTTGGGGAAAACTTTGCAATTGTACATAATGGTAGAGTTTAATTTATCAAGTGATTTTCATTAATTCCATTACTAGTGACAGCTAAAAAATGACCCTATCAAACGAAGTGAGTGACATTAGATAAAGTGACCCAGAGAGGCTGAGAGAAAGGTCCCAGATGCTCGAAGCTGGAATCAGCAGAGCATAGAGGAACAGAGAGAGGCCCCCAAGAGGCTGAAAGAGAGGTGGCCCAGAGAAGAGGGGAGAGACCAGCCATATGCCTGATGGCCCACAGCTGAGCTCCAGGAGAAGATAAGCCTGGAAGAGAAGGCAGAGACTGGCAGAGTCACCAATATGCCTTGCCATGGTCCTGATCATCCACAGCTATCAGAATCTCTGATGATGCCTTGATTTGGACACTTCCATGGCCTCAGAACTGTAAACCTAATAAATTCCCATTATAAGAGCCAACTTATATCTGGTATATTGCTCCCAGTAGCTTTTAGCAAACTAAAACAATGTAGGAAATTTTTTCTCTCATTGTGGTATAGAAAATTCTTTCTCAGCATGACACAGAACCCAAAGTCATTAAAGATGACTGAATTGACTAATAAAACATATATAGTGAGTTAAATGTCAGAGATATTACAGACAAAATCTAATATCTGAAAATTTATTTTTTAAAACTTTGTAACCTATATGACAGATGTTGGGGATTGAATGATGTCCCCCACGGGAAGGCATGTTCCAGTCCCAATCCCTGGTCCTAAGGGTGTGAACCCATTTGTACATAGGAACTTTGAAGATGTTATTAGTTGAGTTGTGTCCAAACGGAAGGAGGGTGGACCTTCATCCAATACGGCTGAAGTCCATATAAGCAAAGAAAACGGAACCCAGAAGAGAGAAACCATGGGGAGCAGCCAGAAGCTGGAAGTCAACAGAGTCCAGAAGAGAAAGGAGAAGGCACCGCCATGTGCATTGCCATGTGATAGAAAAGTCAAGTGTATTAGTCAGGGTTCTTTTGGGAAACAGAATCAACAGGAGAAATCTGTAAATAGTATGAGATTTTGTAAGAGTCTCTCATGTGACCGTGGGGATGCACAAGTCCAGGTTCCACAGGCAGGCTGCAAGCCAGGGGCTCCGATGAAAGTCCATGAAAGGTCCCTGATGAGTTTCTGGGAGACATTGGCTGTCCAAAGACAAGCTGGGAAATTCTCTCTGAATGTTGAAATCACTTCCCCTTTTAAGGCATTCAACTGATTGGATAAAGCATCACCCATTGCTGATTCAATCTCCCTGATTGATGCAGATGTAATCAGCCATCCACGCAGTAAACTCACTGGTGACCAAAGTCCATAAATGCTCTTGTATTACAATTAGCCCAGTGCTTGCTGGACCTAACACTTGGACACAATTACCTGGCCGAGTTGACACATTAGCCTAACCATCACACCAAGGAACTCCAAAGATCGCCGGCCAGCCAGAAGATACCAAACCTGGGAGGAAGCAAGCCTTCTAGCCTCTGAAACCATGAGCCACTTAATTCCTTTTATTAAGCCAGTCCATTGCATGGTATTTATTTTAGCAGCTAGGAAGCTAAAACAACAAACAATGGTAAAAAAACATGTTCAATATTTATAGAGTTCTTAAAAATCTATAAGAAAAAGACAAAATAATTGTTTTGGTGGACCAATGATATGAACATACAATCCACAGAAGCAGAAATAAAAATGACCGATCAACATATGAAAAAATACTTTCCGAGTGAGCAGGAAAATAGAAACGATCACAGTAGTGAAATGCCGCTTTTCATCCATCTGACTGGGAGACAATATCAAGTTCTCTCTGAGGGTGAGTGGAAATGGGCCCTTTCACTCCTGGCTGGAGGTAAATCGGTACAAGAACAAATTGTCAGCATATATTAAAACTTAAATGATGGGAAGCAGATGTGGCTCAAGCAATTGGGCTCCCATCTCCCACATGGGAGGTCCTGGGTTCGTTTCCCATGTCAGCGGGAAGAGCTGACATAACAAAAAAGAGACAAAGAGGAGAGACAATGAGAGACACAACAAACCAGGGAGTGAGGTGGCTCAAGGATTGAGTGCCTCTCTCCCACATCAGAGGTCCCAGGATCAGTTCCCGGTGACTCCTAAAGAGAAGTCAAGCAGCCAGAGAGCACACAGCACATGGACACAGAGAACAGACAGAGAGCGCAAAATAACAAGGGGGGCGGGGAATAAATAAATAAATAATAAATCTTAAAAAAAAAAAAAAAAAGCTTAAAAGAGAGTCCCTGGGGGCACAGGGAGCTGTTGTGGTGGCTCTGGGCTTGGGCTCTGTCGTTCATTCCAGAGACAGCTTGCTCCCAAGAGCCACACCCTCCAAATACAAAATAAATGTATTTTAGCCCAAGTGAGAGAGGTTTGGAGGTAATGATGACCTCTTCAGGCGGTTCAGTTTGCGGCTACCTACCCAGCTTTAAACTCTGCTCTCTGACCATAGAGAACAGAAGAAACAGCTGCGGACCCCAAAGGCAAAAGTTTTGCTCCCTAAATATGAAATGCTGGAACCCCACGTGTCTTGGCTGCTGATGTGACCCTCTTCCTATTTCAGGTGTACTCAACCCCCACCTCCATTGCAGAAAGGCACCCAGGTGTATCTTTTCCTCGTGAGCATGAATAACCAGCAGACGGCGCAGAATTGGGGTGGCCAGCCTAAGAAGGGGGACACAGGGAGCAGGCTGCTTTGTGTGCGGACCTGGTGATGTTCTGGAAGGGGAGGGGTCAACCCCTTTGTCTCCTAGCTCCTGCCTGGGCTGCAGGTACATCAGCAAGCACAGGGGCCGATGCCCCCATTGCCCTCCTGCCCACTGCCCCCCAAACTGGGCCTCACAATCTTAAAGGCCCATCAAATTGGGAGTCAAATGCTTCACACGTTTGAGTGATCAGCTAATGTCTTTGCCACTTGTCTGTGTACCCACCAAGCCAAGATCACCCACGTGGAAGGCCCTGTCCCTGATCCTGCCAGATGACCTTGATCGCCCACAGTCCTAACCTTTGGAGACTACCTGCCCCCTGCCTGCCTCCTGACTGCACTCCTGCAGACAAGCTTGATTCAGCATCTTTATGGGATCTAGGTCAGCTCTCCCTCCACCACATGGTCCAAGCAGCAGCCAGCCTTGAGTCAGCTGTAGCTTCATCCTCATCCTGAGAAACCCAATTCCACAAGCGGTCCATGGCCAGGAGTTGCAAACTTTGGAGCACAAAGTGAGCAATTAATATTTTGCTGATCATTTGTGTTAATTTGTATTAAAAAGATATTTGTGTAGGACCTCGTGAATCCATGTTGGAGTATCTACCCCAGAGAAACACATTTTGCATGGGCTAAAGAAGGAATATTCATTGAAGCATTGTTCCCAGGAGCAGTCAATTATAAACAACCAAAAAGCTTCATCAGTGGGTGAATGGTTAACTGTCTTGTATCCATATTATAAAATACTACATCATAGTTTAAAAGAACAAAGCAACTCTATATGATTGATATAGAAGGGAAACCAAGATAAATTTCTGAAGGGGGAAAACAACCTTCAGAAAAATACATATGACATGATTCCTTTTGCATATATACACACTATATGTATATATACACATAGGGCTTGTGCCTGTATAAATATGTATATATGTGTGTGTGTATATATATATAAGTTGTCAAAGCCACAAAACTACATAATTTTGGGGGGAGCATATGTAAATGCAAGTGCACAACTTAAAGTCTAAAAGAAGCCACATCAAGTAATAACAGCAGTTACTTCCGAGGAAGCGGTGGGAAAGAATCAGCATCAGGAAATTGCCCAAAGATGTGTTCGTTTTTAACAAGGAGAAGATAACCATTAAAATTAATTTTTAAAAATGGAAACGATATATACATATGCAAACACATCTATATGCACTTCCAGACATATATATGAAATCCCCAGAATGAATAGAGTTGGCCAATAAACGTGAAAAGAAGCCTCAGCTCACCCATCAGCAAAGAAATGCACATTAAAACCCTGGCAAGGTCGCTCTTTTCAGTCTAGCAGGTAGTGAAAAGTGTCAGCCAGGGTGTGGGTCAGCAGAGCCAGCGCGTGGGAAGAGCTTTTGGCCCTGCCTCCCACCAGCTCAGCCCACCTTCCTCCTCAAGTTGTTGCCATGACAACCAGCTGTGTGCAGGGCTCCTGGGCTACACTTCAGCCTCCTGCTCTCTGTTGTTCCTGGGGTGTGCTGGTGTGTGGGCCCACACACATCAAGGCCCAGGGGGCTACACCGCCTGCGCCATCCTGGCCTGCTGAGGGCTGGGAGCTGGGATGACTACTCTCTCTTCCTCGTGTCTCAGGGGGACAATTCTAAGGCACATCCCGCGCAGCTCCTCAGTGAGTCCCGAGGGGGAATAATTCACCCCTGGACTGGCCTTCCCTCCTTCCCTGTGGCCCTTCCCACTCTTCCACTCCAGGTCCCGGGGATTGTTTCCCAAAGCAGCAACCCACCTGTGAGCTCTGCCTTCTGAGGAAGCCCCAGATCGTCCTCCACCACTGGAGGAACTAGGAATTAGTGCTCATTTCTTGAGCAGTTTGGTGATGTGTACCTGTATTAGTCAGCCAAAATATTGTGCTGATGCAAAATACCAGAAATCTGTTGACTTTTATAAAGGATTTATTTGGAGTAGAAGCTTACAGTTACCAGGCCATAAAGCATATGTTACTTCCCTCACCAAAGTCTGTTGCCACAGGTTGGGGCAAGATGGCTGCCGACGTCTGCCTTCTTGGGTTCCTCTCTACCCAGGGCTCCATTTCTCTCCAGGCTCAGCTGCTGTGCTCTCTCCACAAGGCTAGCTGTAGACTATCAGGCGACCGGCTCTCTCTCACCCCAGGGCTTCTGCCAAGGTGTGGAGACTCAATGCCTTACTGACATGGCCCAAAGTCCTAATCATAATTTAATCAATTAAAAGTGATACCTCTGACAGACCAGTGACAAACATAATCTAATAACGATTTTTGGAATTCATAAACAATGCCAAAACTGCTACAGTACCCAAATGTTCATAACCCTTGACTCTACAATTCCCCTTCTAGAAATTTAGTCTGTAGGAAACTTGCACGTACATGTGGGATGTGCATTCATTAAGTTTGTTCATCCACTTCTATTCATCTGTTCACTGTGTTCTGGTCCAGACACAATGGTGGCTAAGGGGGACAGCACCCCTGCTGTCACTCTGTAAGGGGGAGGTAGACGGTAAACAGCAAACATACCGACAAACGGATGGGCAGGCATATGCTTAGCACCATCCTGACAGGAAAGAGAAAAAAAAAAAAAACTAGAAATATCTAAAATCAAAGGAAAGGGGTTAAATAAATTATATTTCATTCATGCAATGGATTAGCCTCATGGCCATTAAAAAGAAACAGTTCTATCTGTTTTGATATGGAAATATTGTGAAAGATTTATTCAGTGAATAAAGCAAACTGCAGAACTATATTTCTGGAATAATTCTATTTTTTTTTTTTTTTTAGAGTTATTTATTTACACACACGCATGCGAAGATTATGTCTGAAAATTATTAATGCCTTTTGGAGTACATAATCTATTGGCCTCGCATCTGCCAGGAGAAGATTTGGATTGGTTGAAGAAAGAATTAGAAGAGAAAATATAGGAATATTCATTTCTGGCATGCAAAATCAGACTATGCAGTGGGATAATGTGCAAGCAGTGTGGTGGTTTGAATTTACATACCCCAACAAAAATGTGTTCGTAATCTCAATCCACATCCCTGTGAGTGTGAACCCATTGTAAATAGGATCTGTTGAAGATGTTTTTTTGTTTGTTTGTTTGTTTGTTTTTTTGAGGTATCAGGACCAGGGATTGAACCCAGGACCTCATATGCACTCAACCACTGAGTCACATTAGCTCCCCTGAGTTGGCTCTCTCATCTGCTTTGCTCATGGTTTTGTTCATTGTTTTGGCTCATTGTTTTTCCTCGATGTCTGCCCATTGTCTGCTTGTTGTTCGTTCTTCTTCTTTAGGAGGCACCAGGAACTGAACCCAGGACCTCCCATGTGGGAGCCACATCTGCTCTCTGAAGATATTATTTTTAGTTAAGGTGTGGCCCAACTGAATGGGAGTGGGTCTTCATCGAAATTACCAGAGCCTTCCAAAGAATCGGGAAGTCACAGAAGCCAGAAGGCGATATCACCATGTGACCGGAAGCAGAGATACAAAGTAAGGAGCCCCAGGTATTCCTGCAGCCAGCACCAGATGCTGCAGACCTGAGGGAGAAAGCATCACCTTGCCAATATCTTGATGCTGGATTTCTTTTTTTTTTTTTTTTTTAAAGATTTATTTGTTTTTTATCCATTCCCCCCTCCTCGTTTTTGCTGTTTTTGTGTCCATTTGCTGGGCAATTCTCTGTGTTTGTTTCCTGCCCTCTGTTCTCATCCTTCTGTCTTCATTGGGATTTGATCCTGGGAACCTCCGATGCGGGAGAGAGGCATCCTTCCGCCTGCGCCACCTCAGTTCCCGGTTTTTCAGTGCGTCTTGTCTTGGCTCTCCCTGTGTCACTCTCCTGTTACGTCATCATCTTGCTGCGTGGCTCGTGGGACCGGATGGAGCACCTGCACACAGGACCTGGATGCTGGACTTCTTTTAGCCTCAAAACTCTGAGATAATAAATTCCTGTTGTTTCAGTCAACCCATCGTGTGGCATCTGTCACAGCAGCCTTCTGGGACTGTGTTGAAAGAGGATACTCTGGATTTTGTTTTGCCCCTTAGAGTTATCTCATACCGTAGAGAAGAAGCATCCTTCACTTACCCTCTTACGGCAATTGAGTTACAAGCCTTGCAGGTCCTGATTAAGAAGGGTGTTACTAAGGAGAAGGGAAAGGAGAGCCAGTGGGTCAGAGAGGAGGCTTTATTTTCCACCCATCTTGGCTTCAACCCAGAGAGGAACTTGTGCATTAGATAAATGAAAGTAACCCTGAGAGGAGGGCAGGCTCTTGCTTCGGCTGCCTGTTTAGGACACTGAAAATTTGCTCACCTTCCAAACTGCTCCACACCAACCTCAAGTTTGACCATGCCAACCTGTAGCGCAGCAAAGCAAGGCAGAGGGCAGCCCTGGGCTGGCCTCAGTTTCTACGGGGTGTGGATACTGAAAGGATATCCACGGGCCAGCCACAAGCCAGTCGTGGCAGGGTAAGGGGCAGAGAGAGGCTCAGAGACCTGCAGACCCAGGCAGGGGAGAGCCCAGATCTTAAGTAACACAATCCAAGGGCATCAGCTGGCAACACCAGAGGGGAAGCAGCCCCTAGCAGCCTGGGACTCCCCCAGCAGAGACACAGCCAAAGATGCCAAGTCTTCCCTCTTCCATGAGGTCATGGGGGTCGCCCACTTTCTCGTCCACTTAGCCAGATGTCCCCATGAGGTGGGCAGCAGGAAGTGGGAGCAAAAGGCCATCTGAAAGTCTGGACATTTTTTACCTAAAGAAAACCATTTATATTTCCAGATCAAAAACTTGACCCAGATTGGACATTTAATTAAAAATGTTTTCCCTGTTTATCAGTAGGTGGGACTCAGAAGGAAGACCAAGTTACACATAGATAAAGCAACAAACCTACATTTTCTCTGTACTGAGTTATAGTATGAGCTAAAAATCTAATTAAGATGCCCAAACTTTTACTTCTGGGAAGCAGGCCTGGTCCCAGGGGAATGAAGGTCCACAGGGACATGGGATTGAAGGATATTTCTACTTTGACTTTAAGTACATTATAATCTTTTAATAATTTTACAAACCCAGGGCAGGGAGAGGTATAAAAAGAAAATCCTGGCAAGAATTTGAAAAGGCAATTTCTCTCTTTCATAAAATTTCCTTCACTCCATACTTGCTGGAGCCTTTTTCCTTTCTACCTTTTTTATACCCTTTAATCTTCCAGTTATAGTTTTTCTCTGAACAGTTGTCCATTCGGCTGCAAGAAATTTAGTTTTCCTTTCTTTTCTCCCATCACTTCTTAAATTCTATCAGCCATCCTTAACTGGAAGCTGATAACTATGGAAAGCAACAGGACTCTCTTATTGTGCATTTGACCCATCTAACTTTTTTGCTTCTGGCAATAGTTTACTTAAAGAGAAATGTTTTGTAAATGATGTTTGGGGTTAAGGACAAAAATAAATAGGCCACCCAAGCCTTCCTGCCCCATCATGCCACATTCTTCCAAGTAGCCAGCTTCAGTGTTTGGGATTCATATTTTCAAGTCTTCATGTCGACTCAAGCTAAGTAGCTGGTCAATTAGGGCTTGGGGGTGGATCCTCCAGGAATCATATGGAGGGGAAGTGAGTATGCTTCATTCCCCCTTTACTATGGGCTCTGGGGGATTATGGAACTCCTTGGTTCCCAAAGAGGAGGAGATAGAAAGAGAGGAGAGTGGAAGGAAATGGAAAGTCAACAAAGGAAATGTTTATTTAGTGCCATTTATATGTGGGGCATTGTGTGAGATAGGCTCTTTCACACACTGAATCTCAATTAATTTTTTACACCACACCTGCAGAGGACATGTTAGTGCCCTTGTTCCTCAAAGAAATGAGGTCAGAGAAGTTGAATAACTTCCCCAGGTCCCAAAGATTTAAAGCAATGGAGCAGAGATTCAATGCAGATCTGTAGGTCTCCAAACTCCCCACACCTCACTGACTCTACCAGTCTACCACAAAAAAAAAAAGAGAAGAAAATGTGTGCTCTGAGTCTGTAGGATTAACTATTACTAGAAAAGCGAACAGTGCTGCGGCAGTTTGAAATTAATTTATGAATCCCAAAAAGAGAAAGATTATGTTTGTGGGCTGTCCACTCCTGTGGGTGTGAGACCTTTTTTTTCAAAAGGACTACCTCAGTGAGGTGTGACTCAGGTTGAGTCCCCATCCTCTTGCTGAGTTGGATGTAAAAATGGAGACACACCAGAAAGGAAAGCTCTGCCGTATTTGATGCTGCTATCCATTAACTCAAATACTGAGACAACACCCAGAGCTAGAAACCATTGCTATCCCCACATTAGAATGGAGGAACCTAGGCACAGAGAGGTTTATTAATTTGCCTAAGCTCCCACAGCTAGTAAGTGGCAGATCCAGGATTCAGACACAGAGTATCAAGCGCCAGAATCTATACCTCAAGGAAAGAAAAGAGAACATTTTATTCCCAGCATTAGGACCCTGATAAATTGTAGCGTAAGGAGTGTAGTTTGCAGGTTCAACCTGCTGTCTGACTAAGAACTCAAAAAGTCGTTACTTTGCCTTAACTTCACATTTTAAAGGGGACTTTCTTTTGATACTGAAATTTTGATCTGTTTTTCTGGTTAATAAATTATAATCCCTTAGTATCATACAATTTTAAATATGGTTTCATTCTTCTACTCCTACCCCCCAGAAATATGATGTGGTCACCGATTAGATAGCTTTTCTGGGTCTTTTGTTGAGTCTCTGGAAGGCTGGGCAGTTTCTGGGGATGGTGATGATGGAAATATGTTTTGGGGTATCCCACACATTGAAACAGAAAAGAGAAACTGTTTAGAATACTTCAATATCTCCCTTCAAGATTCTTCTTAATGTCTTTTTTTATTATTATTGATTTTATCTGAAAAAAAAAATGGTGGTGGCAGTGGTACATGATTCTCTGGTTCAGGAATCCTCTTGCAACAAAGATAGGCCCCCCTGCACCCCAAGCATCCATGGGCCCCCCGGAAAGTATGTTCAGGAACTACTGATAGCAAAACTGGGCTCTGCTTCTGACCTACCTTCCTGTAGCAGTTCGGCATTATTTATGAATTCCAAAAGTAGATATTGGATTATGTTTGTAAACTGGTCTTTTCCTCTGGGCATATTAGATTATATTGGATTCAGAGGTTTCACTCTTACTTGATTATATAATGATTAAGGCTTTGATTGGGCCATGTCAGTGGGATATTGAGTCCCCACCCCCTTTTGGTGGGTGGGGACTCACAGAGAAAACAACAAGGCAGAGAAGGGAGGTTGGAGTTTTGATCCTGGAGCCTGGGAAGTAAACACAGAGAAGCAGATTAATGAGGAAGGAGAGACGTCTCCATTAAACACAGGCAGAGGCCTCGAGGAGACAGAGCCATTCACCTGATATTCTACAGCTGACCTTGTGGAGAAAGCAGAGCAGCTGAGCCCAAAGAGAAATGAGCCCCGAGAAGAGAGGAACCCAGGAAGCCTGAACTCTTGCAGACATCGGCAGCCATCTTGCTCCGACACGTGACAATAGACTTTGGTGAGGGAAGTAATTTATGCTTTATGGCCTGGTAACTGTAAGCTTCTACCCCAAATAAATACCCTTTATAAAAGCCAACAGATTTCTGGTATTTTGCATCAGCACCTCTTTGGCTGACTAATACACTCCCCAAGATCCAAACAAATATAGCTTCACCAAGCATTTCCTCTGGGGGAATAGTTAACATAAAGGAAGAACTGAGCTTCAAAGTCTGGTTCTTTTCACTACAAATTGCAGTTTGGATTTTCTTCCAAGATTAGGATAATTGTAAAGGGAATTTTTCACACCAAGCTCCACATTAATTCCCATGAAATCAAAGCTGAAACAATCTTTTCTGCACTTAGCGCTCGGCTCGAATGAAGCTGCTATCATAATTTCTAGAAGGCAGATAAGACTTGATAAGATTATTAAGTTTAGCAAAGGCAGCTTGCCTCTGTTTGTTGTTGTTGTTGTTGTTGTTGTTACTTTCAATATATATTTTTTTTTAAATATAAAATATAAAAACTTTTTAAAAATATTTTCTTTTTTCTGGAGTTAGTAATCGCCTTAGTTTTTTTTTGTTTTGTTTTTTTGTTTTTAAGATTTATTTACTTATTTATTTCTCCCCTCACCATCATTGTTTTTGTGCTTGCTGTCTGCTCTCTGTGTCTGCTTATCTTCTCTTTAGGTGGCAACCGATCCTGAGACCTTCCAGAGTGGAGAGAGCCTGCTCAATTATAGTGGGTGTCAATGGGCTTTTAAAATCTGGAAATGCAGGTCTTTCAGTTCTGGGAAGTATTTTGTGATAATGTCCTCCCCTCTGTTTTCTCTATTCTTGATTTTGTTTGATAGGCCTCCTAGATGAATCTTCTATATTTACTATCTTTTTTTATCTCCTATTTTCCATATCTTTATTTTTTCTACTTTCTTATTTTCCAAACCCTTCCATTGGATAAATTATTCTGTTATTGTATGTTCAATATCCAAGGACTTGCTCTTTTTTTTTTTTTTCTGATCTTTTTTTTAAACAGCTCTATCGAAGTATAGTTTGTACACCATGAAATTCATTGTTTTAAGTGCACAATTAAATGATGTTAAGTAAATTTACAGGATTATGCAACCATCACCACAATCCAGTTTTGAGTATTCCATTGCAGATAGTCTTTTGTTCGTGTTTCTTGGTGAAATATCTTTGCCTATCTCTTAAAAGATATTACCATTTCTTTGATGCTTTTTCTCCCCCAAGTTCCTCTCTTTGGTTGTTGGTCAGCTGGTTTCAGTTGCTCAAGTTCCTGGTCATCCTTTGCAGTCCAGTAATATTTAAGAGCAAAACATTTAAAAGCCACCTGGGCCCTCCGGGTGCAAAGGCGTTATTTGCCACTTGATGAGCTTCACTAGAGGAGTCACAGGCCCCGGCAATTCCTTTGGAGGAACCCCCAAGTATCAGTAGTGATGCATCTTTTCTAGAGGCTGTTCAATTTCTCCAGAGAAGAATCCATCAAACACCTAGCTGGGGTGGGGGTGGATGAGTGGCTGGGGTAGGATAGAACTGGTTGCATATATCCTTGGAGTTGTATAGGGTAAGAGGGCTATTGGCATTTCATCTCATGCTCCTGTTTTCACTATGGTGCCTCTCCCTTCTGCTATTCCTGCTGATCTAGATTTAGAACCTCAATTTCTCCCAGATTAAATCTCCTTGCCTCTCTGTTTTGCAGAGTGACTGAATCAACATTGCTTCAGTAAAAAGTCCAGTGGCCTTTACTGAGATTTGCACTTTAGAGAAGACAGGCCCAGCATGATATTCATTAGCACACCTCCAAATCGAATTGCCTCTATGAGTCCTCGGTGCAATGAGAGAGACGCAGACCCAATGAAGGCTTAATTATTTTAAATAAAACAAAATGAAGACCATACATTTTGAGTTAATAAGTGTGGTGCCTGTGGATAGAATTGGGGCCTGAGATGACAAAGAGGAGTAAACCCACACTCTCAGTGGAAGCCGAGCAAATCACTGTGATACTGGCTCTATCTTCTGTGCCTTGGGAAACCTCCATCCCTGGGAATATTTGCAATAAAATGAACTAGCCCGATACAACTGGTTTAATGCCAGGGTTATGTCCAAATCTTGCTATCTGACAGCAAGAATTGATTTCCCATGCTTCAGATTCACAACCTTCCCTAACCTATCCCCCTTGAGGACAGAGGACTTGTGTCCCCAGATGCTGGGAGAATTGTGGCTGATAGCATCCACTGGAGTCCATCTCCAGGAATTGTCTTCTGTTCAAAAGAGCTGCCCTGCCTGAGAGCGCACCCCCTACCCAGGCGAGTCCACATCTAAGGACTGATCATATAAAAGCCTGGTCCCTTTCCCTCAAGTTGGAATGATTCTGAAAGGCCATCCCTGCCCTAGAGATACCTATGAGAACAAATTGCTTGATGCAACTAGATCAGAGTCCAACTTCTGTCCAGTAAGTCTCGACTCTAATCCTGCTTTTTGGACTCCCTTGCAGGAGCTGATCCTGAGAGCATTCCCCAACTAAGTTTTCTGCATGCAAATCTCCACCTGAAAGTCCAACCCAATTCAGCCTGAAAATCGATGAGACTCCCTGAGCTCTCCAAGGAAATGACTATAGCTAGTGTCTTGGTTTTCCAATTGCTTAGACAAAGGCCACACAATGGATTGGCTTAACAGCAGAAATTTATTAGCTCTTGGTTTCAGAGGCTAGAAGGCTTGGTAGCTTTCTGGCTGGCGGGCAATCCTTGGGTTCCTTGGCTTTCCCATCACATGGTAATGTTCTCTCCTTTTTCTTCAGCTCTTCCCCAAGGCTTTCTCTTTGTAACACCTCCAGTAATAGGATTAAAGCCCAACCTGATAGTTGGCTTTTTCTTCATATGCCTCCAGTAATAGGATTAAAGCCCAACCTGATAGTTGGCTTTTTCTTCATATGCCTCCAGTAATGGATTAAAGCCCAACCCGGTCCAGTTGGCCACACCTTAACCAAAAATAACATCTGCAAAAGGTCCTATTTACATTGAGTTCCCACACATAGGATTGGGATTAAGAACATGTTTCTTTCTAGGATACAGAATTCAATTTACCACAGATAGAGAAAGGAAGGTGTTGGAGAGACTGCTATGCCTAGCCAACATGGCTACTGCGGTTAGCGCAGAGTGACACATAATGGCCTGATCTGTAGCCGAAGGTCTTCCCGGAATTGGCAGCTGCTCACTTTGGCGCGCTAACCTCAAATCTGCCTCCAACCCCAGCAACAAGATCCGCCAATCCAACACCGCCACGCACCCCTACCCCCACCCTGCCTATAAAAGACTGTGCACTTCCTCAATAAAACAGACCTGCCCAAAGAAACCTGGTCTCCAGAGTCATGTCTGTGTGCTGTGTGGCTAAGTGGCTGTGGGATTGACTCTGTTCGGCTATTACCTAAATCGGGCTGGCCCTGCTACGGAGACCGCCACAACTGGCGCCCAGCGTGGGGCAGCCCCCTCTTTCGGCGTCCGCCCCCCGGTGAGTCTCCGTGCTGCTCTCCCTCTACCTCGGAAAGTCGCCCCTCTGTTCCTGCCATGGGAAATCCCTCCTCTGCGGAGTACGCACCCCAGGCTCGTGCCATTCACGCTCTCCTAGCTTCTAGGCGCGTAAAAATCTCTGAAAAGCTTGTCCACGAATATTGGGACGTTCTTCTTCATTTCAACCCCTGGCTCACCAGCGCCCCTCTCTGGGACCCTGCCACCTGGGCAAAGCTCCTACTGCGTGCGCGCCCCGCTGAAGTCCAGGAGGGGAAATCCTTCCCGTTCGGCCTTATCCCTGCCCTCCTAGCGATTCACGCCTGCCTTACAGACGCCCCGCCCTGAACAATCTGCTCCAATCACCTCTATCCAGGCAACGACAGCCTCCGTTGTTCCCTCCCTTCCGCCACCGCCACCTCCCCCGTACAAGCCACCTCCTCCTGCTAAACCTCTTTACCCTCCTACACCTACCGCCAACTACCCCTCCCCCGAGGTTAAAGTCTGTTCGCCTACTAGCCCTGTGCCACCTCCTACTAACTCTGTTAGTTCCTCATGCTCTCCCACCATACCTTCCTCCCATTACACCTCTCCCCCTCCTTCCTCAACCGAGTCCAGTCCGCCATCACGCCCGGCTCCAGTTCCGGCGCTTCCGCCCAGCGCAGCCTCCGCTGCCACCTCCATAGCCGAGCCACCTCCGCTCACTCACTCCAAGCCCCCAAAGCGTAATGCGCACTCGCGGGCTCCTCTGCCCCCGCCCCCATGTGGTCCCTCTAACAATCCTTTTTCACACAGTTCTGCCACTTCGTCCCCTGCGGCTCCCCTCCCTCCCCCACTAGCCCTACCTTCCGCCTTTCCAGTAGCCCCACCCAACCCACATTCATCTTGTCACCCTATACCGCATCCATCTTGTGAATCAATACCCCAACAACTTCCTGCCCTACACCCATCCCCTGTGCCTCCACCTTTCCCGCCAAACGCTTTGCGGCCATTTTGCATTCCCCCCTCTCAAACTACTCCTACACCTCCTCACTTATTTCCTGTCAACCTATATCCCACACCCGCTGCTCCACACAGCTGGTACCCTTATGATAATAAAACTATCACCAATTTACGCAAAGCAGTTCAAGAAGATGGCCTTAATAGCCCCTATGCTCAAATGCTTCTTGAAAACCTTTCTTTTGAATACAACTGCCCTATCGATTGGAAAAATCTCACATGCGCCATTCTTACCCCTGGAGATTTTGTCACATGGAATGCCATGTTTAATGATGAAGCTGACAAAACCGGTGTCCGTAATCTCACCAACGGCATTACCGAGCTTCCCCCCGATGCCCTCAGGGGTGAAGGACAATGGGCTCTCCCCTCTGTTCAGGCAGCATGCCCACCTCTCTATTTTGAACAGTGCCGTGCTATTGCAAAGACCACTTTTCAAAAGCTCAACCCACAAGGAAAACCTGTTACCTTCGCAGACCTCCTCCAAGGTCCAAACGAACCTTTCTCAACATTCTATAGCCGAGTCAAGGAAGCCGTCGCTGGGAAGGTCTCCCCATGCCACCGCTGCTGAGGCTTTGCTTAAAGAACTCCTCTGGGAAGGCGCAAATACCGCTTGTAAACAAGCTATTACGCCTATCCGTAACCAAACCCCTGACAACTGGGTTTTAGCTTGCAGAAACATTAGCTCCCTAACCGCTTCCTCTATTGCTGCCGCCGCTGCTTCCGCTGCTGTCGCTACCTCCCAAAGCTCCACCTCTATCCTTGCTGCCACTTTCGTAGAACAACTCCACCTCCCTAAAGGTCCTAGAACCTGCTATAACTGTCATCAGCCTGGTCACTTTGCAAGAGAGTGCCCGTCTAACCCTTTCCATACGCAACAGCCTACCCCTCCTGTGACAAGACTTGTGCACCCCCCCAGGACCCCACTCCGTCTGCCTGCGATGCAAAAAACGGTTTCATTGGAAAAAACATTGCAAATCCACAGTTGATATCCAAGGTACCCCTCTGCCACCTTTAAACTAGGCCAGGGGCACCTCTCAGCCCCGCCACTAAGGACAGTCAACCCACAATATACTGGACCATCCCCGTAACACAGAATAAAGCCTTTCTTACCTTAACTATACAAGGCAAACCTATCACTGGACAAATTGATACTGGAGCAGACATTTCTGTCCTCTGATTAACTAATGTAGATCCCACCTGGAAACTACAGCCTGGCCCATTAGTCCAAGGTGTCGGAGGCCTAAAACCAGCCTAACAAGTTGTCAACACCTTACATTGGACAGACCCCGACGGGTCCACAGGGACTTTCTGTCCCCTTGTAATGCCTACGAATGCACACTCCCTCTGGGGACGTGATGTTCTCCCTAAAGTTGGCGCTGTCTTAACTTCCAATCCTGCGGTCCACACCCAATCCTAGAGGCCGCTGTCCATCCGCCCCTATTCACAGTCACAAAACCATCACCCATCAAATTAAACTGGAAAACAACAAATCCCATTTGGATGGAACAGTGACCATTGCCTCTAACAAAATTAGAACAATTACAACTCCTAGTACAAGAACAACTCCAACTAAAGCATCTTGAACCTTCCATTAGTCCCCACAATTCACCTGTTTTCGTCATTAAGAAAAAACCTGGCAAATGGCGCTTACTCCATGACCTAAGAAATATCAATGCACAGATGGAAAAAATTGGCTCCCCCCAACCAGGCTTGCCCCATCCAACAGCAATCACTAGTGGATACTCCATCATTGCTGTAGATATTAAGGACTGTTTCTTCTCCATCCCTCTTCATGAGGAAGACCGCCCATACTTCGCTTTTTCTATCCCCACCACCAATAATGCTATCCCCCAGCAAAGGTACCAGTGGACAGTTCTTCCCAAAGGCATGAAAAATAGCCCCGCAATCTGTCAATTATTTGTGTCTGTGGCCATGTACCCTCTATTGCCATACTGTCAAGTAATCTATTACATGGATGATATACTCCTAGCCCATTCAGATCCTATTCACCTGCAAGATTGCCTGCGGTCCCTCTTGCACAATTTTAACCAACTAAATTTCACAATCTCGCCAGACAAAGTCCAGCACTGTCCACCCTTTACCTTCCTGGGGTTCACCATCACCGACAGCATTACTCCCACTGTCCCTGTCCTTGATTTACCAAACCACTGCACATTAAACATGTTGCAGCGCCTGTGCGGAGACATCAACTGGCTCCATCCACACCTAAACATCACCACTCATGAACTTAAGCCGCTCTTTAATCTTCTGGAAGGAGATCCCAATCCATCTAGTTACCGCACCATTAGGGAGCCAGAGCGTGCATGCATTAACCTTCTTAACAACAAACTGAAAAATATGGAACTAGCATGGTTCCAACCTGATCTCCCACTCCTCGTGCTAGTCATAAACACCCCAGGTACCCCAACTGGCCTGTTATATCAACGTGAGCCACTCTTCTGGGTCCACCTGGCGCTCAGCGGTTTAGGAGAAATTACTCCATACTGCGATACTGTTTGTATTCTTGGGAGAAAACTCAGAAATACGGCTATCCGCCTATTTGGCATTGAGCCCGACACCTTAGAACTCCCGTTGACCCAAGTACAACTTAATCATCTTATACAGAATAACTTAAATATGCAAGTCCTCCTTGCTGGGTTCACGGGACAAATAGACAATCACTTGCCCAAGCACAGACTCATAACATCTATGACCCTCCTTCCATTTATCCTTTCCTCGCATGCGTTCCCCTCCACCCAACCTATCCCGCATGTGGCTCTTATATTCACTGATGCCAATAAAACCCACAGCGCAGTTGTTCTCAAACAATCCAACGCTCCAGATAAAATTGCTGTCTACTCACATACTGGATCCGTACAACAAGGAGAGCTTTATGCTCTATTCCTAGCCTTCTTATACCATCAAAACCTCCCCTTAAACATTTTCACTATGCTGCACAAACTATAAGAGCACTGTCGCATGCCATCCTTAGAAATAAAATGTCCCTCCAGGATGAGATGCTCATTGCCATAAAGTTTATACTAGAAAATCGCAGATTCCCTTGGTTTCTACAACACATCCGCTCCCATACTAATCTCCCTGGTCCACTGGCACACAGTAACTCTGTAGCTGATTCCGTGCTAACAATCAAGGTGCTAACCACTGATTTAGACCAAGCGAGATTACTCCACACCAAATTCCACATGTCCGCTCGCTCCCTACACCAACTCTTCCCTTCATTAACCCAACAGCAATGCAAACATCTTATGCGTGAATGTGCGCACTGCGCACCTCTCCTTCCAATTGGCCCCCTCCAGCCCCAAGGAGTAAATCCTCGGGGCCTCCGCCCAAACGCCATCTGGCAAATGGATGTTACACATGTCCCTGTCTTTGGAAAGTCCAAGTTCCTCCATGTCATTGTTCAACAATCAATGAACATTGATCAGCGAACAGCAAAAAGCTGGTTAAGAGCTCGAAAACAGCCAACCCAACGCTGCTGTCCTCCTTTATGGGCGCTCAGCAGGTAGCCAACGACGGGTAAGATCTCTCAAAAGAGACAACCTAAGACAGGCGCTGCTGCCCCCTGGCTTCTGGAAGCTTAGCTGTTAGCCAATGACAGGTAAGATCTCTTAAGGAGACAACTTAAGACAGGCGCACCTACCCAAAAAGCCAAAACCATCCTTGCTTATAAAACAAAACAAAATGGAGGAATTGGAGAGACTGCTATGCCTAGCCAACATGGCTACGGCGGTTAGCGCAAAGTGACGCATGATGGCCTGATCTGTGGCCGAAGGTCTTCCCGGAATTGGCAGCTGCTCACTTTGGCGCACTAATCTCAAATCTGCCTCCAACCCCAGCAACAAGGTCCGCCAATCCAACACCGCCACGCACCCCTACCCCCACCCTGCCTATAAAAGACTGTGCACTTCCTCAATAAAACAAACCTGCCCGAAGAAAACTGGTCTCCAGAGTCATGTCTGTGTGCTGTGTGGCTAAGTGACTGTGTGATTGACTCTGTTCGGCTCTTACCTAAATTGGGCTGGCCCTGCTACAGAGACTGCCACAGGAAGGATTTCCAGGATAGAACACAGGGCACTCCAATGTTCAGAGGTCCAGGAAATGAGAAGTCAGCAAAGGAGACTAAGAAGGAGGAGGGATATTTTGGGAGGTTTTTTGGGGGACAGGTGAGGAAAGGATTTAGAGGAGAAAATGATGCACTGTGTCGAATGCAACTTACCACATATGATGACTGAAAATTAACCACTGGATTTAGCAACATTGACAGCATCGTTGATGACGATATCTATCACTGAATAGCTCTTTACAACTTTCAGAACATGCTAATATAGATAACTCATTTAATCTCAACATTAACCATGGGGTATAGGTGGGAGAGGTATTTTTTCCCTGTTATGAGGATGGTAAACCCAAGTTTTGGAGATGCAACATGACTTGGTTAACACTGCATGCCTTAGAAGAGGCAGAGCTGAGAACCAAATCCAATTGATTTAAAATCCCATCTTTCCACTGCATCACCACTGCAGGGAGCAGGAGCTGCTTCTGGAGATGATTTTTTCAAAAAGAAAGAACAAAAGAGAAAAAGCTTTAATAAGCATGAGTCTGCAACTGCTCAACTGGGGTTGGGACTAGGGAGGGGGTGATTGTCACAGCAGGACCACCTACTGTAGGAATCTCTGCATTTAGAAGGACAGATCTGTCCTTGTCTAGCTTGTTTCCATCTCAAAGAGCTTTTCCAGTGACAAACCAATAGCCAAGGAGACAACTGTCTGAAAAATGGAAGTCAGAGCAGCCCCCAGTCTCGCCCATACAACACACAGCAAAGATGTACATGTCAGCCTCCAGAAACTTCTGTGCTCATCTGTGGGTGGCACGAGGCATGATGAGGAAAGAGGAGCAGAGAAGTCCCAGTGATGGAGTGGACGGAGCTCTTGGCCACACGGAGACCTGCCCCACTCCTGAGACTCGGCTGCTTCCTGGGAACCTAACCTCCATGTTGAGGGAGAACTTAGTGGGGAGGGGGAACAGACGTGACAAAGCAAAACTGCTTTCCACTCAGATCAGTTTTTCCTTGAAGGGCAAACAAACAGGTGCCCATGAAGAGGCCATGGCGCAGCCACGCAAAGCAGCCACGCCATCTGCCCAGCCGGCCACTAGTCTCATTGAGAAGTCTGACAACCTCCGGAGGCTGCTGTGGGCCCAGGTCTGCCTTGAAGGAAGCACCTCATAAAGGAATCAGGACATAGAATGAGGAAGGGACCCCGTGCCAGGCACGTTCACTGTTCTCCTTTTGAGTTTTGTATGGTGGGACCTGGGCCCAGGGGACCTGCCAAATGCACAATTTACCAGGATTGCAGAGGAGGCGTGGGAGGGGTGCAATGCTTGCCAGCTCGCCCAGGCAGCCAACCAGCTTGTTGTACTCTAGGAGCCAGAGCCAGGCTCCGGGTTTGAAACTTTGCGTGGCGAACATTACTGGGATTCCCTTCCCTCTGGGTATTGGTGCACTCCTTAGAGAGGGAGGAAGGATGTACTGGATTCAATTGAGCTGGATGGTCTCTCAGGATCACTGAGATTCCTAGAGCCTTTCCTTTCAGAGGTGAGCCGATCAGATTGATTGCAATATGACTTTTGGTCAAGTGAATCTGATTGCCCCACTGACTTCCGTTATAAAAATCGAATGCGTGCCCCCCAAGCAAGAAATATCTTCAGAGACTGAAATGAAGGCATTGCTAAGAAGCAACAAGGCTCCCTGGAAAACCTTGGCTAATTGGGTCATGGCCTAGACCAAGGGTTTTTAACCTTTTTTTGTTCCATGGATCCTTTTGCCAGTCAGGTGAAAACCATGGACCCCTTCTCAGAATGTAGCAGCAGATAGTTTTATGACACTCAACACCGGCATGTCTTTAAATTAAATTTTAGGATTATTCAAAATTACACTTTACAACCTTCCCATAATTTCAGTACCAGATAACCTAACACAGTTCAACATCATTTTCATCATATTCAAACGGTCATTTTTGGCAAACATTTAGAAATTCAAGTTTTCCCACGGCATCCTAAAACCATCTCCACCATCCTTACCAACCTTTTTGCAGGCAGTTATCCACTGCACTCAGAACACACTGCATCAAAATAAAAATCATACTAAGTCCACACTATACTGTGTATTATTTAATAAATATATCACACCTGCACCAACACGTACCCCCAAGAATAATGTTTTTTGAATTTTCAATTCAAGCTCACAGGCTCCCTGAAATCTTTCCACAGACCCCTTAGGGGTCCGTGGGCCCCTGGTTAAGAACCCCTGCCTAGACACTGGTTCATCTTTCTCAAGGGGCCCCCTTACCTCCCGTGGAGGGCCTGCAATCCGAGGCACCTCTCCCCAGCAGGCCACTTGCTCTCCTTGAGAGGTCTGACTTCCTTCTTCCATCGGAAGTCACCACCCCTCCTCCTGCTCCACCTGGGATGCCCCAGGACCCCTTTGAATCCTCCATTCAAGCTTCCTCCCCTCCCACAGTGCCTGCCCTCACCTGCCTCCAAAGCACATCGCATATTCTCCATCTGAAAAACAGAGATGGTAATTAGCATAAACCTATTTGCCTCTAGCTATTTTCTTTTAAAGTAACTCTTGGATACATCCACTCATCCCCACCTACCTCCATGGGTAGTAGCCAATTTAGGCCACCGTCTTCTCTCTCCCAGAAAATTGCTCGAGTCTACCTGACTACATTCTTGCCTCCCCCCAATCCTTTTTCTGCACTGCAAGTAGCACAGATTTTTCCGCACATGCAAATCTGATCATTTCACTTCTCTAACTTCTTCAAGGGTTCTCCGTCGCCCTGGGAACCGAGTTCTAGCTTGCCACTGTGGCTTACCAGACGCTGTGTGGTCCATCTCTCCAGCTCTTCTCTCACCACTTCCCCCGTCTCAGATGCTCCAGCACTCAATTTTTCTTTTCTGCTTCTCAAATTCATGTTGCTTCCCCTTCATTCAAATAATTCCTTTCCTCCTTTCCAGCTGCCCTCCTCAGCCAACCTGGTTAATTCTTCTTCCTTCCAGCCACGTCTCTGGTATCGCTTCCTCCAGGAAGCCTTCCCTGACCTCTCAAGTGTGGGGTGGAGAGTTCTTCTCTACTCTTTCTAGTACCTTAAATGACCCCATCCCGGGCTTTTCATCCTGAGATTTAGTGGCTGTTTACATGCCTGAAACTCCACCAGACCTCACTCCAAGTCTATTTTATCACCATTTCCCCTCCAGCCCTGAGTACCATGCCGCGGACATAGTAGCTACTCAACAAAAAATGTGCAGAGTCAATAAATGACCACTGGGAGGATTCACGTTTCTGACAGATCTCCTTTCTCCTAGCACAGTGATCCATAAACCACAGGGGTTCAATTTTGTGCTTCCTTTCCTCTCTCAGCTTTGGTCCTATAAGATAGGGTTGTTAATACTTACTCCATTGGAATGTCAGGAACATTAAATCAAATAAAGGTGATGAGAAGGACATGCCCTTGGAATGCTAGTGTGTTCTTATCAGGTGCACTTGTCTTCTTAGCTCCAGCTAGATAGGAAGTTTCTTTTGAATGGAGGTTCCTGGTGGGGGCGAAGAAGAGCTGGGAGGGGGGAGGGTAAGAGGCAGAGGAGGTGAAAAGGCCAGAGAGGAGACCTGAAATGCTGAGCGCCACAGCTAAGGCAATGGATCGATTGTCAACCAATCATAACATAACCTTATTTTATGCAGTTTTCTGTTCATTGACTTTGAACTCAGAGCCAGAACGTGAGCTGAAACAGGAAGGCAGAGCCTCGCCTCGTTCAACCTTCGCTGGGAACGTGAGCATCGGGTGACTAAATTTTTCACCGCTCTGTACCTCTGTACATGTGCAGAAATGACGGTGAAGATGCCACAGGTATTGATTTCGGGGTTACAGATCAGTTTTAGTGAGTAGGCGAATTCACAAATATGGAATCCGCAAATGAAGAGGACTGTACTTGCGTACGGCCAGGACACATGAGTCAACTCATTTCTTCTTGCTTCAATTCTGTGATGTAAGGATTTTTCCCATTTTACAGAGGAGGAAATGGATAAACAGAGAGGCCTAAGTGGCTTTCTCAAGGTCACACACTGCTGATAAGTGGGAGAACCTGAACCCAGGCAACCATGCATCAAGAAAAATGATGAGATTTGGAAAACTAGGGAGGATTGCTGAGGAAAGCACCTTTGAATCACTTACTTTTAGAGGCAAACATAGGCAATGCCAAGAGCCTGTTCCACATGAGGAATGAGGAATGTTGGGACACCCCGGCTCAGAGGGATACAGGAACATGGTACCTGAAAGATGCATTGACTTGGAAGCTTCCAGAAGATGCATTGGCATTGATGAGATTATTCGTCTCTCATCACAGCAGAGAGCAAATGGCCCTTTAGGAATCTGTCTTGTATTTCTCAGGGTGTTTTCACATCCCACTTGTATCAGTCAGCCAAAAGGGGTGCTGAGGCAAAGTACCAGAACTCTGATGGCTTTTATAAAGGGTATTTACTTGGGGTAAAAGCTTACAGTCACAAGATCCTAAAGAGTCCAACTCAAACTACCATAAGGGGTACTTTGTCACCCAAAGTCATTTGCCATGTGTTGAAGCAAGATGGCGGGCGATGTCTGCAAGGGTCCAGCCTTTCTTCTTCCTCTTAAGTCTCGATGGTCCCAGCTTCTTCTGATCTCAGCTATAGGCTGAGTGCTCGTCTCTCTTCCTGGGGCTCATTTCTTTCCGGCCTCAGCTGCTCTGTTCTCTTCACAGGTCAGCTGTAAACTATCTGGCTCATCTCTCTTTCCGGGACCCACAGGATCCTCTGTGTATCTTTTCTGTGTATCCATTTATCTTTCCTTCTTGATTGATTATCCCTTTATATAGCCCACCAAGGGGGCAGGGAATCAACCCTGCATGCCCTAATCTTAACATAATTTAATCAAAGACATCTCAGCTGAATCTAATACAATCATAGAGCATCACACCTAGAGAACCAGACCAGTTTACAAACATAATCAATATCTCTTTTTGGAATTCATAAATAATACCAAGCTGCCACACCACTCATGCTCTTTGTCTCAAGAGTCAGATCTAGCCTGTCCCTGGAGCAGCGAGGAAACTGCATGTTGCACACTAGATCCCTGGGTACATGGCCACATTTCCTTCTAGAGGAGTCCTGCCCTGTGAAGTTTGGTTTTCTAATGTGAACCCAATTCCTGGGCAAGCCCTCCTTATCTGGGCGGTGACGGTACAGGATAGGGGGGAATTATTTCCCAACTAGACTCTGGAAGGACACAGGTAAATGTCCAAGCCAAGAGGTGCAGTGGGTGCTATTTCCCATTCCTATCCCATCCTCTCAATGTACCACACACCTGAGATGACCAGGACACTGTTTCACTTCTAAGGGTGAAAATTACCAGCATTAAGATGTGGTTTCCTTGATAATGAAGTTCAAGACGGCAGATTTTCCTAAGTGCCTCACTCATTTGGACTTAAAGCAGTTACATTTACATCCTGACTGGGGAAAAATTCATTTCAAAGTGCCAACTAGGTTAAGGAAGGGTGCATTATAATAATGATTATTATTATCCTATTTAACTATTTCCTATTAACCAAGACTCTGGTTCTGATTATTTCGCAGTTGGTGTTTTTCCCAAGGAGGGTCTCAGATCAACAAAACATGCACCATTTCTGGGAAGGTCAAAATGCCAGGGCAGGCACGCATTTATAGCCCTTCAATAGCTGGGATCCTTTCAGTCCTATAGCAATAGTTCACAAATCTGGAATGCTTGCCACGGATCATACACTGAGCAAAATGCTTTGCAGATATCACCTTATTTAATTGTTGCAGGAATCCTGGGAAGTGCTTATTAGTGGCACACACATCCCATATTACAAATGAGTAAACGAAGGCCCAGATAAATTGCTCAAGGGAACATTCTTAGTTTGGGTTCCCTCAAAAGCAGAGACAAAGACTTGGATGCAATTAGGTTACTTGAGACTTGGTCCCAGGAAGCCAGTGAGGGGCAAGGAGGTGCATATCAAATGAGATGCACCCAGAGGCCTCCTCCAGCTGAAGGAGAGCATTCAGGCACCAGCTCTGGCCTGGGTGGTTCAGAGGTGCCCCTGCAGGTGCTAACTCCACTAAGCAAATGGACTGCACTTGAGTAGTGCAGCTGGAGGCAAAAGGTTACTGGGTCTTCCTCAGCGGTGGCTGGAAATGGAAGGTGGTCTGAGGGTGCTGAGTCCTGAGACCACTCTCCATCCTCATCCTTCTGATTCTGCTGGCCCTGGGGGGTAGAGCTGGGATGCCCAGAGGACAGGAGGCCATAGCCTGGCATTGGCGGGCTCACCACTGACCTCTGTGGGAATGGGGAACCAAGCAAAATGAGGAATACTGGCCTATACCCCATGACAGCACGGTTTGCCCTGCTGCCACCATGAAGAGGGTCTGCTTTGATGATGCTGGACAGCAGTAGCTGCCACCAGAGCCACTACGTATAGTTTCATGGGCTGTGAGATTATTCCCAATGCCGTCTAGGAGAATGGTGCCCCCTAGGGTTGTGCAGTGAACAATCTGGATAATTGCATCCTCAGTTTCAGAAAGTGCAACTGTTCTCTGAAGCTGTGGACTATTTACTCCCTAACAAGGTCCACACCCATTCCCAGCTCACCACAAGGGTGTGGCACCATGTTAGACTCAGCTTGTCAAATTTCGATTGCCCCCTAGCTCCTGTGAGTTGTCAGCGCTCCTTCCAAAGCACATTGAGTCCCCATTCCCTCCTGTGCTTTGCTGAGCAAACCCAGGTCACCTCTGGAAAGAATGGCCACATACCATGACCGCCACTACTGGAGGACATTCTGCTGCTGAATAACACTCTTTGATGAGAATTGTGATGGTTTCAAGGCCCATCAGAGATAAAGTTGGCTGTGAAGTGAGCATCCCATTATGAATAGGAGCCAGCCACCCCTCTCTCCACTACCACCACTGGAAACTGGCTCCATTGTTACAAAGTGGAGAGAGGTGGGGATGAGGCTACCAAGGGACTGACGGGGCCCTCTGTGTTGTGGGGGAAACTGCTGCACTTTCCTGCAACCCAAGCCTGAAACCATAGATCATCTGCCTCCTTCTCTCAGAAACAGAATTATGGCCCAGGATCCTCATAGGATTTAATAGGAACCTCAATGCTGTGCTCAGAATGACAAATGTTGTGCTGTAAGTAAAAGAACTTCCTAAGAGATCTTCTGAAAGGCAGAATGGAAAGATGATGCTGAAAACATTTCTGTGCTGTATTTTTTCTGCAAACACTCATTAAGCAATCTGTTTGCCCTCATGGATGGGGAATGAATGTGCATTTAGTGAAAACCTGGAAATTGTGGGACGCAACTCTGCAACCCACCCACAACTGGAAACTGAGTGCCTTGCAAATGATCTGATCATCCTAAGAATATTCAGAGAATCTGTGGTTGCTCATTTTCATATAAAAGAACATCCCTTCACCCACCCATCAAAGGCCATGCACTGTTCCACACAAAGGTGAGCAAGGACACAGTTCACAGCCTCAGAAGCTCAAAATTGAGGTCAGTGAGGTAGAGGACAAATAATAATTATAATACAGTGATATGAGTATTATAACAGATGAGAGTGTTCTTTCATTTTAAGTTGAGTAGAAGCAAAGAGAAAAGGCCCAACTAATAATATCAGCATAAATCAGGATAAGAATGAGTCACAAAGAGAAACTTTTGGTTGAATTTTGAGGGATGAGTATGAGTTTTCCAAGGGACAAGGTTGGAAGGACTCAAACCAAGCAGAGCAAAAGTTTAAATGTTTAGACCTCACCCCAATCAAGATGTCAGATAGAAATGCTCCAGGGCTCCATCCCCCCATAGAAGTTTTTAGTAACAAGAACTGGTAGAAACATCTTTCCCAAAGCTCTGGAAAACAGTTAAAGGGCTTCAGTAACCAAATCAAGCAAAAGGCAATGCAAAACTGTAGGAAAACTTCCTGGTGCCCTTCTTGGCCCCTCTGGCATGTGCTCCCAGTGTGGGTACCTGGTCTCAGTTCTGGAGGGAGCAGAATAATGTTTGTGCACATACTAGGGTGCATGTATGTCTGTGCCAATTTGTCTGGGTGCACCCTGAGGGATGAAACCAGGATACAGGTCACAGGCTCAGCATCCCAGAGTTTGTCCTGCACCTAGAGGTGGCTCACAGAGCTCTCCTACAGAATCTTGTAGGAAAACAGTTAAATCATAACTGCCTGGGGCAAAGGACTGCCAGCTGTGGACATACAGTATGGCACCCAGGACCTTGAGGAAACACTGTTTCCTAGGGGAATAAGGACATTCATATTCATGTAAATAGGGGAATCCTTAGAACCATTCACATATGCCCAGGACAAGACACACGTGCAGCATGCAGAAAAGTTAAGGCAGGACCCTATTCTTTTGCCTTAGGCTGTTCTCTAAACTCATTATTAGGATGACTAAACTCTGAAGGGCGTATGCACACAGGCCAATCTGCAAAGACTGGGAAAGTTATTTTCTTTCTTTTTAAATTTTTTGTTAGCTCCTGGCATTCAGTGAAGTCACTGTCATAACACAAGCTAAACACAAGCTTAAGGAACAGATGCCACAGCATCTAAATTCCAGAGATAACACATTAAAATACCAAATGTCTAGGTTGCCGTAAAAGATTAGAAAGCATACAAAGAAACAGGAAACAATGGCCCATGCAAAGAACCAGGATAAAGCATAAGAAACTGTCAGTGAGGAGGACCAGATATGAGATATACCAGCCAAAGACTACAATAAAAATGGTCCTAAATATGCTCAAAGACCTAACAGAAGAGTTGGACAAATAACTAAAGGAAATCAGGAAAATATCAATAAAGAGAGAGAAATCATGGAAAGAAACCAGACAAGAGCTGAAGTCCACAGTAGTAGAAATAAAAATTCCCTACAGGGGCTCAACAACAGACTGGAACTGGTAGAAGAAAGAATCAGTGAACTGAAAACAAGTGAAATCATTCAGTCTGAGGAGCAGAGATAAATGAAGAAAAGTAAAGAGTTGGAGTACCATCAAGCATAACAATATACGCATTGTGGGAGTCCCAGAAGGAGAAGGAAGAGAGAAAGGAGCAGAGAGAATATTCAAAGAAACAATGGCTGAAAATTTCCCATATTTAATGAATATACACATCCATGATGCTCAGCAGACTCCATAAGGGATAAACCCAAACAGATCTGCACTTGACATTATAATCAAGCTGATAAATGCTGAAGATAGAGAGATCTGAAAGTCACAATAGAGAAGCAATGTATAAGGTATAAGGGAACCACAATAAGATTAAATGCTGATTTCTCATCAGAAACGATGAGGGCAAGAAGGCAGTGAGATAACATATTTTAAATGCTGAAAGGAAAAAGTTACCATCGAAGAATTCTATATTTTGCAAAACTGCCTTTCAAAAAAGAGGGAGAAATGAAGGCATTTCCAGATAAACAAAAACTGAGGGAGATTGTCACCACTAGACCTACCTTACAAGAAATGCTAAAGGGAGTTCTTCAGATTGAAAGGAGAGGACATTAGACAATAGAGAGAAGCTGCCTGAAAAAATACAGATCTCCAGTAATGGCAACAACATGGGTTAAGATTAATTCCAGTAGTTAGAGTATTCTGGGTTTGTAACACCATTTTTTAGTTCCTACAGTTTCTAAAATGTGACTGCATTAAAAGTAATGAAAAAATCAATGATTTTTGACTCATAATATACAAATATGTAATTTATGAAGAACAAAATAAGGGTGGGGGACAAAGAGGTAAAAGAACATACTTTCTGTATGCTATTTAAGTCAAGTTGGTATCAAAAGTGAGATTCCTAGAGATTTAGGATATTAAATTTAATCTCCATCATAATTACAAAGAAAATATCTGAAAAACATGCACAGAAGGAAATGAGGAGGAATTCTAAAGGGTTCACTACAAAAGATCAACTAAATGTAAAAATTGGTAATAATGGAAGAATTGAGGGACAAAAAAGGTATGACAAACAAAAACCAAAGTAACATGACAGAAGAAAGTACTGCATTATCAGTAGTTACTTTAGATATAATTGGGTCAAATATGCCATTCAAAAGGCAGAAAGTGGCTGAATGGATAGAAAAGTATGACCCAAATATGTTATAAACAAGAGATTCATCTTGAATTCAAAGACACAAGTAGGTTGAAAGTGAAAGAAAAAAATAGGAAAAAATATTCCCCGGAGTAGCTATACTAATGTCATATAAAATGGACTTTAAGTTGAAAACAGTTAAAAGGGACACAGAAGGACACTATATATTGATAAAAGGTCAATTCATCAAGAAGATATAGCAATTATAAACATATATGCACCTAAAACAGAACCCTAAAATATATTAAGCTAACAGTGCAGATTTGAAGGGAGAAATAGTTCTACGTTAATAATAGTATATACTTCAATATACCACTTTCAATAATGAATAGAACACATAGACATAAGATCAATAAAGAAATAGAGAACTTGAACAATATTATCAGCTGGGTCTATCAGAGAGATAGGGGCACTTCATTCAACAATAGGAGAATACACATTCTTCTCAAGTGCACATGGATCATATTCTAGGATAGACCATATGAAAGATCACAAAACTAGGCTCAATAAATATAAAAAGGCTGAAATCATATCAAATATCTTCTCTGACCCCAATGGAATAAAGCTACAAATCAATGACAGAGGGAGAATTGGAAAATTCACAAATATGTGGAAATTAAACAATCTCACTTGAGATTTGGAGAGCAAAGGGCTCTTTGCCCAAAATATCTTCTTTATCAACTTGACACAGTACTGGAAATGTCCTCCCTATGGATCAGAAAGGCCTTTTGGTCTTCAATGTCCCTTTATTTTAAAAATGCAGATAGCCCAGGTGGAGAGAACCCCCTGCATCCTTGGGGATGAATTTTGCATTTTCCTGATTACTCATGAGGTAAGCAAATTTTCATGTGTCTAATGGACCTTCATGATTTCACTCCTGTGAAATGCCTGTTGAGTGTTTTTCCCTATTCTTTTTTTTTTAATTGAGAAATGTACATATTTATTCATCTGTGTTTACTTTTTAGTTTTTAATTGTTTATATTTTCAATTATTAAATGTACAAATAAAGTTAAATAAAAAGAAAAAAATGAATTGTAATTAAAAAAAAAAAACTTTTAAATATGTTCAAAGCACTCAAGGAAAACACAAAAAGAAAAAAAAAAGCCTAAACTAAACAGATGGACCTTGAAAATATTAAGCTGAGTGAAAGAAGCCAGACACAAAAAGATAAATACTGTTTGAGTTCTCTTATATGAAATCCTTAGAATAAGAAAATTCATAGAGACAGAAAGCAGGATAGCGGTTACCAAGGGGTGGGGGTGGAGGGGTTGTTACTGCTAAATGAGTGTGACTTTTGCTTTGGGATGATGAAAACAGTCCGGAAATAGAGGGTGGTGAAAAGTCCACAGTCTTTCTCAACATACTGAATGTCAAAGAATCATCCACTTAACATAATTAAAATGATTTAATGTGTGATATTTTACATTTAAAAAGAAATAAATTGATTATAAAAATAAAAAAATAAAGGATATCAGGAACCTGATAAATATACAAAATGAGAATTTCAATAAATAGACAGAATTATAAAAGGAACGAAACACAAATACCAGAGCTGAGGGCCATAACAGTAATAAAAAAATTCCCTAGAGGGGTTCAACAGCAGATTGGAGCAGCCTGAAAAAAAGAACCACTGAACTTGAAAATAGGACAGTGAAATTTATATAGGGGACTAGATGGGGTTCAAGCAGTTGAGCGTCTGCCTCCCACATGGGAGGTCCCAGGTTCGGTTCCCAGTGCCTCTTCTGCGAAAACAAAAAAACAACAAGCAAAACAAACTATAAAAACCAACTGAGGGAAGCCGATGTGGCTCGGTGGTTGAGTGCTGCCTTCTCACATACAAGGTCCCGGTTTCAATCCCCGGCCCCCTGTATCTCAAAAAAAAATTTATATAGTCCGTGGAGAAGAACAAAAAAAAAGCAAACTGCACAGAGCCTAAGAAACCTGTGAGACACTGTGATGGTTAAGTTCATGTGTCATCATGGCTAGGTTATAGTGTCCAGCTGTTTGATGAAACAAGCACTGGCCTGATTATTACTGTGACGATATTTTATGGAGTTAAATCATTAGTCAAAAAAATTTTAATTAATTAAAAAATAAATCATTAGTCAGTTGATTGCATCTATGACTGATTACATATACAATCAACACAGGAGATTGCTTTCCACAATGAGAGAAGTCTCATCCAATCAGGTAAAGGCCTTAGAGGGCAAACATGATTTCAGCAGCCAGAAAGAGAAATTTATATCTTCACTTCACTCAGCCAGCTTCTCCTGGGGAATTCATCAAAACCTTCATCAGAATTCCCACTCGTGGCCTGCCCTCTGGAATTCAGATTTGCCAGTCTTGATAAATTTAAAAAGAATGAAATCATACAATGTATCTTCTCCAACCATAAAGGAACCACAATGGAACCAGAGAGAAAGAAATGAAAAATTCACAAATATGTGGAAATTAAACCACACACTCTGAAACGACCAATGAGTCAAAGAAGACAGGGGAGATTTGAAAATATCTTGAGGTGAATGAAAATGAAAACACAGCATACCAAAACTTATGGAATGCATCAAAGGGAAATTTATGGCTGTAAATGCTTGTTTTTTTTTTTTTTTAAATCTCAAATCAGTAACCTAACCTCACACCTGGAAGAAGTAGAAAAAGAAGAGAAATTAAACCCAAAGTGAGCAGAAGGAAGGAAATAAAAAAATTAGAGCAAAGATAAAAGAGAGTACAGAAAAACAATAGAGAGAAGTAATGAAATCAAAAGTTCGTTTTTTAAAAAGTTAAAAGGGGAGCAGCTGTAGCTCAGTGGTTGAGTGCCTGCTTCCCACGTACGAGGTTCCTGGTTCAATCTCCAGTACCTCCTTTTTTAAAAAAATTGACAAATCTTTAGCTAGACTGACAAAAAAAGAGGACACAAATAACTAGAGAGGATGTTACTATCAACTCACCCTTACAGAAATAAAAAGGATTATAAGTAGATACTATGGTCAATATACAAAACAAATTAGATAACCTAGAAGAAATGGAAAAATTCCTAGAAACACACAAATTACCTAAACATTGAACTGGAAGTTCTGCTCACAGCAATAGGGGTAAAGAAAAGAAAAGAAGGGAAAGAAAAAAGTAAAGGAAATGGGAAAGGGAAAGGGAAGGAAAGAAAAAAAAAAAAAAAAAAAAAGCTCCCTATTCTTTTATTGGGCTATTTCTTATTGACTTGAAGGAACTCTTTACATCCTCTGGTTGCTAATCCTTTTCAGTGGTATGTGTAGCAAATTTCTTCCCAGAAAGACATGCATTTCTATCTGCTAACACCTCATCTGGGATAACTGACCTTATCTGTGCCTGACAAATAGTCTAGGGATAGGGTAGGACCCAAGAGAGAGCGCAGGGCCAGGAGAAGGAGCAGAGCAGGATAAAGTCCAATCTCCTGACTTAGCTTTGCTTGTGTGGTCTCCAGAGCTTTGCACCTGCTCACCTTTCTTGCCAGGTTCACCCCCTTCCATCCACACTTTCAAGCCATAGTAAATGACTTTTTGTGTCTCTGAAGGTCCCCTCCTCCCTCCTGCCTCAGGGCCTTTGGCCATGTTATTCTCCCTACCTGAGCTCTACTCCAACGCCCTTCCCACCATGCTGTTCCTGGAGAATTCTACTGGTACTTTAGGCCTCACCTCTTTGTTCTCTGCCTTGGAGGATTCCCAATCATCTCAGGAGTCAGATTCCCTCCCATGGGCTCCTCCAGGAGCCCGAACTTACCCTGCTGAGGCCCATACTCTTGACTCACTCCCAATTTGTATGTTTATCTCCACAGGTAGATTCTTAACTTTTGTAGGCAATGGTTTTACTTCTTTTACATTCCACACAGTGCTGGACACATGATAAATATTAATGTATTTGGGGGGGGGCAATGAAATTGCTTAATAAGGATACTTGGGGATGTAATAATATTTTAATTAGGTTTGCATAAATACAATCATTTGTAAAATCAGCATTTTCATAGTGAGTCTAGCATTTTTCATATACTACACAAGATCGTTTCAATGGAGGTTAGAACTTTCATAACTTATACTTGAGCCGGACAATGGCCATCTGTCTGGGATTACCTGTGGAGGAGTTGCTGGGACAAGACAGAAGACTCACTGTTAGAGGAAAACCAACAGGGTGAGGCCCTAGATCCACTCTGATGTAATTGCAAAATATAAATCATTGTTTTGTTAAGCTTTTATAGCAGCCAGGATTCATTTATTTAATTTTCTGGCTAAACAAGCTCCTTTTGGAATTGCCTTTTAAATCTATATTACATATTTGGAATATCCTCAGTTCTATCAAATCATTATCTTTTGAATATGGATCCACTGACCCAAGTCACTTCAACAAACTCATGACATAGTATGTTCAAGATAGAATAGCAGAGGCTGGAAAGGTACCAAGGCAAGTTAATGTCTTAGTTTGCCAAAGGGCTGCCAACACAAAGTACCAGAAATGGGATGACTTTTGTAATGGGAATTTTATGAGAGGAAAATTTTACAGTTCTGAGTCCATGAAATGTCCAAATCAAGACACCATCAGTGATGCTTTCTCACCCAAGTCAGTTACTGGTGATCCTGGTGTCCTGACAAGGCGATCAGACTTAGGGCAGGGCTTGTCTCCTCAGCCTTGAGCTGCTCCATGGGCCCAGGCCCTCGGGGCCCTCTCTCCATGCCTCTGTGCTCTCTGGTTCCAGATTCTGGGACCTCTCTCAGCCTCTCGGGCCTTCTCTGTTTTCCTGCAGTCCTCTCTCTCCCATAGCAGGATCAATATGGCAGCTTCGTCTCTCTGTGTCTCCATTTATATAAGACTCAGCAAGTGGGTGGAGACTCAACCTGAGTCACGCCTCACTGATGCAATCCAACCAAAAGGGTCTCACACCCAGAGGAACATAATCTTTTTGGGGGGATTCACCAAATCCAAACTGTTAGTCAGTCTCCACTCTCCATGAGCTCCAATATGCCACATATAGCAACGTTTCTGCATCTAATATCTCTAAGGCCAAATGGAAGGTGTAACCTAGGAAGACTTCAAGGAGGAGAGGGCTTGAAGTGTAAGTCATAAAGGTGATTTGTTGGGGGGGGAAAAAAACTGTATCAAAACAAGTGTAATGGGTTATACTGGTCCTTGGAAGCACATCCACAACCATTAAAACAACAACGTTATACAGTTCCATCATTTGTCCGACCAGTGCTGCTAACTTTGGATGTGCTGTGATCAACTCCACCTGGGGAAGCTGTGTGGCCTCCCATAGAAGGTGATGGGCTTGAGAAGACTCAAGAGTGATTTCCAGGGTCAGTTGCTGAGTGTCTCTTGGTAAGCGACTGACCACCTTTGTGCCTCTAGTTCCCCACATGTGTCCTAAAAAAGAGGGTAAGCAATTTATGCCCTGTTATCAGGGCTGTGTAAGGATAACAAAGGAAGGGCTGGCTTCAGGCTGAGGAGGTTCACTGTGATGAATAATCATGGTCAGTAGTGACAACATTATTGACGATGGCAGGGCTCCTGTAGCCCTCCTCTAACTGACCTTTTAAAATTCCTCCCCCAAAGGGCATATTTGGCAAGAGTGAGAGGATAAAATGAATGGAGAAATGGGAAAATATGCAGAAGGCTCCACTGGGATAAAGAAACAGCAGTTTACACAAATAGAATAATCCGACCAAGGCCAAAGCCACTGGCAAATTCCAGAACCTACTGCAGACACTGCCCCTGGCATCCTTAATCAGCCCTGACAACCTGGACTCATCTGATGAGGTTAAGTGGACCCTGTCTGGCCAACTCATCTGTTTTCACAAAGTACAAACACGGTGCAGTGTGAGCTATTTTCTCATTTTATATACCATATTTCCATTTAGGTACCATTCTCAAAATTCCATTTTGCAGGCTGAGGCTCTAGTTTCATTGTTCCCAAAGAAGGGATCAGATTGACTCTAAAAGATCCTTTCCAGCTCTAGAATTTGAAGATACCACAGTTATAAAGCTTTCACTCATTGTTACCTTTCATCCAACCAACTAGCCTTATGTGGAACATCTCTCTTTATTCCCATGTTACAGATGCAAAAACTTATGGCCCAGAGAGGTTAAATGACTTAAATTCAGGGCACACTCCATGTACATAGTAGAGTCAGCATGCAAACCTGTGTCTGGCTGACTCCAGGATCTAAATTCTGAATTATTATGCTAAATACTACCTCCCAAGCAAAAGTCATCATTTGTGGTCCTTTCCTCCTTGAATAGGAATGATGGAATTATAAGTCTGGAAAACAATCTCTTCATTTATCCACCCAGTCAACAACAGTACTCGAATGATTTTTAATAGTGAACTTCTGAGCTAAGATGGGGTGTTTCAGAATTTCACTCCCTAATTCCCCCCTAAAATAAGAAAAAAGGTAAGCTGGCTGTGGCAGTTTGAGATTATTTATGAATCTCAAAAAGAGAAAGATTATGTTTGTAAACTCATCTATTCCTCTGGGTGTGATATCCTTTGATTGCACTAAAGTCAGCTGAGGTTTCTTTGATTGGATAACCTGCTAAGATGAAGTTAGGGCTTTTATAATTTGACTATGTCAGTAGGCATGACTCAGGTTGAGTCCCCACCCCCTTGCTGGGTCTGAAATAAACAGACACTCACTCAAGAAGACACACAGGAATAGAAAGATTTGTCATTTTGATCCACCCATGTGACAGAAAGAAGACTCAAACAGCTAAAACCCCAGAGAGAGATAAACGATTTTGCCTGATAGCTTAGAGCTCATCTTGGGAAGAGAGCCGAGACTGATATAGGAAGCAATGAGAGACAAGCCCTATGCTGAGAGAGAGGATTCCACTTACGCATGAAGCCTCTAGAGGCTGGGCCCACGGAGCCTCAAGAGAAGGGAAGGCAGAGACCAGCCAGAGATGGGCAACCATCTCACTTCAACACGTGGCAACTGACTTTGGTGAGAAAGCAATCTTGAGTTGGACTTTTTACAGCCTCGTAACTTGTAAGCTTTTACCTCATATAAATACCCCTTATAAAAGCCAACAGATTTCTGGTACTTGGCATCAGCACCCCTTTGGCAGACTAATATACTGGCAAAAAAAAAAAAAAAAAAAGAATTTTCCAGTAGCTGCCAAGGAGGAAGAATATAACTCCAAAAAGTAAACTCCAAGAAAAGAAATGTAAGATTCTGAAATGGATCACAGAGGCCCAGCCCAATACTGCCAGGCCCTTCACCCTGCCTCCACTCCTCACCCCAACTCCCCAGCCCAGAAGGGGAGGCATCAAAATCCTGAGGGCCAAGCTGAGAGGAAAGCTTTATCCTGCTCCTCTCCTGACTGTGAGGGAGAGGGGTAAAATAGGGAAATAGGCAAAATAAGGCCTGAAAGAAGGCTCCAGGCATGCATACTACATTAGGAAAATTCTACGAAACTTTGGAGTATTTGCCCATGGAAATGGGATATGCCCTTCAACTTGGTGAAGCAGGTCCTGGTACTGGATATTTAATAAAATTTCATTGAAGAGAGTACAGTCCAGGTAGTCCAATAAATATACTAGATCACATCAACTGTATTCCTTCCCTTTACCCTTGTAGTTCTCTAAGGCAAGAGGAATAGTAGGGAATAGTGCTCATAGGAAATATCAACTAGGCTTCAGATAAGAAGGAATAATGCCAAATTGCCCTTTCTACTTGAGAGCAAACAATGTCTGGAAAGAGCTACTCTAGTCTGGGCCAGATGAAAAGAAAGGGCTGAGCAACTATGCAAACATATAGCACAAAGGAAAGGAAAAAGGAAAAGAAAGGGAAAAAGAGGGAAGGAAAGGAGGGAGGGAGGAAGGAATTCATTATGAGCTTAAAGATGAGAAGATAAAATACCAAGGTGAGAGAAAAGGGAGACTACAGACCTTAAGAAACAGATTGAGGACAGAAATAATAAACAAGAACTAGAATACATTCGGGTGTAAATGAAATTACTTAGAAAGATCATCACAGATGAAAAAAAAGATGATTAAATCAAGCAATGAGATGCTAATAGGTGTGGAAAACAAAGATGATCCAACATAAGGCTAACTGATGTACCTGAAATAGAATGCACTACACGTGGGAAAAATAAATTCAAAATATGATACAAGAAAATTTTCCTGAACTAAAGAACTGCATCTGTAGGTCAAAAGAGTAAAATGCTCCACACTAAAATATCCATTGCTTAAGCTTTAATCTTTAAGAATAAGGAAGAATTCTTTCAGACATCCAGATAGAAAAATTAAATTACCAACAAGGTGGGGGGGGGGGGAATTGAGTTGTCTCCAAATGTCTCCTTAGAAATTTCACATCCAGAAGACAACGGGACATGTCTATATGGAAGACACACAGAGCAGGACACTCTGATGGCCAAACCCAGAGCTTCTCCTTCCCTCGCCTTGGCAGTGTGCTGTCTGACCCCAGGGCTCTCCCCCTGCCCAGCTGGAGGGACTGTTGCCAAACTCAAATTTATCACAGTATCAGTAGTTTCCCAGTGGAAAGAGTGGCAGGAAATGCCAAGGTCTCCAAGTGCTGGACAGTCATTTTTCCCATATCTACCCTAAAGAGTTTGCACCTAAGCTGAGAGCACCTGAACTAAACACTGTCTATTTGTCCCCAGATGAAAAGGCAATCTTTGTGCTATAAGAAGGTAGAGCAATTCCTATTTCTTTAGATTTGCAGTCTCCCTTTTCTCTCACCTGGTTATTTTATTTTTTCGGTTTTGAGCTCTTGGTGAATTCCTCCCCTCTTCCTTCTTTCCTTCCTTGTTCCTTCTTCCTTTTTCCTCCTTTCCTTCTTTCCTTCTTTCTTCTTTTTGCGGCTCCTACTGGAACATATCCTGCAGTGTATCTACCTGGTCTCAGCCCAAGCACAAACTCTCCACTGGGTGCAAAAGAATGGGGGATGCATACCTTCTAGAAGTCATTTCTTCCAAAAAGTTCCAGCCTGGAGCAAATGATTACATTGGTATTTGTCCTGAGCCATCTGACTTACGGTCTATAAAATTCCGTAATTAAAAAAAGTAGGACCCCAAACTAATACAACCAGGCAAGATATTATTAAATATTCAACATTTAAAGACAGTCACGTAAGAGAAAATTTTTTAAAAAAAAGAAGAAGAAGAAGAGAGATGTTATGGTAGAACTGACAGCAAACAATGTATCTATTTTTTTTTTTTTTTTTTAAGGATTTTATTTATTTATTCATTTATCCCCCCCTTGCTGCTGTGCTCGCTGGGCCAGCCAACCACACCGTGCGGGCGGGCTTGCCTTCACCAGGAGGCCCCTGGAACCGAACCCGGGGCCTCCCATATGGTAAACGGGAGCCCTACTGATTGAGCCACAGCCGCTTCCCACAATGTATCTATTTAAATACAAAACATGCCAAAACCCAATAGGAATTAAGGTCCCAAACAGCATGTGATTCATGTAAACTTAAACAATGTGAAAATAATAATATAACACAACTTTCTAAAATTGAGAGGAAGAGGACAGGAGATAGAGCCAGTGTACGAATGCTAATATCCTCATCTTTCTTTGGAAGGAGACAACTGATACTTTCTCAAATTGGGGACATATAATGTGCGTGTGTCAGTGTGTGTATATGTATATAAAATCCCAGTCTATTAATATTATCCATAATCTCCTTTCTTATCCTAAAAGAATAAATTCTCATGGTAAATAAACGTTTATTTAAAGTTCAACAACTTTTTTCTGTTTTTCTTCTTCGAAAATAAGCACAATTTAAATGGAATGGACTTTATTCTTTTAAAGACTATAGTGACTACGTAAGCATTGGTTCAATTAAGCAGACGTGATTCTAACTTCCTCCCTGACCACCATGTAGATCATCAGAGAGCATATGAATAAGCCAGAGTTTCATTCCTATTTGAAGCCCCATCAGCTAGCAGGGTGCCTGGCACATAGCTGCTGCTGAGAAAAATATTTGCTAAATTGGATTAGTTTGTTGCTAATTATGCAGTGTTGTACCAGAAAATATTCAACAAAGCTAACACAGATAGGCAGTCAATCCCACCCTCCTTTGAGTTACATGGTATCTAGTTTTCAAAGATAGCTTTTTTTTTTTTTTTTCATTTCTCTTTGGTCCCCAATAGTCTATCTCTTGGAGATTAATTCAAGACATAGCTGAGGGCAGGGCACAGTTGTCCTTAGATGAGCCAACCCTGTACTGAAAAAGTCTGGGTTTTATTTCGTGCTCCCAGCTCTGAAGTCATCTTCTCTGACAAAATCGTCATTTCACCCTTGGACAAGAGAACTTGCGCATAAAAACAGGGTGGCATATGGAGGCTCACCCTCTCCCCTGCGGAGCACGCCGGTGTGGTTGGAATTGAACGAAGGCTGCTGCAGACGGATGCTCCGAGGAGGGTTAGTTCTGGTCCCAAAGACTTGCCAGCTTGGCCTCCTCCATCCTCCCACTCAAGTTCCCCTCCAGCCTATTTGGAAAGCAGCAGAGAGTGACTCAGGGTTTAGTAAAAAAAAAAAAAAAGGTGGAAACTGGCCTCACTATTATTGGCAGGCTCTTGAGAAGGAAAACCAGGGCTAAAAGCCTCTGGCCTCTTCTCTGCCTCTAACTGTTGCAAATGTTTCTCACTCCCTGGCATTCTCCCTCTCCCGCTCCCTCCTCCGCACCCCAGTACAGTCAATATTCTGCTGAATCACAGAACTCACGGCCTGCCCGGCTAGGTTTGCCCTTCCTGGAGTGCTGACTCATCCACAGAGCCCATCCCGGGCCAAACACGCCCTCTGGCCAAAAATGGCACACTGCAGTCTCTCCGCCTCTCGGCTTATCTTTGCTCCAAATAGTAATCTAACGAAGAAGAGTGGGGGAGTGGAGGAAAAAAATACCCATTTAAATTCTTTCCTGACTGTTGAGCAATCGAGGTTTAGGGCAGACTGGAGAACCTCAGAGATTGCTGCATTCAAATCCCTCTATCCACAGAAGAGGAGACAGAGAGATGCCCGGGCGCTGGCTATTGCTTTCCCCAGGGCCCCACCACGGAGCAGCAGTTCCCATTCTTAGTCCAGGGCTATTGTCCTGTCTTCTTGAAGTGTGGCCTCTTTGTGAGAGGCAAGCAGAATTTTTTTTTGACACTGCCTAGTGTATTTGTTATGCAAACTCTCTACTTTGGATCAGTCACCCAATGGCAATACCAAGAGAGATACCCATTCAGGAATGGAAACTGCTTCCATGTGGCACATGTTGAAGGTGCAAACAGCACCCAGGGTGCTCTGGGATCAGAGAGGGATAACAGGCAGGTAGGCTGGGATGTAATAGGAGGGAATCCCTGGGCGGTCCAAGAGATCAGGTGCTCACGCTGCCTCTCGATTACAGCTCAGTGGGAGGCGATCACTCACTGAGAGATTTAGAGGAAGGTAATGAGCAATTTGCCATTTTGCATCTGTGGGCCAAGAAGCTTTATTATTTTTAAAGAAGCTTTAGATTTCATAGATTTTAAATAAAAAATAAGGGGATTCTCATATGCCCCACCCCTCCCCAACCCACACTTCCCTACATTAACAACATCTTTCATTAGTGTGGTACATTTGTTACAACTGATGAACACATATTGAAGAATTGCTAGCCACCATGGACTACAGTTTACATCATAGTTTACACTTTGCACTGCACAATTTTATAGGTTTTGACAAAATGTATAATGGCCTGTATCCATCACTGCAATGTCGTGCAGGACAATTCCAATGTCCCCAAAGTACCCCATGTTAAACTTATTCTTTTCAGAAGAGAAAAACTCTTTTCAGGCATTGTGGAAATCTCTGCAGGCAGGCAGTGCTCGGTTTATACTATTTGATCGTTGTTATTTGCAGCGTAGGGCCTGGGGGAGCAGATGGGGTCAGCAGCTCTCGGGTGGCCTGGCCATTGTACTGTAAGGCTGCAGAAATGACAGGACGGACCAAGCTGGAGTCTGGGGTTTCAGGGAGCGTTGGCCACACATTAAGGGGAGAAAGAGGGGCTCACCAAACCAAGCAGCCTCTCCAAAATGCCATTCTGCCCCAGGGTTCTCCATCTCTCTTTTTTAAAATTTTAGTAGGGGATGGATGTGGCTCAAATGGCTCGGTGTCCATCTCCCATATAGAACGACCCGGGTTCGGTCCCCGGCACCTCCCGGTAAAAAAAAAAAAAAAAAAAGTAAACATATTAAATTGTAGTAAAATACACATAACAGAATTTTTGCTATTTTAAAGTGTACAATTTAGTGGCGTAAATTATATTCGCCATGTTGTGCAAGCACCACCCCTACCTCGTTCTAGAACTTTTTCACCACCCCAAATGGAAGCCCCATTAAGCAGTCATTCTCCACCACCCCACCACCCCCAGCAGCCCCAGCCCAGCCCCAGTCTGCTTTCTGTCTCCAGGGATTTGCCTATTCTAGATAAGCCATATAATACGCAGTCATGTGTCACTGACATCTTTCTCTCGGCTTGGTGTCTTCAAGGCTCATCCACATTGTCACATGTATCAGAACACCATGCCTTTTTATGGCTGAATAATATTCTGCTGCATGTCTAGACCACATTTTGTTTCTCTAGTCATAGGTTGATGGACACTTGAGTTGCTTTCAATTTGGGGCTTTTGTGAATAATGCTGCTATGAACATTCATGTACAAGTATCTGTTTGAGACCCTGCTTTCACCAGAGTTCTCTTAAAGGAGAATGTGGAGAGGCAGCTTTTTGTCTTTCAAGAGGAATATATTTTTTTTTAATTTACAAAGAAGTTTTAGATTACATAAATGATACATTGAAAATATAGGGGAATTCACATATACAACACCCCCTCCACTTCCCACACTTTTCCCCATTAACATCTTTCATTAGTGTGGTACATTTGTCACAATTGATGAACACATATTGAAGCATTGCTACTAACCATGGTCTATAGTTTACATTATAGTTTAGACTTTGCACGGCACAATTTTATAGGTTTTGACAAAATGTATAATGGTTTATATCCATCATTGCAATGTCATGCAGAACAAATTCAATGTCCCAAAAATGTCTCGTGTTACACCTGTTCTTCCCTCTCCCTCCCCTCAGAGCCTCTGGTGACAACTGTCTTTATATCAATGTTACAAGTTTTTCCATTACTAGAATAATAAAAAGTCTATTTTAGTCCCTAGTTGCATTCCCACCTTATGTTTGTTTATTCCTCAATCTTGAGGATTTGGGGATGTTGATGCCCACTCTGTTTCTGATTGAGAGGGGGCTTAGATCCCATGGGGTGGATGGATGGAACTATCTTGCAGTTGTAGATAATGTTTTTTGAGACGGGCGTTGTCCATCATCAACCTTTTGTTAGTTGTCCCAGGTGAGTCCAATGAACTGGAGAGTAGGTGTTGCAACTCTGCTGAGATTCAGGGCTCAACTGGCATATGAACAGCCGGAAGATTTAAGTCTCTGGGACACATATTTAACGAGTATAGTGATAAATATAGGTTCAGATAAAAGAGGCAGAAGAGCCATGTGTGGGGAAATTATAAATGAGTCTAGCTCTGTTGCATTAAGGAACATATCTTCCAAGGTAAGACTCACTGACAGGGTGCCAAATTCCTGAGATTGTCTACCCTGCCCATAGTGTTTAGATGTCTCCGGAGTGGATAGGCAGTTTTGATGGAACTTGGTACTGGAAGTAAAAAGTCAAGGAACGAAAGAGAAGATGCCCAAGGTATCTTCTTTAAGACTGTGAAGTCTTAGAACTACAGAGCTCAGAGTTAAGCTACCCTTAAGTTACCCTTAGTTACAACTTTCTAAACACAGTAGAAAGTGTGTATGTGTGTGTGTGGGGGGGGTGGGTGGTAAAGGGGAATTCCCACACAGTTTAGATGTATAATCTTGGCAATTATGGACAATTAGCAAGCAAGCCAATGATGTATTCAGTTAGATACAACTAAAATTTGTATTCTCATTTCAGATGTCTATTTGAATTTATAAATCCTCAATTTCACACCAGGGAGTCAAGTTCAGCCAAACTTTCAAATGCTAACATTGAAAGAATTTTAAAAGTGAAAATTCAGCCCCTTTGCAAGATATGTCCCCAGCTTTGATAATGGCATTTTCCTCCCTGTCACTCAGGCTCAATACCTTGGATCTTTTTGGATGCCTCCTCTCTTTCATCACCCAGATGAGTTTCCTGAGCCCCACCCACAGGGCCTCTGGCTGATGACTCTGCCTTGTTTCCATTCACAACCATGTTTCCTCATTAACTTTTGTATTGGTCAGGGTTCTCTAGGGAAACAGAATCAACAGGAGATATCTGGGAAGCGGCTGTGGCTCAATCAGTAGGGCTCCCGTTTACCATATGGGAGGCCCCGGGTTCGGTTCCCGGGGCCTCCTGGTGAAGGCAAGCCCGCCCGCACGGCGTGGTTAGCTGACCCAGCGAGCACAAGCAGCAAGGGGGGGATAAATGAATGAATAAATAAAATCTTTAAAAAAAAAAATAAATAAATAAAAAAAAAAACAGGAGATATCTGTAAATAGTATGAGATTGTATAAGAGTCTCTCACGTGACCGTGGGGATGCACAAGTCCAGGTTCCGCAGGCAGGCTGCAAACCAGGGGCTCCGATGAAAGTCCAATGAAGGTCCTTGATGAGTTTCTGGGAGACATTGGTTGTCCAAAGACGAGCTGGGAAATTCTCTCTGAATGCTGAAATCACTTCCCCTTTTAGGGTATCCAGCTTGTATAAAGCATCACTTATTGCTGACAGCAATCTCCTTGATTGATGTAGATGTAATTAGCGATCTACGCAGTAAACTCACTGGTGACTAAAGTCCATAAATGTCCTTGTATTACAATTAGCCCAGTACTTGCTTGACCAAACACCCGGGCACAATAACCTGGCCGAGTTGACACATTAGCCTAACCATCACATCTTCCAATGGCTTCCCTCAGACTCTGGTCTTTGGGGGCTGCCTGTAACCCACACAATACAGTCCAAACTCCTGCCCCACAGACCCTCACCGTGTGGTACTCAGCTGCCATGTTTGTATCACCAGCCTAGGCAGCCCCCTAACTGGTCCTCAATCTCGTGTGCCCCAAACTCCTGCCATGGTCTCTCTTCACTCAGCACGTTTGAACAAGTGTGGGAAACCCTTACCTGTGTCTCCCGAAGGGCCATATCACACGCTGCTCTTCCAGGCCCACGGGCCTTTTTTCCACCTCTCTTCAGCACCATCACACACATGTCTTTTTTTGTCAGAAAGGCTCTTTTTGTCCAGGAGCACTCACATACCATTCACCTGCCTAACTCCTCCTAGCCTTCAAGCTTCAGCTGGGCTGATTCTCTTCTCTGAGACTCTTGCCTGAAGCCTTTCAGGCAGACAGTTAGCTCTGCACTTTCTTCTCCAACACTCATCTCCTTGTCAGCGCTCCCCCAAGGTCCATCTTCCTGGTCAACGTCATCCATGGGCAGGGGCCCTGCCTGGCTCGTGTATGGCTGCCTCTCCTATCCTAGCACAGGGTCTGGAAGAGCTCAGCATGTACTTCTGAGGGAATGAATGTTTCCCCACCGCCAAAGAATGCAGCCCCAATTCCTTCTTTAGTCCCATGAAGCCCTATGTGACAGTTTGAAGTATGAATCCCAAAAAGAGAAAGATGATGTTTTTGAACTAACCTATTCCTGTGGGTGTGAGACCCTTTTGATTGGATTGCATCAGTGAGGTGTGACTCAGATTGAGTCTCCACCTTTTTGCTGGATCTGATATAGACAGAGACACGGAGAGAGACACACACACACAGGAAAAGGGAGTTTTACCGTATTTGGTCTGGCCATGTAGGAGAAAGGAATCCCGTTTTGCCCACAGCTGCAGAAAGGCAGAGAAGTCCCAAGAGACTGAGAGAGGAGGCCTGGAAAGAGGCAAGCCCTATGCCTGGTTGCCCACAGCTGAGCTCCAGGAGATGGTAGATTCTGGAGGGGAAGGCAGAGACCTCGGCAGAGATCCATGGCCATCTTCACCATGGGGCCAGAGGATCACCAGTAGCTGACACTGGTGAGGAAGCATTTCTTCTGGTGCCTTGATTTGGACATTTCACAGCCTCAGAACTGTAAACTTTTACCCTAATAAATTTCCTATTATAAAAGCCACCCCATTTCTGGTACTTTGCATCTGCAGCCTTTGGCAAACTAAGACACCCTATAAAAAAATCAACCCTGAAATTCCTCCATTCTCTTCCATTCCATGGCCTTGTATATCCATCTACACTACACAAAGCAGACTGATGACTCTTCTCCCCTCAAATAAACCTAAAAGTATCCCACCGCAAGACCTTTGTCCATAATATATAATATAATAGGCATCATGCAAATAGAATGGGGCTTGACAGTTAAAGTGGTTCCACCAAAGTACATAGCCTTGGATTCTGTCCCACCCACCCACCAATCCCCCTGAGCAAAGTTTGGGTAGATAAACTTAGTTTTCTCATCCTCGTTACATTTCTAGGGTTGTGTTAGGTCAGGTTCCGCAGAACAGAACCTGAGATGAGGATTTGCGTGCGAGTGATTTATTCAGGCAGTTCTCCTGGAGAAACTGGCCAAGGGGTGAGGATGGCACAAGGGGCCAGGGGAGGTGACCAAGCAAAGTTGTGGAGAGCAAATCCAGATTCTACAGAGGAATTTAGAGTGAAAATTGCACCGCACAGTTTGCCCTGCGTCAAAGCAAGAGACCTGGGCATTCATACTCCATCATTCTTCAGTCACGGCTAACGGGGGCCCCAAAGAGAGGTAACTTGCCTGGGGCAGCACTGTGGCTCCCAGAGCCCATGGGCGTGTCCCAAAGGGAGAAGTCAGTGCTGGCTGCTAGGCAAGGCACATGAAGCTGGGGCTTGGGCACACAGAAACAAGAGGGGGACCCAAAGGGTCCTGGGCGGACACCAACAGCATCCCTTGCAGGGGCTACATGACTGGCACTTGGAGTCAATCCTTAGTCTGGCCCTACCAAGAATTAGGTCTTAACAACATAGAATCTAAGTGTAGTTCTGGCATCAACAGGTGAGCAAGGTCAATGTCAATGTCAACCTCTCTTTCCCTCACACGTGCACAAACAGTAACACACTCACCCAGAGAGCAGCAGAAGCAGCAGTCAGGAAATGCCGAACCTCATTTGTCAAAGGCTCCGAGCAAGTGGGAGGCCTCTTCCTCTGCCCCTGCCCGGAGCCTCCTGGCATTGCTGTCCTCACACTGTTGCTTCCTGCTCCTACCGCTCAGTGCTTCTGCGTTTGTTTGGAAAAGAGCATCTGTTTCCTGAGTCCTGTTTCCTTTTGTCTCTGATCTTTGTCTTCCTCTGAATCCAGAGGATTTATTTGTGAGTTGTTCTAGTCTGCTAGGCTGCGGAGATGCGGATAACATGAAATGGGACGGCTTTTAAAAGTGGGAATTTATTCGCTTACAAGTTCACAGTTTTGAGGCAAAATGTCCAAATCAAGGCATCATCAGGCGATGCTCTCTCCCCAAAGACCAGCTACCGGCATTCCTGGACTCCTCTGTCACTTGGGAAGGCACATGGCAGCATCTGCTGGGTTCTCCCTTCTCTTCTGGGTTTGTTTGCATTCAGCTTTTTGTTTCTGTGACTTTTTCTGTCTTCGTCTGAATTTCATTCTCTTATAAAGGACTCCAGTAAGAGGATTAAGACCTACCCTGAATGAGGTGGGTCACATCTGAACTTCAGATCCTACTCACCAAATATTCTTCTTACAATGGGTCCACACCCACAGGAATGGATTAACTTCAAGAACATACTTTTCTGGGGTCCATAGAGCATCAAACCATCACATGAATCCTTTCTTGGAGCAAGCATACTGTGTATAACAGATTCTTCTCACAGCTTCCTGATGCTGGCTTTCTTGACAGCAAGGATATTGGTTCCTCAGACCATTAATCCACACCTTATAAGGCAAAGTGCTCTACGTTCCCAGCAATGAACCATTATTTCTCACAATTTTATTATAGCTAGAGCCTGACAGCTGGATGGAGGCCACCTCATAGTTCCCACTTCTGAGGCTGCATCAAGTGTTGGGCATAGAATATATGTGGAACATTCTAGAACCCCAGTCCTACCAATTACCAGGGGTGAGAGAGTTAGCTCACGTTCCACATCTGTAAAATGGGGATAATAACGGTACCTAGCTGCAAGGTTGTCCTGAGACAAGAAGACCATGTGTGTAGAGGGTTTAACATGGCCTGTCTCAGTGAGAACATTCCAGAAATGGAGGAGGTGGTGGTGGGTGTGGAGGAGGCAGCTGCTAGTGCTGTTTCTGATCATTAATGGGATGGTCCCAAGGAAGAGCTTCAGGGAGATTTCTCTTGGTTTTGAAACTCAAAATCAAATATGATTTCCTGGTCATTGCCACTGGGAAAGCCCAAATCCCAGTCGCAAGCTTTGTTTCCTTGTTCTGTGGAATCTTGGTAAAGTGCTTTACATGTGGTAAATGCCCTACAGAGACTGCCTGCTGCAGTGTGAAGGGAATTTGTGTGTGTGTTGCCGTAAAGAAATGAAAATTAATTAAGGGAATTGAAAAGAAGTTTAACTAATATTGCTTAATTGATATTCTTCTGGGTTTGGGGACAATGTGTGAAAAGGCAGAATCAAGCTGAAGTTAGCTAAAAGCAGGAAGGAGTCCATGCCTCTTACCACTCTTCTCCCTACCCTCTCACTCGAACTTCCTTGTTTGAACTTTTTACTTTGGAATAATTTAAAATTTCCAAAAAGAGTTGCAAGAATAGTACAAAGAAACCCTATATATTCTTACCCAGATTGTCAATTATTAACATTTTGCCACATTTGCTTTATCATCCCCCCTTTAAATATATATGCATATTTTTCTGAAAATTTGAAAGTTAGTAGCAGATGTCATGCCCTGTTACCCTTAAATATTTCAGCATATATTTTGCCAGAACAAGGTTTTCCTCTTATATGACTACATTACAAACATCAAATTCAGACCACTCAACTTTATGCAATACTATTATCTGATCTACAGTCCATATTAAATCTTCAGCAATTGTCCCATGAACATCCATTACAAAATTTTCCCCCTATCCAGGATCCAAAAATAATCCCACATGGCATCTCGTAGTTATATCTCCTTTAATCTGGAGCATGCCCTCAGCTTGTTTCTTTAAAGAAGATGATCTATTTTAAGATTACAGGCCAGCTCTTTGGAGAATGTCCCCCAACTTGATTTTTTTTTTTTTTTTTTTAGGTACTAGGGGCCGAGGACTGAACCCGGCACCTCGTATATGGGAAGCCGATGCTCGACCACTGAGCCACATCAGCTCCCCTGAGTTGGTTTTTTCATTTGTTTTGCTTGTTTTGTTTTTGTTTTTTCGGGAGGCATCAGGAACCGAACCCAGGACCTCCCATGTGGGAAGCAGGCGCTCAACCGCTTGAGCCACATCTGCTCCCACCAACTTGATTTTGTATAACCTATCCCCATGATTAGATTTAGGTTATGCATTTTAGCAGGAATACTACTTGAGCAATGTTTAATTCTTCTCAGTACATTCCCCCAAGAAGCACATAATGTCATTATTGCAAATGATAACTTCTCTCACTCTCACTGTTGGTAAGAAACCTGCCAGGTTTGTTCACAAATCTTTTGTTGTTTGCACTTCTTTTTTCTTTATTAGAGAAGTAGTGGATTTACAGAACAATCATGCACAAAATACAGGATTCCCACATGTCACACTATTGTTAATATCTTGCATTGGTGTGCAACATTTGTTACAATTGATAGAACATTTTTATAACTGTATTATTAACGATAGTCCATAATTTAACTTAGGGTTCACTGTCTGCGTCACAAATCGTTTTTTTGTTTTTTTTTGCCTTTAAATATATATATATATATATATTCATTTTTTTTTCCTTTCTCTTTTCTTTTCTTTCCTTCCTTTTATCACAGTGTTATCGGATATCTGGTGTGCCATGACACCTTCCCCCTCTCAATCCCCATTGACAAATCGTTTTTTGAAAGGAGAAATCAACTGCGTTCTAAGGATGTGAGTCTGCCAAAAGTAGGTCTATAAATTTGACACAATCTCCCCAAAATTTGATAATTTAATAAGGACCCTTCCTTGGGAAGTAGACAAGCAGATTCATATGGGAAAATAAACAAGCTGTCAAAGCCCAGGGAAACTCTACAGAAGAAGGAAAATGAGGAAAAGTTGCTCTCTGCAGTTGTTAAAACCCACCCTGAGGCTTTGTTCCTTCCTACAGCATAGAACCTGAAGACACAGAACAATGGACAGAGTAGAAAGTCCAGATGCATATGGGAAATTGATATATGATAAATATGGAGTCTCTAACCATTGGGAAACTAGAGAGTATTGGAAAGAGGGTGACATTGAAACTACACTACACCAAGCACATTGAGGCAAATGCCAGTGGAACCAAGTTTTCAATGTAAAAGCGATGAAACCATAAAGGCACTACACGGAAGCATCTTATCACCATGCTGGTTTTCTTTCCTTTTCCTTCCAGAGCCCAGCTCCATGATCCCTAATTCCCCACCGTGCTCTCTGCCTTGGAACGCCACCCCTGTGTGTCACATCAACACGGCAATAGGGCAGCCCTGAAAAGACCTCAAGGGAAAGAGGAAAATGAGGTTGATGTTTATCTCCCTGGTTTCCTCCTGCAGGCCACTGTTCCCCAACAGATCGTCAGTGTTTCCCTTCCTCCAGGCTGCAAGGACCTTCCCATCGCCTTGTCCCTCAGGGCCTAGAAGTGAAGACACCTCTATTGATGCTAAACGCCCATTCCTGGGTCATCCCCTGGGGAGTCCCCTCACACTTGCCCACCCCAAGTTGTACACAAACTCATCTTGAATTATCCTGCTTTTGAGGGTACCCCCAGCTTCCTAGTGGAAGTCTGATTGATAAGAAGAGCTTTGCAGGCGATTGGCATTTCCAACTCTCTCAAAACCCAGAAGGCAGAAAGAAAAGATTGCTAATTATGAACATAAAAAATTTAAAATGTCTACATAGAAAACAAAAAGCAAAGAAAAACATAAGTAAAAAAGGAAGGGAGGAAGAAAGATAGACTGGGGGAAGTAGAACATAGAAAAATGCTTTTCTCCCAAATATGTAAAGAGTTCCCAGAAATCAAAAACAGAAAGACCAAAAATCCCAAAGAAAAGGGGGCAAAGGTCATGGACAGTTCACAGAATAAGAGATACAGGTGGTCCTAAACACATACCAGCCCTCATAAGCAGAGATTAAAAGATTAAACCTATCCTAGGACACTAATTTTCCTTGGTTGGATTAGTATAATTCCAAGTTTGGAAAAGCACTCCAATGATGAGGCTTGGGAAGCAGACACCTTCATTCTTTGTTGGTGGGACTGCAAAATGGTACAATCCCTACCAATGGAAATAAAAATTTCAAATTCATTTTCCCTTTGACCCAGCAACCCCACTCCTGGGATTATCTCTTGACAAGTATGAATCAATGTATGACAAGATTATTCATTGCAGTATTGTTTGTGATAGTAAAATTGAACACTCCCCAAGTGTCTATCTCTAAGCAATTGACTAAATAAATCTATGATTCACCCACATGGTGGTGGAATACCATGTAACTGGAAAAAAGCATGAGGACACTCTCTATGAACTAAAATCAAAATATCTCCCAGTCATATTGTTAAGCAAAATAACAAAAAAAAGTGCAAAATACTCTATATGATATGACAACTTTGGGGTAAGAGTGTGCAAGCCTATGCTTTTTGTATTGTACTTGCTTAAGGAAACACTGAAAGCATACCAAAGAAACTAATCGTAGTAGGGGATTGGAGTGGATAGTCAGAGCTAAGAGTAAGATTTCTCAATGGTACCTTCTATGTTGTTTTGATTTTTGAACAGTGTGAATGTAGTGCCTATTCCAAAAGAAGAAGAAGATAAAAAAGGACAGAGGAAGAGGGGGAGGAAAAGGTGGAGGGAGAAGGAGAAGGAGATGATGGAGAAGACAAAGAGGAAGAAAACAAAGACAAATAAAATGAAGAGAAAGAAATAGAAGGTGATGGAGAAATCAACTATACTTGTGCCTAAGGACTTGGTGGGGTCTCCTCTCTAATTGTGTCATGACTGGCAGGAGAGAGGTAAGTAACATGGGCTTTGGAATAAAACAGGACTTAGTTTGAATCTTGCTTTTTCTTGTTTCTGGCTGGACAAATGACAACCTCTCTGAACCATCATCAGTAAATGGAATTTTAGTAGTACTCACTTCAAAATGTTGTTGGCAGGACTGAGTTAGGTAATATATGTCCTTAGAAAGTGCTGGCTCATAGGAAATACAAGACATTGCTATTTTATGGTTTTTAGGCCAATATGTTGAAAGGCAAGAATTTAATTGCCCATATAAACTCTTTTTACTGGAAATTCTCCTGGGAAAACGGAATTACTGTCTTCCAAATAAATACTGAGACTTCTATTTTGAGACCCATTGCTGAGGGATCCTCTCTTGGCCGTCATTCAATAAACCCCCATTAAGGATACAAAATGTGAAAGAAACATGCTTCATTCTCAACAAATGGCACTGTTGGGATATCCTTATTCTTCCCTCATTCTTCCCTGTTTCTCATTCTTCTTCTCTTTTCATTTCTTTTCTCCCATTTGCTACTGGAATTTTTCTTCCCATCCATTCCCTCTTCCTCTTCTCTCCTGCCTTCCTGTCCCTTGGCCTCTGTAGTCATAACTGGCCTGAATGCTAAAAATAGAAGTGACCTTAGGAAATCATCAGTTCAGTTGCTCATATTGTCAACCATCAAATTCGCCAAGGAGATTAGGGGCCCATAGGAGGCCACGGCCCTGCATGGTATCAGGCCTGGACCAGAGTCAGCTCTCCCACGGAGTGCCCTTCCCATTCAGCTTCTGCAGACCATCATGTACTTCCCAAAGCCAGTACCGAAGGGAAAGCGTCATCTTTCAATTCCTCATTCTGTGTTAAAAAATCAGACATGAGGCTGGAATTGTTCTTTCCTTGGGGAAGTTAAGTGAGATCAAACGCTCTATGCTTTTAAAACTTCAGTGGTAGAAGTGTTTGTTGGAGTGACAGATATGAAACACATGGTGGGATCTTGTTAGGGGAGCGCCTGTCTCCGAGCCAAGATGGTGTGACTATGGGGATGTCTGGGGTCTCATAGGACATCCAGCTTCACAATTCAGGAAACACAAGTATTCTTCAGAATACTGTCTCCTCTCCATAAAGACCTGGTTACAATATCTTGAATCCTCAGGCTGAAAGCTGTGGTACAAGAACCAAATTTTAGAGTAGGGAAGTAAAAACAAAAATAGCAACCATTGATTGGGCCCCGGGTCTCTGCCAGACACCAGATTAGGGTGTTCACATACAGAGCAGGTACAAATGTCACGGGGTGCAAAGCTTAAACACACTAGACATGTCACATTGCCACTTTTCTTTAACTCCGTTTCACCTCTACCCTGAGTCTCCATTCCGCTTAGCATAATTGCTCCCAGGTTTTCTCAGTTATTTCACTTTAAATGCAATCAATTCAGGATTGGTCCCTTCCCTTCTTTTCAAGAGGGCATCAAAGTTTCAGAATCTGGTAGTTGAGGGAGGAAGGGTGGGAGAAGCCTGATATGAGGGCTATTCTGCCCTGCTTGGAGCTGCTCTGGGATGTGACTGTACCTGACTGACCCTCAGGTGTTGGAATCAATGCCCATCAGCATCTCCTGATCAATCCATGGGACCTTGCTTGAAATGATTTCACGTGGTGGGTCGGCACATTCCTTCTTCATTTTCCTCACTCTTGAGGCCCCTGTGGTTTTACCAACTCAGGCTCATTTCTGGGTTTTCTCTTCCACGCACATGAAAAGACTGCACTTCCCATCCCCTTGACTTGTGATGGGATGGCCTTGCGACATGTTTTCGGCTGATAAAATGTTAGCAGAAGTGATGTGTGTCACTTCCAGGTAGAAACTTTTAAGAACCAGGGAGCAATTCACTACCTCCCTTTCCCTCTGCACGGTGATCAGCAATGATGTACTACTCATCATCCTGGGTCCCTGGGTATTTTAGTTTGCTGGGCTGCCAAAATGCAATACACCAGAAGCAGGTTGGCTTTTACAATGGGGATTTATTAACTTACAGGCTTACCGTTTTGTGGCCATGAAAACATCCAAATCAAGGCATCATCAGGCCATACTTTCTCCCCAAAGACCTGCTGCCAGCAATCCTGGACTCCTCTGTCACATGGCAGCATCAGCTGGCCTCTCCCTTCTCCTCCAGGTCTCATTGCTTCAGCTTCCTACTTCCATGGCTTTCTCTCTCTTCATCTAAATTTCTTTCTCTTATAAAGGACTCCAGTAAGAGGATTAAGACCCACCCTGGGCCACGCCTTACTGAAGTAACCTAATTAAAAGGCCCTTAACTAAATTCACCTCATCAAAAGGTCCCACCCACAGGAATGGATTAACTCTAAGAACATACTTTTCTGGGGTCCATCCAGCTTCAAACTGTCACACTGGGTGAGGACAACATGAAGTGGACACATCCCCCTCAAGATGGACATGCCACAGAAGCAAGAATAAAACTTTATTGAGATTTGGAAGTTGAGATTTGGAAATTGTTACCATTGCATACCTAGCCCATTCTGACTCAGATGGGGGGAAATTTAAGAATGTTCTCCAGTGCCCCTCTGGGGCCAATGGGAGAGAGGAGGTTCTCTGGGCCTCTCTATACCAAGCCTGCCCAGTCATTTCTTCTGGACCTAATAATAGTAATCAATTTTGCAGATAAACATTTCTTGCAGGCTTGTTTGGTTTTCAGATTACTGAGTCTTCCTAGTAAGATCAGCAATAGCCCACTCACTATTGCTTCCACATCATGATGGGCATGCGTCTTCTCTACCAGGTTTGCTCTAATCCCAGCCTTCTGCTGGTAAGTGGAGCACTCACTAATTCCCAAACTTTTTGGAGGCTTCTCTTACCATTTTCCACCAGAGACTTGGCCCAAAATGTAGAAATAAGGGAAAGTGAACACCCCATACTCTACTTCTATTGTCCCCATCTTCACCATCTTCGTCTCAGGATCTGTTCTAGTTCCAAGGGGCAGGATGGCTTGCTAGTCATCGATTCTCTTTCCAGTGTATTGTTTATGCCATAAACTTTATGCCTGTGTCATCCACAGTTCAACCTTCTCAATTTCACAAGCACAGGCTCTTGCATATCAAAAGCCTTTGCCCTCAAGACTACCATCTCTGAGTTTCCCTTTTCTTTGTAAATTTGTTACTTCTATTTAAAAATGTATCAAAGCAATATATGTACACACTTAAAATAAAATTTAAAAAAACTACAAGCCTTTTGGAGAAAAACATTCAACTCTTGCAATAACTCCAGTATTTATAGCCACAATTGTAAATAATATCATTAGACCACTGTTTCTTGGTTTATCAATTTTAGACATTACCCATTAACTTCCTGTTATAGAAAACATTTAGTTCGTCCTCCACCACCCTCCCTATACCAGCGGGATCACTTTTCAGTAGTTACAATGGCATGACCATGAACTGTGATTCATTCATTCCTTTAAGAAAATTTTTTTTCCTTCTTGATATAATAGTAGTAATCAATTTTGCAGATAATCATTTTTTGCAGGTTTGCTTGGTTTTCAGATTACTAAGTCTTCCTAAAATTTCCAAAAGAATTATAAAAAGCCTCCAAATACTATCATTCAGATGGCCAAACGTGGCCTAACTTAATTCCATTTTTTCTAGGATGCACCTCTCCTGGACCCCCATCCTGCTGCTGCAGTCTAGACTGGGAGCATGTGAGTTTCCCACAGCCTCCCCCTGGCACTCCCTGTACTTTGGCTGGTTGTGGATGCCCTGATCGCTGGAGCCCATATCTTCCTCCTTCTTGGTGTACCTCTTTGTTTCGGTAGCACATCCTCCAGTAACTTCATGAGAGAGCATGCATGGGAGGTAGATATTTTTAAGACCATGAATGCCTGAAAAATGTCCTTATGCTCCTCTTCTTCTGGATTGATTATTTGGTAGGCTGAAAAACATTCCTCTCTGGTCCCCTATCTTCTGTGATGGCCTTTGAGTAGCTCTACTACATTTGGAGTCTCTCTCCTTTGTATGTTGACTTATTTTCCCCTTTCTGGAAGATTTTAGGATTTTCCCTTGATTACTGGTATTTAATATTTCAGTGACATGCTTAAGGGAGGATGCTTTTTCATACACTGCATGCTGGGTGTTTTGAGAGTTCAGTCTAGAAGTTTAAGTCTTTCACTGTTGAGTTGGATGCTTAAGATTTGTGCTCTTGATTTATGTTATATCTGAATCAAACATTAAAGAAAAGGAAAGGGGGAACCTATTTTGGAGTTCAGAAGCGGAGATGTTAACTCTTTTGATCTGTGTTCTCTCCCATGAAATGATACGTCCTGCTAAAGAAGAGACAGCAAAGGTGAGGAGGGAGTCTGTTTGCCATGAAAACTTTGTGTGGGAAGAACTTGGCTAATATCTCAGGATTTTCTCTTGCACAGTTTCCTGGCTTATTCAATCCTTACAGTTGCTCTGTAAGGCATGTACTATGATCCCCATTTTACCGAAGAGAAAATCAAGGCTCAGAAAGTTTAAGTAACTTCCCCAGATCGTACTGCTAACTCGCATTTGAATCTGATTTGGAGCCTTGCTGACCCCAAAGCTCATGAATCCATAGTGCTTCCCTAGGGAGGTATATAAGAGGGGAATGGAGGAAAAGAAGAAAAATTAGGCCTCTAGCAGGTAAAAGGAAAATGCCTATGTGCTCCTCATGTCAAATCACAGACTTGAGATAATTGGCTTTTTTATTTTCCCTCCTTCTACTCTGTTAGGGAGGATGATGAATCTCTCAGGGAGACTCAAATGAAAATCTGAGCTCCCTGAGGACAGAGAAAAGTATTTTATGCTTGTTTCTTCCACAGAACCCAGCAAAGGTTAGTGATCTGTAAACTACATCTTTAATTGACTAAGAGGGATCTACTTCTACTGCCCCACATAATTCTGAGAGTATAATCTATCTGCACGGACCGCATTGTCCTAGCCTTGGAGGCAGGGCAAGAATATCCAGTTGGATCCCCTTCCTTAGGGACTCCTTGCTGTGAGCATGGAGGGTAAAATCCAGCTAGCTGATCCCCATGGGCCTCCACCAGAGTGCCAGTTATAATAGTTCCGGCATATTGTCAGTGAATCTGTCTATTTCTTTCCCATTTCAATGGCACAAAACTAATCTCAGAGTTTGTTTCTCTAGTGACGTAAAACTCTCAATGAAGTCTTACTGCTCACTGCTGGAATAGAAATCTGGAGAAAACTGAGATAAATATTTCCCTGGTAAATGAAATTGCCAATTGGATTCTCTTCCACAATTAAATTTGCTAATGTAGTGTCTTGGTTTTGCAACACAATGATTAATACATTAAACCAATTAAACTCTAAGGAACTCTTCACATTTGTTTGCATATTGTTTCAGAAGCGCACATACAGAATTAATCTGAACCAAAGGTGTAATTTATTTGTCTGCAGTCTGAGTCACTGAATTCCCATAAGGTAACTTTCAACTTATTCTTTCTTAGTCTTTATGGAGTTTTTTTTTTTTTTTTTTTAACCTGTGATTTATTTAGAAACAGGCTGTCCGGCACAGAACACAACCTGTCCTGTATTTGCGATTTCAGAATTTTCTCATGTGACTTAAGAAATTTGTGACCTCTACTCCACATGACTTTGCAGCTCTGAACTGGTCTGGAGTAGTAAACATTACTACTGGGATTGCTTTATCCTAGAAATCAGGCAAAAATGTCTGCCAACATGGGAAAGATTAAAAAAAAGAAGGTAGAAAGGCTACCTTCCCACAACCTTTCAAATCTATTAAACTTGATGGCATTATGGCCTCAGATGAATATTTTACCTCAAGTTCAAAAGAAGATCTCTTCCCAAGCATTTATTTAGCTTTCTACCTAGAGATGAAAGAGAATCAAAGGTGTAAACAATTATTAGACCCCAGATATATGACCTCAAAATTTTCCAGACCAATTTTTCTCAAAATTTTTCTTGAGAATATTGTGAACTCCAATGGTGGGTGGTAGAGAAGATGCCAGGCTTCCATTACGGTCTGCTGCTAACTCCCCATATGATTGGGGGTGATTGCTGACTCTCCCTGGGTCTCAATTTTCTCATGTACGCTATGGGGACAATTCCGGCAGGCACAACTCACAAGGCTGTTTTGGGGTTCAAACGATTTAATGTCTGTGGAAGTCCTTGGCAGTTTATGAGATTGTCCTAATGCAAAGCATTCTTATCACTGTTTTTATTATTATTATTACTGCTATTGAATGGTGGTCTCCACACAGAAGTCTTTGCAAAAGTACCCTCTGTGATGCAGGAAGAAAATATCTGAATGTCTATAATGTTTAACCTCAACCTTTAACTTCCAGTTTGTATATTGTGACTGCATGTGATTTTTGTGTATTTGATGGTGAACTGACTTGCTCAGCATCTGTTCCAACCTATTTCTCTTTCACTTTCCTAGACTGTAGAGGCTGGAAAGCTAAAAATCTATACCTCTCTGAGCCCCTGGTGGCTGAGAATCCTTGTGGTTGAGTATTTAGTTTGCCAATCAGATGCACTCACGTGAGACTTGGATTTGGAACAGGGCTAGGAGAGATGTAAGTGGAGCATCCATTTTGCTGGGTAAACCAGGTGATTCTGGAGCTAAAAGGATTTGACAGCGGCTTCCTGATCCCTGGTTTGCAGTTCAGGCAGTGTATTGCAGTACTGAAGAGATTCAGTGGGGACTTCCTGATCCCACAACTTCCTGGCTGCAATGGAGGCAGAAGTTCCCTTGTCAAGCCAGTTCTGAAGTTTTTGTTTTTGTTTTTTCCTGGGGGTGGAATCATTCTTTGAGCTCCAGTCTAGAACTTATTTCTCCAGATTTTTGTAAGCTCCTATGACAGTTTGAACTTTTTTTTTATGAATCCGGAAAAGAGAAAAATTATGTTTTTGAACTAATCCATTCCCGTGGAAGTAAGACTCTTTTGATTGGACTACATCGGGAGTGAGGTGTGACTCCGGTTGAGTCCCCACCCTCCTGCTGGGTCTGATATAAACAGAGACACACAGAGGAAAACAGAGAAGCCCTAAGGGCTGAGAAAGGTCCCGGAGTCTGGAACCAGCTGAGCACAGAGGCACGGAAAGAGGCCCCTGGGGGACTGGGCCCACAGAGCACCTCAAGAGGAGATGAACCCTATGCCTGATAGCTCACAGCTGAACTTGGGAAGAAAGCAGAGAAGTCGAGTCTGAGAGAGGATGCCTGGTAAGAGACAAGCTCTATGCCTGGTTGCCCACAGCTGAGCTCCAGGAGACAGTAGATTCTGGAGGGGGAGGCAGAGAGCTTGGCAGAGCTCAGCCGCCATCTTGCTTTGCCAAGTGGCTGGACGCTAGGATCAACAGTAACTGACTTTGGTGAGAAAGAATCTCTGCCGATGCTTTGAATTAGACATTTCATGGCCTTGGAACTGTTAACTTTTACCCTAAATAAACCCCCATTATAAAAGCCAACCCATTTCTGGTACTTTGTATCGGCAGCCCTTGGGCAAACTAAGACAGTCCCTAATTCTCTGTTACCACATCCTTTTCTGCTTAAACTCTTTGTTATCTGAACCCAGACTGATACAATGTTTACTAAGGAATGCATCAGCCTGGGTGCAGTCAAGATACAGAGGCCACGCCAGAAATGTGAACGGAGAAAATATAGCGCATAGTTTGTTAACTAGTAACAGGAGATTAATTACAAAGAGAGGCATAGAAAATACTAAAGAATACAGGAAAGGCAGATGTGGGAAGCAGCCACTGCCTCTAGGAAGAAACAAACTTGAGGGAGCACGTCCAAGGAAGGAACAAACATGGACGAGGGTCTTCCTTACCTCTCGCCAAGGCTGAGATTCAGACCTCAGTGGAAAGTGAAAATTTTCACTGAAGTGTCATGGACCAGGGCTGGTGGGCAGGTAACTGCCAGCCCTGGTGCCAAGTGTCTAGAAAGATACCCAGTGGGGTGTCAGTGAGACTTACTGGAGGTCCACCCTTTGGGGTGTCAGCAAGACTTGCTGGGGAGCTGCCTGCTGGGTGGCTGGCAAAGCTCACCGGAAGGCGTGTTCCACATGGTTTCCTATATGGGGAGCCAGTGGCAGCCAAGCTGTATTGCCAGGGGGATAAAGTGCTGGAACCAGGGTGAGAAGCTTCTTCCCTGGCAATGTGTATCATTTTGTGTCCAATCAGGAGAGAGAATCTGTACAGAATTTGAACAGGCTCAGTTTAATACAAAGAATTATTAACTCTAACAGGGAATTGGAGTATGAGGGATTGGCTAGTAAGAAGTAAAGAGAATTCTGAAAATTAAAGAAAATGTGGGTATAAGGAGCAGCCACTGCCCCTAGGGCCAAAATAGAGTATCAAGGAAGAGCTGCCCCCTCCCCATCCCCAAACTGAGATCCAGAGGTTACAGTTGTGGCTAACTGAATGGCAGAAAAGTTGCTATGGTGCCTTGCTGGGAGAGCTTGCGGGAAATCTGCCCTCTGGAACTTTCCAGAAATCTGCCCTCTTGGGTACAGAGGAAAGTTGATTATGAGGAGGTGTCTTGCTGGAAGCACTCTACTTCCAAAGCCCCTGGGGGGTACCAGGGGAACCTGTTGGCCCCTGGGTGCTGCCAGCCACTACCACTGCAGGAGGGACTGTGAGAGCTACAGAAGCCCAGCATTGGGCCTGGGTATGTGGGAGCCACCCAGCTGCAGGAGCCAGGCAAACAAGCACCCTGGAAGTAAGAAGCAAAACCCTTGTCCTCCTGCAATATTTCTCTAGTGCCTTCTACTGACAAAGCTTAACATCATGTCAGAAACAAAAATATCTAAAGGGCCCACATCCATTTTCACAGAGCAGACACAAAGGGTGACTTTGGAGCTCAGAGGCAATAAGCTGATAATCAGTGCACAGTGTCTCTCCAGCACCCTCTTCCGTCAAGGCCTAATATTGTGCCAGCTGGTAAAGGAGAATTGTTTATAGGGAGGGAACATTTGGAGATAAGAAGCAATGCATGGATAAGTGGCATAGTCCACCCCTTTGGCTATTTAGCTTCCATATGCATCCTTCTCCACACATTTGAGTTTTTGTTTCACAAGTATATGCTTCCACCTAGCAAGATACAGCTATCCTTGGTGCAAGTGAAATTCTCACTCCTTCCCCAAAATGAGAATCTTACAATCCCAATAGCGATTGTATCCTGTTGCTGGCTATATTAATTACTTCTCAAATTCAGTCACATCCCACTGAATATTGTCACCTCCATACAAAATGGTGAAGTTAATTTGCATATAAAATGAGAGAGAAGAGGATGGTTATCATATACTAATAAAGACACACACATACAAGGCTAGAGAACATAGGCAAAGCTCATTCAGTTTTTTTCTGGAATCGGTTACAAGGCTGTAAATCAAATCTATGACTCCCTTCTTCCACTACCCATTCCACGTCTTCCTTGCCCTCACAGAACTTCAGCTGGTCATTTGGGTCATTAGCTGGTGAAATAACAACCCAATCTTTCATTCCCAATTGGGCTGAATCCTCAATTATTTTTTTGGTGGCTGAAGTTTTCCATTAACCTTTACTATTAGTCAGAGAAATATTTAGAGGTATCCTATAAATATGAGACATGGTTACAGTCCTTGTGATACTTAGATTCATGTGTCAACTTGGCCAGGTAATGGTGCCCAGATGTTTGGTCAATCATCAGCGAGTTGATTGCATCTGTGGCTGATTCCATCTACAATCCACTGAGGAGATTGCCATCAGCAATGAGTGACATCTCATTCAATCAGTTGAAGGCCTTCAGAGGAGAAGTGATTTCAGCATTCAGAGAGAATTCCCATCTCTACTTCAGACAGCCAGTGTCTCCTGGAGAACTCATCAAGGACCTTCATCAGAGTCCCTGGCTTGCACCCTACCCTATGGAATCTGTGCATCCCCACAGTCATGTGAGGCAATTTTATAAAATCACATACTATTTACAGACATCTCCTTTCAGTTCTGTCCCCTAGAGAACCCTGATTAATACAGTCCTCTTTTGTCCACAGAGTAGCAGTGATTTAATTTCCCCCTTGGTTATTGGGATCAATCATCCCAGCTGGTAGAGCAACACCATTTTCTACCCATTGGTTCAGTAGCATAAGGAGACCACTCTGGCCATGTTGCATTTCAATGAAACCATTATTGTGCCCTCTGCTGGAAGGATTACCCACTCGGGATTAAGACCTCCAAACCAGCAGAGTTCAAAGATGCTGGGTCAAGAAGCAAAAATTCTGTGAGTGGGTGATTAGAGAGAGTAGAGAGAGGAGCCAGTCCCCCTCCCACTCCTTGATTCTTAGCTCCACGGATCCTGGCAAAGGAGGAGACAGTGCCTGATAATGGTCTCCAATCACATCCTGCAAACAGAAGCCCATCTTTTCAGGGTGTTGTGTCCCAGCTGGCACCATAAATGAGTCTTCAGTAAGACATTCCACCTTTCAATTAGGCCTGCCAGCTGCTTCCAGGTATGTGCTTCCATGGACCTGAGACCATCACTGCATGTTCTCTGCTATGAAATGAGTTTCTTGATCAGAAGCCATGCTGGGCGGAATACCATGATGGTGGATATGGTCCACCATCTGGAATCCACACTTAGTGGTGTTGGCCAAGGCAATACAGGCAGCCAAGGTATATCTGCATCCAGTATGTGGTCCACGCCTCTGAGGATGAAACACTATCCCTGTAGGATGGAAGAGCTCCAATGGAATCAACCTGTTTTCCCAGGCAGCTGATTGGCCCCCTTCCCCCACCACCTCCCCGCAGAGAATTGTGCCTTATCATGGCTCAGTATTGTCTCTGTTGTTGGCAGATTAGACACTCAGAAAAGTTTCAGCAGCAGCTTCCCTATCTGGAGGCAAGAGCTCCAGCGGGGACTTCCTGGTTCCACAACTTCTGACTGTGGCAGACGTCGTTCCTCTGTCCAGTTCTGCAGCATTTTCCTGGGAGTCATTCCTTGAGTTCCAGTCTACAGCCTGTTCCTCCAGATCTTTGCAGGTATCTAATTCCATGGATTAAACCCCTTTCTGTTTAAACTTTCTCTTCTCTGCAACTAAACCCTGTGTGTTACAATGCTTTAGAATTATCATTAACAAAATGTATTTGCACAACAGTGCATAAATATAAATATACCTGAGATGCTTACGTTTTTAAATCATGTTTTTTAAGGCATGATTTAAAAAAAAAGAAAAACCAATTTGGAGTCTTCTATCACAGAACACGGCATGGTCCCTGGTGGCCATAAAATGTTTAATGGGGCTCTTTGAGTACCTTCATGGTCATCCAAAAATGACCCAAGTTCAAATTTGCTCTAGATTGATGAAGCATGTAATGCAGCCCTCTGCCATGGGCCATGCAGGGATGACACATTTCTGAACATACTGCCCTCATGGGGAAAAAGACCTTGAAACTGCTTCATTTTTCTCAAACTACCCTCTGGCTCAAATCTCTTTTCTCACGCCTAGACTGTATCTTGGACAGATGCCGTAGCCTTTTTAGTTTTAATGAATGGTCTTCTAGTTGGATTTATGTGATTACTTTTAACCACCCCTAGCCCCAGCAATCATCATAAAGAAGGGTGATTGGCATAACTGCTTTACAGGTATCTTCTCTTTGTCACACCTTATCAAGCATTCGTAATGGAGCTATGAATATTTTAAGGAAAGATTTCCTAAAGCAAAGGGTAAAGGAAAGTCAATGTCTTTTTCTGTCCATGGCATACTTCAGAAATAATAACAGGTCCCCCTCCCCACCCCATCCGCACCCCCACCCCCACCCCTCCATCCCCCACCTCTCAAGTCTCCCCTCCTCCCCATCCTTCCATTCCCCATCCCCTTCCCCACCTCCCCCATTCTGACCCTGTTTACTGAGTACCAGCTTCATTTGTCACTTTTGTCTCATGGCACCTCCCTGTAAATTTCCTTAACACTTCCTGCAGGGCATCTCAAGCAGGAAACAGCTTCTCCAATTCTGTTATGAGTCAGCTCACTCTCCGATAAGCTACCACATTGGTTCCTCAAGTTTGCACATTTTGGTGGCATTTTTCCCAACAGACATCAGAGTTCACCAACACGCAATGACCATTCTACATACAGCCTTTGTCACTGTCAAAGACTCTCTTAACAATAAAAAGTCAAACAAATCTGGAATAAGCCAATTGGCACACTGGCCATTCTTTCATTTGTTCCTGCTTTTTTTTTTTTTTTTTTTTTTCTGATTCAAGATTTTTTTATCTCCGCTCTTGAGGATAAACCCCCCAAATTAGTGCCAAGTGTCTTATTTAAGTCATTTTAAAAAATAATGATAATGGAATGTGCCTGCTGCTTTTACAAAAGAAAAAAAAAATGCAACAAACCCGGAATTAAACAAGGCCAGGTTTGGAGCATTGCCCCATCTCATCATGCCCAGTCCCGAATCCCATCAAATTCTATGGTTTTCAGGCTTTGTGTGGAAAACAAAGTCACTTAGGGGCACTATAAAAGCTTATTGATTATCAATAGTCCATTCTGTGGCAGGTACTTAGGTAAGGTGGGGCAGGAGGGGGAGAAAAATATAAATAAGCCCAAAATTTACTTCAGCCCAAAGAAATGGACCAAATACCAATATGGCACCTTCCCAGGCCTGATCATTTCTTGCACTCATTAAAATTCAAAAGTAGTGATCCGAAAAGCAGGTCCTGGAGGGAATTTCCCAGAGTCTCACTAATGGAACTCTCTAGTCTCTTTCTACCCCTTCAGCAAAGGTTCTCTGAGGCAGGGAGAAAAAGAAATACTTAAGGTCTTGGTTCTCAAACTTGAGCCTGCATCAGAATCCCCTGGAGAGCTTGTTAAAACACAGATGGAGGGCCTGGCCACCAGAGTGTCTGAGTCAGTAAGTCTGGGTCAGCCCAGTAACTTGCATTTCTAACAAGTTCCCAGGTGACCTGAGGGACCAGTCTTTGAAAACAGAGGTTTAAGATGCAGTAAACCATAGGGATTCGGAACACAGACTCTGATAATCAGATGGCAGTGGTCCGAATCCTGGCTCCCACACTCACTGACTCTGTGACCTAGAGAAATTGCTTATTAGTGCCTCAGTTTCCTCATCTGTAAAATGGTAGAAATAGCAGTACTTGCTCCATAGCATTGTCAAGAGACTCGAACAAGTTCATATGGATAAAGCACTTAGAGAAACACCCAGCACATAGTAAAGACTGGCTAATGTTTAGCTAGTATTCACTTTTGATTTAGATGATGGCTCTTGTTTTTTCTGTGAGCCCGGTCTGGCCCTGAGTGTGCAAGCCTGTTGCACAGAATGCCTGAGTTCTTCTCTCAGCTCTGCCAATTATTCGCTCTCTGACCAAGATAGTCAACCCACACCTAGTGCTCGGTTTCCACATCCATAAAATGGGAGTTGACTTTCAAAGTTCCCTTCTAGAGCAAATACAAAGTGATTGTTTGCACTTACTGGAAACCCTTTGAATGTTCCTGGACAATAAGCCACATGCAGTCCCACCTTCTTTTGTAATGTTCAAATGTATGGAGCTTCTGAATATTACAACTTGGGTTTGAACTTGTTCCTGGGCTTCCTTCTCTCTTTCTGTTGTGTATCCCATCGCCCTTATTCCGTTATGGGGTAAAATGGAAGGGAAGAGAGCAGAGCTGGAGGCTGACAAACATTTCATGTATGGCACCCCCTGGGGTAGGTGGTCTCAACCCCTTTTCCAGATGAGGAAGCGCCTTAGGAAGGTGGAGATACCAGCTCAAAGTTAACAGCTGGCAGGTGATGAAGCTGAGAGCTGAGCCCTACTCAGAGGTCTTTTGCAAGTGCCAGTGGGGTGGGGGGAAGGCGGTGGGAGGATAGACAAAGAGACCCAAAGAAACTTGGGAAGAGCCCTGTGTCCTATCACCCTTGCTCCTCTTTGGTTTTGTCCCTCTAGGACTGAACTAGAAGTCCACTAGTTCAGATCCTTCTGGGTAATGGGGGTCTCTAATGGCTGTCCTTCTTCTCTGGTTCAGATGCTTTACAGGGGGACCAGATGGGCAAGACTCTATACCTGGTCATGCCTCCCCCACCACTATTTCCTCCTTCTCATGGTCAGAAAGCTCAGTCACTTCCCTCCACCCACCCCACTCCCGCACTCCCAGAGAACAATCAATCATCTGTCAAAACTTGGAGCATCACCTCCTCCCTAAGTGGATTCTGGAACAGATGCCTCTCTCTCCTGCACTCACAGCTCTTCCTTCTTTGCATCCTCATGGCAGCTCAAACTACCTGGTTCCATCTTAGCCTCTGGGACACTTTCCTGAAGGGTTCTCTCTTTCCTCTGTCTCACTTCCTCCAAAAGATCAGCTATTGTTCATCTTGGAGCTCCTCATACTAGGGTAGTCGCTGGTTCTTAGGGCACCTTCAGTCAATATATGTTGGGAGAATCAATGAATGGACATCCATATATACACTGTCCTGACAGTTCATTAATAAAGCTCCTATTGTATGCAACCTCACCTCTGCCCAGAACTATGCTTGAGAACAGGGAGTGAGATTGGCTGAAAACTCAGAGGTTATTCATTTACCAAGTGCTGAGAAAGGAAATGAGCAGTTCCTGACTTCCAGAAGCTGGTTGACTCACAGCTGGCCATGTTCTTCTTCTATTGGACATAAGCAATCTCACCTAACATCAGCCTCAGACCTAACTCTGAAACCACGACAGAATGAGACAAAGCAGACCACTGCATAATTGTGTCTAAGCACAGACAAAAACAAGGTCTCTGTGCTGCCCACAAAAACGCACCCCTTCTCTCCCCAGAAAAACCCTCTCTTGGCTAAAAGGAGTGACCTTGCCAATTATGGATTTAATGTGTTCTGGTCTCCCTTCCTTATAGGTAAGATTTATTGATATGCCAATTGTGGAATTGGCTCCACTTTCTGAAAACATCCAATCTAGAGCCAATCCCCTCTTTCTCAGATATTCTCCCAAATCATCCAACCCAAGCCCAAATCCCATAAGTAGTTCTGTCTAACATCATCATCCTGAGATACCCCATGGTTCCCCATGGTGAGCATTCTTCCTCCCTGCATTAAGTAATAAACACAACTGGTTCAACTACATGTGTTTTCCTGGTGGTCTCTGGCAGGCTGAAAGTCCATGGCAATGCTGTTCATTTGGCTTTTGTTTGATGGAGTGGAATGTGCTAACTGCCAATATTTTTTTTTTTTTTGGTGTGACAAGTCATAGAATATAAGGTTAATGTTTTTTTTTTGTTTCTTTTTTAACTTTATTTTGTACATTTAATAATTGAAAATGTAAATAATTAAAAACTAAAAAGTAAACACAGATGCATAAATGTATACATTTACAATTAAATTTTATTGACACATGTAAGTGTTTTTTTTTTTTTTTTTTTTTGGAATCAAACAATATATTACACAATATATTTGGTTCATAGTAATGCATTCATACAGTATTTGTCCTTTTGTGTCTGGCTTGCTTCATTCAACATAATGTCCTCCAGGTTCATCCATGTTGCCATATGCTTTATGACTTCATTTCTTCTTACAGCTGCATAATATTCCATCGTGTGAATAGACCACAGTTTGTTTATCCATTCATCTGTTGATGGACACCTTAACTGCCAACATTTTGATGGAGTGGGATGTGCTAACTGCCAACATTTTGAAAAGGGGTGTTGAGAAGAGGATAAAACGGAAAACATTGACAAGAAGAAGAATTTGGCAATTTCTGACAGGAGAGAAAAATTGGGAGGGGATATCAAGGTAGGTTGCCTTTCTGTTGGCAAGCCAATCCTTTCCTTCCTCTCCCAACAAAACCTTCATTAAAGTCTATATTACTTATCAAGCTCTTGAAGTTGGGTTGTATTTAGCAGGGAGGAGGGCTGGAACTTACATTATTAACTAGCTAAAGAAACTGTCCTATAAGCAGACATTTCATGAGAAGTAGATGGCCCCACTAGGACTCTATCTATTTGGGTTACAGAGATTTCCTCTCCCCCCAGGCAGACTGTATATATTTATAGAGCAGACACTTTGGTCATGATGATAATAATAATTTCCTTTAGTCCCCAAGTGTCTGACCATGGAAGGGGAGTAGGGGCACTGATTGGGGGACAAGTGAGAAAGGGATATCCCTCCATGACATTCTAGTAAACCCTCCAGCTTTCTAAAGAAATCCGGGTTGCAGCCACCCTTCCCAGATTGAATGAGCATGAGTTTCTGACCCCAGGGAAGCCAATCCATAGATTGGCTGGTGTCCCGTGAAGTGTTCTGCCTTCAGGGCTCTGAGTATCAGGGATGACAGTGGCTAATGGATCTAATCTGGTCCTTTCTTGGGAAGTTCAGACATGAACTAGCAAAAAGCAATTGACAGGTACCCAAGGCAGACACAAAAGACATCATCTAAGACAGTCCTTCTCAAACTTGATTGTGTACACAAATCATCTGGAGCTCTTAGTAAATGTGCATTCTGATTCTGTAGGCCTAGGGTGGGCCCTAGCATTCCGTATTTCCAAAATAGATGCCAGCTGCTGCTGCTGCTGCTGCTGCTGGACCACAAACCATGCCTTTGAGTAGCACAAGTAGAACCTCTCCTTGGGCCCTGCTGTCTGCTTGAAAAGGACTCATGGGTCTGAAGGACTAAGCCATTATCAATGGGTTCATGGGATCCACAAATTCAAGGCAGTGATTCTCAACCACTGCAGCATTTTAGAACCATGCAAGGAGCATGAAATAAATTGCCATAGCTCCATCCCCCAGGGATTCTGATTTAGTTGATCTGGTGGGAACCAGCATTTTTTTAAAAGCCCCCAGGTTATTCTAACACTGCTCTCAGGTATCCTTCCCATAGGTCTATATTTACATGTTCACACATACACCTGTTAACAAGTGACCCTATATTTGATAAGAGTCCAGTATCCAGAATATATAAAAAAAAAACTGCCACAACTCAACAACAAAAAGACAAATAATAACCCAATTTTTAAAAATGGACAAAGTACTTGTATAGACATTTCTCCAAAGCAGATATACAAATGACCAATAAGCACAAGAAAAGATGCTCATATCATTAGCCATTAGGAAAATGCAAATCAAAACCACAGGAAGTACCTTTTCATACCCTCTAGAATGGCTACTATTTTTAAAAAATGAAAAATAACAGGTGTTGGCAAGGATGCAGAGAAATCAGAACCCTTATACAGTGTTGTGGGATTGTAAAATATTGCAGCCACTGTGGAAATCAGTTTGGTGGTTCCTCAGAAAGTTGGACATAAAATTACCATAGAGGGAAGCGGCTGTGGCTCAATCAGTAGGGCTCCCTTTTACCATATGGGAGGCCCCGGGTTCGGTTCCCGGGGCCTCCTGGTGAAGGCAAAGCCCGCCTGCACGGCGTGGTTAGCTGACCCAGCGAGCATAAGCAGCAAGGGGGGGGGGTAAATGAATAAATAAATAAAATCTTTAAAAAAAAAAAAAAATTACCATAGAATCTGGCAATCCCACTTAGGTATATACCCAAAAGAATTGCAAGCAGGGACTTAGATATTTGTACACCAATGGCCATAGCAGCATTATTCACAATAGCCCCAAATGGAAGCAACCCAAGTGCCCATTAGCAGATGAATGGAAAAACAAAGGTGGTATGTCCATATTGTGGAATACTATTCACTCGTGAAAAGGAATGCTACAACACAGATGAACCTTGAAGACATCGTGTTGAGTTAAATAAGCTGGACATAAAAAGGCAAATATCATGTGATCTTGCTTTTTTGAAATACCTCGAATAAGCAAATTCATAGGGACAGATTGTAGCTCACAGGCGAGGGGTCAGGGAGTTACTGTTTAACGGGAACATTACTGCTTGGGTAATGGATGTTAGCGATGGTAGCACCGTATCATGACAGTAATCAATACCACTGAATTGTACACTGAAAAGTGGTTAGAATGGGAAATTTTGAGTTGTAAAGATGTATCACAATAAAAAGGCTTTTTTTTGTTTTTTTTTTTTAAAGTGACCCTAACAGTAGGAATTTCAATCGTGGGAAAATATCTGTGGACACACAGGTCTTTCGTTCTTCAAATAACGGGATGAGGCCATTTTAGCTCTTTGTAAGATGATCCCTGCCAGGAAGAATAGGGTGCTGAGGCATGACCTGAAGTCCCAGTTCTCTCCTGTAAAAAATAGAAATGCGCTCATTCTGTAAGAATGCGTTAAGTAGAGCTGAAGGCAACTACTAGCTCTCACCCTGCACAACACCTGCCACTCCTCAAGGATTAGGAAGGGGCCGTGGTCTTCCAATTGTTAACGGTTTTTTAGCAGAAAGAGGACTCCTGATGGGACTGGCCTTCTGCCATCAGTAGTCTAGGGACCGTCATGCAGGAAGACATTTTCAGGAGCACGACAATCATCAAATATATCTGTGAAAGAATTAGCCAATGCAGGCCTATCGCTTTGACAGTGAAGGCCAAGAACTGAGAAAACCTGAGAATGCCATGTTGATGATAATTTTTAAAAATCATGGAGAATTTGAAAACGTAAACAAACGACCAGAGAATGTGTTCCTGTTAAAGAGTTTTACTTTTCTCCTTGTCCAAGGGTGTGGCATAGGAGCACCAAGTTCTAAGTTCTAGACGATTCAGCATGCACATGGCACATAGTTTTGCAACAGCCTGTTTACAGCTGCCTCTTTCCCCACCCATAAGTTCCTTCTTGGAAAAACTGTCATCTTCACCAAAGAGTCTCAGTATCTGATGCAATGGCTGGCACCTGGGAACATCATAGGCAGAAGAAACCAGAACAGAACCCCATCAGGGCAGGGATGCTTGTGTGCTTTGGGTACATGGCTCTATGCCCAGTGCAAGAAAAGCACCTGCACACAGGAGTTCAATGAGTACTTGATGACTGAGCATCAGGTAGCACAGGACTCCGAGAGTCAAATTCTCACCACCCTCACACGTGCCCTCTGAGTCTCCAGATTATTTCGTTTCCCCAGGTGGATGCAGTTCTAGCAGGAGGGAGGGCAGGAAGGGTGAGTGGCACCAGCCATGGCCAGGAGGGACAGGGAAGGCAAAGCCTCTTGGACACTGATCCCTCCTCTTTTCCCCTGGAGGCAATCACGGCTCTGGTGGTGCAGCCTCCTCCTTCCTTGCCCTTCACTTAGCTCGGATAGGCAAGAACCCAACCTGCCTTTCCACGGAGTGGTGTTTCTATCTACAATGACCGAAGTGTCATGGTTATTGACCCCTTCTCTGTCTCATACATTGCAACTGCCTCCCACACTGCCCTGACCTGGTGCTCCCAGCTTTGCCCCCAAGTGAGCCCTGAGAGTTGCCCTTTTTCCAGATGAGGAGACACAGACCACTTTGCAAGCAGCCTCAGGCTCAGACTGCACACCCGAAATAGACTTCAAATAGCGCAGTTGATGTTTTGGAAACTGACTAGTAACCTGATGTTTGTGCACCGAAGTTGCCTAATTGAAGTCTATCAATATCAATCAACTAAGAGTTGTTGAAAATCTGCTCAGAGTTTAGGACTTTGCTAGGTCCTACTGCAGGAGATTCCAAAGAAATACCAAGAGGTCCGGCCATGGAGCAGCTCACTGCTTACCTGGGGAGGGAAATGTAACGTGGAGGACAGCAAGCAGGCGCTTCATTGTGTGACATGGATGCTGATATGAACAGCAGTTCAGGGACAGTATGGTAAATGTGAACAGGAGTAGCTGGGGAAGGTGGGGTTGGAACTTGAGCAGATGGAGACAGGAAGGGGAAAGCTTCTGTTGTGATGGTAATCGCATGAGCAAAGATGCAGAGGTGGCAAAGAGCTTAATGTCTGGTGGGGACAACGAGGAGGCCAGCCTTCCTGGAAAGAGAGCATGTGCTGGAATTACTAAGAAACAAGGTAATAATTTGCTGGGGTGGGGGCCCTGTAGCCTGCATTTTTAATAAGCTCTGCAGGTGATTCTGATGCTGGTGGCCCTTTGGTCATACTTTGGTTTGGATTCTAGTAAGTTCAGTTGCTTGCAGGGCCTTCAAAGGGACAGCTAATTCCCAGGCACCAGAGTTACTGAATCTACAAGTGTCAGGCAGTTGGAGATAGTTTGACTTTAGTCCTTGACTTTCCAAGTCCAATTTGTGGAACATATCCTAAGAAGACTATCTGGGACATTTATTTCTAGTGTCTGACTCAGCATGTAAGGTCATATATCCCCTGGCCCTCTGCGTGGGCAGCTGTGATGCTATAGAATGAGCACTGACCTCAGGCAAGTAAACTTCTGCTCCTGACCTAACCCCACCACCCTGGGAGGCCTCTGAGCCACCATGGTCTCAGTGCTGTCGTGGGGGAAAATATTAGCTGTGACAGTTTGATGCTTTCGTGAATCCCAGAAAAGATCATGTTAGAACTAATCCATTCCTGTGGGTGTGGGACCTTTTGCATTAGATTCGGTTAAGGGACCTTTTGATTAGATTGCTTTAGGGCCTTTGATTGGATTATGTCAATGAGGCATGACCTAAGTTGGGTCTCTGCCTTCTTGCTAGAGTCTTATGTAAGTGGAGAGCTGAAAATAGAAACACACAGAGAGAAAGAGAGCTGCTGTTTTACCCTGCCATGTGAGAGAGGACTCTAGGATCACCTATACCTGCAGGAAGACAGAGAAACCCCAAGAGGCTGAGAGAGAGGCTGGAAGCTGGAATCAGCAGCGCAGGCCAGAGACTAGGCCAGAGAAGTGACGAGCCATATGCTTGATCACCCACAGCTGAGCTCCAAGGGAAAGTATCTCTAGAGACTAGCCAGTGTACCTGATCGCCCACAGCTGAACTTGGGGAGAAGGCAAGCCTGGAGGAGAAAACTTAGAGCTCAGCCACCCTTTTGCCTTGCCACATGGCAGGAGTCCAGGATCACCCTCAACTGCAATTCGGGGAGACATCATCTATGATGATGCCTTGATTTGGACATTTTCACAGCCTCAGAACTGTAAGCTCTTCCACTAATAAATTCCCATTATAAAAGCCAACGATTTCTAATATTTTGCTCCCAGCAGCTTTAGCAAACTAAAACATCACCTGCTCTTAAGATTGCACAAAGGGTTAAATAAGACCATGAATCTGGAGGCATATTTTAAGTGCCCCACCACTGCAGGAATTCTTGGGTGCAGCCATCCAGGCCCCCCTACGTGGTTTAATAGGAAAACCATCTCCATCATACGGATCTCTTACCTGCTCCTAAGTGCAGGACAAGTAGCAGTCTCATCCTTGGGAATGGTTTTGGAGAGAAGCCAAGGATAGCAAGTACTGTGCTATGAGTATCCTCAGCTGTGTGCAGTCTCAGGACAAATGCCTGATGGACTGGTGGTGTCTGACATGGCACAGGGGAATCTGTGTGCAGGGGTGGCAGAAACTTGTCCTCCTTAGCCCAGACTATCTGTGTCTCTGGTAGGCAGTCACTGGACTCTTGCTTCTCAATTTTCTAGGCTTTCAGTAATGCTACCATCACTCTCCAGCATTGGGATTTGTTGTTCAAGGATAAGGAAGGCTATAAGCAAGATTTAATGGCTAAACCAAAAGCTACCATCCTAAACCACCATGAGATACTACTTCACACCCACTTGGATGGCTACTCTTTTAAAAATGGAGGAGAGCAAATGTTGGCGAGGATGTGGAGAAACTGGGACCCTTAAACATTGTTGGTGGGATTGTAAAAAGGTACAGCCACTATGGAAAACAGCATGGCAGTTCCTCAAAATGTTAAACATAGAACTACCATATGACCCAGCAATTCTACTCCTAGGTATACACCCAAAGAGCTGAAAACAGAGATTTCAACAGATATTTGTACACCTATGCTCACGGCAGCATCATTCACAAAAGCCAAAAAGTAGAAGTAGCCCATGTGTCTATCAGTAGATGAGTAGATTTTAAAATGTGGTTTACATTCAATGGAATATTATTCAGCCATAAAAAGGAATGAAGTTCTAATACATGCTACAACATGTATGAACCTTGAAAGCATTATGCTGAGTGAAATAAGCCAGACACAAAGAGATAAATATTTTATGAAATATCTAGAATAAGCAAATTCACAGAGACAGAAAGATTAGAGTTTACCTGGGGCTGGGGGTAGGGGAGGGCGGGATGGGGAGTTATTGCTTAATGGGTAAAGAGTTCTGTTTGAGGTCATGAAAAACTTTCAGTAACGGCAGGTGGTAATGGTAGTGCAACATTGTAAAAACAATTATTGCCACTAAATTGTATACTTAAAAATGGTTAAAGTGGCAAATTTGATGTTTTACATGTTTTATGTTACCACAAAAAAAGAAAACTATACCATCCTGTCCATCCTTAGTATTCCCAGAAACTAGCAATGTGTTTCACACTAAATGAATGTTTGATGAGTGAATGCCTGCACACACTCTTGAATGAATTATGGCTAGACACCAGTATTGTTTTGTTTTTTAAGGTAAACTTTATTTCAACTTCAAAAAATAAAATAACAGACAGGGGAGCAGATGTGGCTCAAGCAGTTGGGCGCCAGCCTCCAACATTGGAGGTCCCGGGTTTGGGTCCTGGGTTTGGTTCCTGGTGCCTCCTAAATAAGACAAGCAGACAACAAGCAGAAACAATGAGCAGACAGACGAGGGAGCCATCTTGGGGGAAGGAGGGGGGTGGCAGGAATAACAGACATAAGGCATTATAACAAATTATGGAAGTATTACTTTAACAAATACTGTCCAGGCACATTTATTGCATTTAATCATAAAAACAGACTCAATTGTTTCTCCAGTGTTCAGCAAGATGAATAAATGAGCACAGATTGGTTAAATGACAAGACCATTATATTAGTCAGCCAAAAGGGGTGCTAATGCGAAATACCAAAAATGGGTTGGTCTTTATAAAGGGTATTTATTTGGGATAGAAGTCCACAGATACCAGGCCATAAAGCTTAAGTTTCTTCTCTCACCACAGTCCATTGCCACGTGTTAGAGCAAGACAGCTGCTGGCGTTTGCCAGGGTTCAGGCTTCTGGGGTTCCTCTCTTCCCGCGGCTGCATTTCTATCCGGGCTTAGCTCCTGGTTCCTCCACAAGGTCAGCTGTAGACGATCAGGCAAACGGCTTGCTTCTCTTCTCCTGGGGCCTTCTTTCCAACATCAAAACGGCTTTTCAAAAGACTGCTTCAACTCTGTTCTTTGCCTTGCCTTTTATATTCGGTTCCCCACCCATCAAGGGGTGGGGCTCAATGCCCTAATCATAACTTAATCATGCCCAGATTAACAGATCAGTTTACAAGCATGATCCAATTATATTTTTGGAATTCATAATTACATCAAATTGGTCAACAGTTACAACCATGTTCTCCTTGTTAATGAAGAAAATGAAGAAAACGCTTGCTCATATTTACAGCTCATAAAACTAAATCTTATATTCTTTTTTTTTTTTACCTTTAGCATTGATATAGTACCTTCTTTGCCTTTGCTACAAAAATATTATAATATTGTTAACTATAGTCTGTAAGTTACATTAGTTGTATTTTTCCCATGTATCACCATATTCTTGACATCTTGTAATAGACAAACATTCTTGTCTTTGTATTATTTAATCACAATCCTCATTCACCACCAAAATCACTATGTTATACAGTCCCTAGGTTATCCTCTAGCTGTCTCTCAATTAACCTTAACCTCCCAAGACTACCCCTTTCAGCCACAATCACATTTATAAATCAGCAGTGTTAGTTATGCTCATTATAATGTGCTACTAGATGCCCTTCCTTGAGCAGCATACCTTGAACTGAATCACAAAGCAAACGAAACATGGGACCTCCCCACACCATCTCAGACAAGACAAATATTTACGATGATTAACAGACAATAAATAACTATAAGCAGATGTGCCCACGTTTACGCACTCCTCGATCCCATATTGCCCCAATAGCACTTTTCTCCCAGACTCCCAGTTAGTGCTTCCCATGCTATGATATAATTCCGCAACTGTACATTGTAGACAACAAACTCCCTGAGGACAGGGAATACCTTGTATTCATCTCTGTGTTGCTGGCACCCGGCCCAGAATCTCCCCCATAGCTAGGGGTGGGTGTGGAATGAGTCAGCCGGTGAAGGAGGAGGAAAGGTTGTCAAGATTCCAGAGCCAGAGCGTTTTTCAGCCATGTCTTCCTTCTCTCATTCCTTTCTCCCACATCTCATCACGTAAGGGAGCCAAATCAGGCACCACTTGATTTATTTTGGTCTCTATGTCTGTGAACGCATACATTAGCTGGCTTTCTAAAAAGAGGTGGCTATTCGAAGACTGGAATTAGATGTTATTCTGGGTGCTTGCGAAGCTAATTAAGGGATTAGAATATTGCCCTCACCCCCTAGCCGGAATTGCAACACTTCCTACTTTTGAATGTAAAGCCTGAAGTAAACATAATTCACTGTCATTTTCAATGTCCTGGTACATTGCAGAGACCCATTTAAGATGAAGGACTTTCTAATGCCTGATCAGTCTAGTTTGAAAGCCTCTACGGAATTAATGCACTATAATGTATTCAAATCATTTTAAACCCGGGCCCTGCCTTGATTTTTTTTTTTTTTTTTTTCATTGTCTTCATTGATGGAAACACAAGTTCAAAAAAAAAAAATTGAACATCGCCAATGAGTTTGTTCTCTGCTGTCTCACACACTGGCCTTTAATTCAAATGCTCATCCTTCTCGCACAATCAAATGAGCAGACACAGGTTGCAAGACGAGCCACTGTTTGTGGTTGGGTGACCCACACACAGTGAGGCACACGGAGCTGGAGGAGCTTCAACGTGTGTGTAATTGTTAGATAGAGAAAACCAGAGCTATATAGAGAGGAGGGGTTTTAAAATATGTCGCATATAACAGAGAAGTGTTTTAAAATAGATATACAGCATCTAAAACGTAAAACAAGTGAAAAAAATTCCTATTAAAAAATCTGTACACTGAGAAATCGTGCTCCCACCTTTATGTAATCGTTTCTGGCATGCCTTTCCAGCATTCCTTTATGCAAATGTGGATATAGTCTCATATTCTTCCTCCAAAAAGGAAGATTTCAAAGGAAAAAAGCCACTGGCAGGGGATATTTAACTTTGTATTTACAACATATTATGACATGTTCTTACAGCATGGTCTAAGTGCTCATTTAATCCTTGGATCAAATCCAAGAGGCAAGTATTATCATCAACACCATTCTATAAGTGAAGAAACCGAGGCAAATACAAACTGAGCTAAATAACTTGTGGAAGCAAGATTTGAACCAGGCCAAGTGGATCTCTTAACCCCTCTTCCTTTGCCTCTCAGGCAAGAGAGAAAAGTCCGTGGAGTTTCTATTATCTCCAACAATACAATCTCCCCCACAGTTTTCTGCCTGAAAATCTTCAAGAATCATCCCTACTCCCCAGGATCTAGAAGAGAGACCAAGGAGACCCATGGAACGCGAAAGGCAGGGGCTGGCCAAGAGTAGCCCCAGCTCAGGAGCCACTGTGGGGTCAGTCTGTCCCAAGACGTAGACGTATTTGTGTCATCCCCAGTCTTGCTGTGAGGCAGGTGTAAAAATGCAGTTCAACCTGGGTGGTCTTTTGTCTACTCCAGGACGAAATCCAAGCTCCTCAGCATGTGTGTGCGGCCCTTCTGGTCATTTGCAAAGAGTGGAACTCCTGAAAATATTTTAATTTTGCTAACCCTAAAGGTAAGAAAATAAGGAATGATAGATGATGAAGAGGGCTTCCATAATGGATGATAAAGTGAGATAAGAGGCATACGAGGTGGGATGGCTTTGGCAGACATGAGTTCCCAAAACGGTGATCTCATGAGAATTTTGTAGAAAGAAGTTTCGGGGAGCTGGTCCAAGGAAGCAGGCCATTGGGGACAGCAATGGTCTCTAACGGAGGGAAGGAAGAGATGGCTCCAGGACCCTAAGAGTGCGGTACGTGAGAAAACCAGGAGGTGAAAGACCTACCTCTAAAGACAGGTGACTTAAAAGAGATATATTGTACTCACTCTGCCAACCAGTTTTGCACAAATGCCTCCCAGCAAAAGTTCAACATTTGCTTCTAAAGTTTCTTCATGAAAGAAGACCTTGGAAGGAAACTCACAAGCCATGGAAAATAACTAGAAGAGACGATGCTTAAAAAAGCATTAGCATTTCTGAATTTGGGGATTCACAAAATACTCCAGGTACATCCTTTGGGAGTGAAAGGCTAAATTCTGCTCTACAACCCACAGAGCAGATGAAAAGTGCAAAACAAAAAGGGGTGCACAAAGGAACTCGACACAGGCTAATGGATTGCCATGAACAACCACGTCAGATCCGATGGAAGGCACCCCGTGGCACGCTCAGGGCAGCAAGTCCACTCTGCCGTCCCAGTGAAATGCCGAGAAAATCTTGAGGGAGGCAGTGGGTCCTGCAGGCTGCCACGAGTGCCAATCAAAGACCCCGAGTGAGCAGGGCACCCAGGAACCAGGGGCAGATTAAAAAGTGCCACAGACAGCACCAGGACTTGCCTCTAACTTTTTCCATCTAGAAGAATTTACCAATCCTTCAGAAAAGAGAGACTAAACAAAACCACACCTATGCCCTACCTGTTGTAAAGAGGTGTCCTTGTACTAATAATTAAGAAAATCACAGTCAAGTTCACCCACAATTGTATTAATTCTTCTCAAGGGATTTCCTTTGTTGTTTGCAAAACCTGCATTAACAAGCATACTTTATGACAAATAAGGAGTGATTCTTAAATGAGATATAAAAACCATAATAAAAAACGATGGACAAATTGACCTACATTCAAACTGAATACTTGCAGGTAACAAAAGACACCATTAACAAAGTTAAACAGCAACAAAACATTTGGCCACAGCCTGGGAGAAGATACTGGATCAATGCATGTAACCGATAAAAGGGGCAGAATCAAAAACATATAGAAATCTCTACAAATCATGATTTTTAAGATTGAACACTTGGAAACAACCTACACCAACAGGGAAATGGATGAATAAGTTGTGATAAATTCATATGATTCAATACGTATATAGCAGTTCAAAATAAACGTCACAGTTCTCCAAGTCTCAACAGGGACAAATCTTGAAATAAGAATTGAGCAAAAATGTAAGTTGCAGGAAAATGCATGAAGTGCTACTTATATAAAAAAAACCAAGCTACTACTGAATATTGATCATGTACACATATGCCATGGAAAAATATGAAAACACAATGGAAAAGATACCAATATCAGAACAGGGATTCCTCTGAGGAGAGGGAGCGGGGAAGGAGGAGAGAGGGAAGCCAAAAGGAGTTACTACTATAGCTTTTAAAATTATCAAACAGGTATGGCTATATGTTAACATCTGTAAACTCTGGATAGTGCATGGTTGTGTTATTCTCTGGACTTTCCTGTATGCATAAAACATTTCAGAAAGAGAAAAAGAGAGAGATTGAGAGAGAATCTTCCAAGCTTGGGAAACAAGATAACCTCCAACCCCTCTCTAAGCTCCATCCATACTGAGTGTATTAGTCAGGGTTCTCTAGGGAAACAGAATCAACAGGAGATATCTGTCAATAATATAAGATTGTATAAGAGTCTCTCACATGACCGTGGGGATGCACAAGTCCAGGTTCCGCAGGCAGGCTGCAAACCAAGGTCCTCCGATGAAAGTCCAGCGAAGGTCCTTGATGAGTTTCCAGGAGACGGTGGCTATCCAAAGATGAGCTGGGAAATTCTCTCTGAATGTTGAAATCACTTCCCCTTTAAAGACATTCAACTGATTGGATAAAGCGTCACGTCACCCATTGCTGATGCAATCTCCCTGATTGATGCAGATGTAATCAGCCATCCACGCAGTAAACTCACTGGTGACCGAAGTCCATAAATGCTCTTGTATTACAATTAGCCCAGTGCTTGCTGGACCAAACACCTGGACACAATTACCTGGCCAAGTTGACACATAAGCCTAACCTTCACACTGAGCATCTTCTCTTCCTATCGATACTCAAAGCGGGGTCAGGCAACAACCGCATCACCTGGGAGCTTGTTAGAAATGCAGATTCTGGGTCCCACTCAGACCTACCGAATCAGAATCTGTATTTTCACAAGCCCCTGGTAATTCCTTTGTACATTAAACTTGGAGCAGGCTACACAAGACTGCTCCCGCCATCCCTATCACTCCTACCCCTTCAACCTAGCGCCCTCTGGAAGCTGTCTCTGGTTGCAGATCACAGGGTCCTGAGGTTTCTCTGACCTCCCTCAAGGTCAGAAGTAGTTCTGTGTTTGCCAGTTGCCTCCTTTTATCAAAACATGCAGCATTATTATTATCCGTAGGACAGTAGATTCCTTAGGCGGTATGCTATTAAACTTTGGGTTGTGGGTCTGTTTAGTCTGTTAGGCTGCCAAATGCAATGTACCAGAAATGGGTTGGCTTTTACTGTGGGGATTTATTAACTTATAAGCTTACAGCTCTGAGGTCATGGAAATGTTCAAATCAAGGCTTAATCAGGCGATGCTTTTATCCCCAAAGACCAGCTGCTGGCGATCCTGGGCTCCTCTGTCACATGGCAAGGCACATGGCTGTGTCTGCTGATCTCCCTTTTCTTCCCTATTTCGTTGCCTCAGCTTCTGGCTTTCCTGGATTTCTCTCTGTTCCTGCAGCTTTTTCTCCATCTCTTTCTCTCTCTCCATCCCATTTATAAAGGACCGCAGTAAGAGGATTAAGACCCACCCTGGGTCATGCCCTACTGTAGTAACTTAACCAAATGGTCCCTCCTACAATAGGTTTACACCCTCAGGAATGGATTAGCCCTAAGGACATGATTCTCTAGGGTCCATAAAAGCCTCAAACTCCTACAGCCGCCTATCGCTGGATGTGGCACACAGCCTCCATTCAACAAACATTTTTTGAATGAAGGAGAATTCATGTTTTTAGACACTGGTAAGGCCATCCTTCTTCATATTACAGATGTTCATCCAGAGACCAGAGTTTCTGATTCTGGAGCACTTTAATACTTGGATTTCATTTCTTATCCTCTTTTTAAGTTGCAAATCTAAAATAAATTGAATTCACTTAAAAATTACTATCATTTTTTTTTTAAGATACAGATTAAAGATTTTGGAGCAAAGTGTTTTTTTCTTTATTGCACCTCTTAGTATATTGATTTAAAGATTTCTCCACTTCAGGGAAAAGATGTGGCTCAAGAGATTGAGCTCCCACCTACCACATGGGAGGTCCTGGGTTCAGTTCCCGGTGCTTCCTGGAGAAGACGAGCGAGACGATGAGCTTGCATAACAGGCTGGCACTGTGAGCTGACGCAACAAGATAACACAACAAGGAGACACAAAGAGGAAACACAATGAGAGACACAACAAAGCAGGGAACAGAGGTGGCTCAAGTGATTGAGTACCTCTCTCCCACATGAGAGGTCCCAGGTTCAGTTCCTGGTGCCTCCTAAAGAGAAGACAAGCAGACAGAGAAAGCAGGCAGCAAGTGCAAAAACAACGAGGAGGGGTGAATAAATAAATAAAATAAATCTTAAAAAAAAAAAAAAAAAAAGATCTCTCCACTTCAGAAACTCTTTTGAGGAGTCTTTGACCCCATCTGAAAGCCTAATGAAAAATGTGGACGTTCTCTCCAGACAAATGCACATAATTGGTATCTAATTCCAGTATTCCACAAATCACAAGGAAAGAGTTCCTGCTCTCTCAATAAGGCCTTGTGCGATCACCCTTACTTTACTTGGTTCTTGAGTTTTCCCCTGTGTCCTAGGAGCAAAGAAATGTCAGTGGAAATTCACCATATGCCATCTTTGAAGGCAACTTCATTTCTCCCAATGAAAACAATCCCAGCAACTCACCAAAAATCAGCACCACCTTAGAAAGCCTCACCACTGTTGGCAGATAAAATGATGTTCTAAGGCTGGTTTCCACCTACAGGTCTAGAAGACAGGAAGTTACCACTAGAAACAACAATTACTAGTCAGAGGCAGAGGTGGAAAGAAACAGGAGGAAAGGAGAGGAGGAAGGAAGGAGAGAGGAAGAGAGAGAAACCTGGTGGGAGGGAGAAGGCTGAGATAACTCTATCCAGACCACAGCTTTCAGGAGGGAACCTTAGTAAATGGACCAAATAAGTATCTTATCAAACGCTTTTTCCGCCCTTAGATACATAATCAGGGTGTTGGTAGTAGTTAGAAAAGCAGTGGAAATACTTTATTCTATTTACCATTGATTGGTTTTAAGCACTATAACAAACAGGTAACATCCAAAGGAAGCAAGAGATGGGAGGGGGCCACTTGCAGTATCAGAAGCCCAGATCAGGGTGGTGGATCCCCCAGATTGGTGCTCATTTGCCTTAGACATACCCAGGAAGAATTCGCTTTTACAGCCCCGTATTGGCCCCAAGCTGTACTTGGTCTCTATACCCCTCCCCACCGATTAACTTTCCCTGCCTATTGATATACTGTAAAAAGTCACACCCACCACCTTCCACGGGTGGGCTGAAGTGTTTTCTTCAGACCCCTTCTGGTGGGAGAGCTTCTCAATAAACTTCCTGCCTGCAATCATCAGTCTCCACGTCCCAGTGAGCGCTGCTTTTCTCTAACACAGCCTCTTGGAGGACTTATAGTTTAATGGAGGGGATCAGAGAGACCCTATTTTAATACACATAAGCTATGTGTTTCCAGAGATATGAAGTGAAAGAATGACCAGTGGAAATCCATCGTTCAGGCTAGAGGGGAAAATGCCATATTGATTGTGTGCCAATAGTTTTGTTATTGATCATAAAGTGTTTTCTGGGGAGGCAGCACAGAGGAGGTATTGATCAGGAGTCAGAAAAACTGAGCTCTAGTCCCAGACTGGCCCCTAGGGAACTCTCAATTCAGGGCAAAAGATTCATTCCATTTTCCTGTGCCTCGGTTTCCTCTCCCAGAAAACGAGGCTTAAGGTCGATGGCCAGAGGTCCCATCTAACTTCATTATTTACTATCACGTAAAATCTGTACTTTCCTGCCTGAGAAAGGGAGAGATTCTTCATTTTCTGTTGGCTAGGAAGAGAACCATTCTTGGTGACTAGCAAATAGGCTTAATCAGCTCAGCACTTAGCAAACCACTTCCTTTCCTCTTACATTTTGAGGAACTACCTAAGATAGCTATTAAAACAAAGGAAAAGAACCTTTCTCCTTGCCCTGGGCATAAGTCACAAGTGGCTATTTGAAAGCCCCACAAAGGACTTAATTGGTGTGAGTTCACAGTTGGGTTTAAGGCAAAGAGCATTGCTTAGCAACACAGAACTTCAAGCACCGAGGCTGAATTCCAGAGTTGAGGAGGAAGTTGGAAACTTTTCAGGAAGGAGATCAGAAAGCCTGGAGCTCAGAGGAAGGAGAACAACTTGTTATTTTCCTGAGGTGGCCAGTTAGCCAGGGAAGACCCTATCAAACTATTGACAGCGAAGTGTTTGTAGAAACTTGTCTAATCAGGACCAGCCACCGATTTCTGAGATCTAATTGCCTGGGACTGTGACCAGGGCCCCCATCTCACTTTTACCCCATTGAAAGGGGGGAAAAAGAAAAGGGGGGAGAAGAGAAGGTCCAGAGGAGCAGGAGGCTGTTCTGACTTGGTTTGCTAAGCCACAGCTAGAAAGCTAGACCCATCGTGGTAAAAGCCTTTATACAGAGCATCTTTGTATGGGGAAGGAAGGATTTAAATTCCTCACCTGCTCCTATTGGGGTTCGAACACTTTCTCACTTTCTCGTAAATTGAAAATGTGAAGGAGAAAATCTCAGCAGAGATCAAAATGGGAGTGGTGTTTTAAAACTGGAGGTGAGAAGAAAGCAGGCTCTATTACCAGCTCCTCAAAGGCTTGCTTCATCTCGCCTTGAATAGTCACCAGGATGAAGTTTCCCCTTCCTAACAGCTTTTAAGGGTCTCAGATAAAATAATTACTATCAGAGCCACTTCAGGGACAAGAAGAAGAAATTGTCCTCCTCATTTCATAGTCTTTCAGCGGTAAATGATGTGTCTTCATTTAATGACTAGACACGATTTCAGTGGACTTTGGGCCACTTTTCTTCAAGTCAAGAGTGTAAAAATTCTTCACAACTGAGATTATTCCGAAAGAATGTGCTGCAGATTCGAAATGCAAACTAAGGAGAAGAGGGAGACAAAAGAGTTTGAACAATAGCTGTACCTTGTTAAGTCTTTTGTCCTCTCTCGAAGAAGAGAGAGATTTGTATGTACAAGGTCAGGCCTGCTTATTTAATAATATCTATTTCCATACATAAAAGCCTCATCCGATGCAAGCCATCAGGGTCAATTTATATATATATAATAACATAAAATTTGACATTATAACCATTTTTAAGTGTACAATTGAAAAGTATTAATTCCATTCACAATGTTGTGCTACCATCACCACCATCCATTACCAAAACTTCTTCATCAGCCCAAACAGAAGCTCTGGACCCATTAAGCAATAACTCCCCAATCACCCTCCCCACCCTGCCCCCAGCCCTGGGAACTATAATCTACTTTCTGTATCTATAAATTTTCCTATTCTAGATAGTTCATATAAGTGGAATCATATATTGTCCTTTTGTTTCTGGCTTACTTCACTTAGCATAATGTTTTCAAGGTTCATCATCTAGGTCTGTCGTAGCTTGAATCAGAACTTTATTTTTTTATGACTGAATAATATTCCATTGTGTGGACAGAACGTCTTTTGTTTATTCATCTATTGCTGGACACTTGGGTTGTTTTCACCGATTATGGGCATTTAAAAAGCAAGCAATAGGGAAGCAGATGTGGCTCATGCAGTTGGGTGCCTGCGTACCACATGGGAGGTCCTGGTTTCAGTTCCCGGTACGTCTTCAAGAAGACAGCAAGACAGCGAGCTGATGCACTGGGCTGACGCAACAAGATGGTGCGACGAGATGATGCAACGAAGAGACACAATGAGGAAACACAATGAGAGACACAACAAGCAGAAGCGGAGGTGGCTCAAGCCATTGGGCGCCTCCCTCCCACATGGAAGGTCCCAGGTTCGGTTCCCAGTGCCTCCTAAAAAGAAGATGCACACACAATGAACAGACACAGAGAACAGACAGCGACCACAAACAACGAGGGGGGGGAATAAATAAAAATAAATCTTTAAAAAAATCAACCAATGAACTATAGATGGGGAAAAAAAGGCAAAATCATGTAGTAGATCCACATGAAATGAGTTTAGATTCTCCTGTTTTAGATCCTTTCTATGGAAAGGTTTCCACAGGAGAGCCAGAGCTATATTTGGCTCCCTTGAGGAGCCTCAAAACCAGCTCCAGCCTGAGCTGACGCACAGAGAGACCTCAGGTGGAAGGAGATGGACCCACGTGGCTGGGGAGGGCCGTTGCCAATGGTGGGGTTTTTTAAACATCCCACGCAAAGGCAGAGGGGAAGATACAAGATTATATACTCCGGAGCCTTTGCAGTGGGAGAATATTTCTGAATCCAAAACAAAAGGGAGCCAGGCAAGTTTACAAGACGCCTTCGCTGTCTGGAGTTCTGCTTGTTTCTGGAATTAGGGTCCATGCTGAAAGCATCCCTGGACAAGGGGAATAATTCCTGGAGAGGGAGAGGGGGAATTGTCATAGATAACAGCACAGGCCTACATTTTCCTGTAGGGTTGCTATAGGGTAGCGATTTTGAGCTTCCTAATGTGCCGCACCACAGAGAAAGCCAGTTCCAGGAGCAATGGCCTTTGCAGGGGTCAAGGAAGCCACTAAGCGTGGCTTTCTACTGAAAAGACGGCACGGGGAGGCGGGTGAGGTGGCTACCAGGCAGGAGACAGGCCCCATAGAATCAGAGAGACCTGTCCTCATCCCTCCTCTGCAGAGTTCTTGCTGCCAGAGGAAGTAGCTTATTTAGTGGGTTAAAATCCTAAGCGTCGGCAGAAGCCAGAAGGAAGTTTCTGTTTTGAATTCTCGTTCTGGTACTCTGTGGCCTTGGGCAAGTTTCTTCACAACTTGGTTTCCTCATCTCCAGACTGGTTGCCAGGGTTCTTCCTTCGTAGGTTTTGTAGGGTCTTGTGAGGTCATTACATAGAAAGGGATTCGAGTGCTGAACAAACAATCGTTAGTAAGAGTGCCAGAATGTGTCATATTTCAGGTTTTGTCAAAGATGCAGGGAGATATGTTTGCAGCAAGACATGGCAAGCCAGATGAGCTGCCCTGTGGATAAAAAGAGAGCCGAGGGAAGCAGATGTAGCTCAAGCAATTGAGCTCCCGCCTACCACATGGGAGGTCCCAAGTTTGCTTCCCAGTGCCTCCTGGAGAAGACGAGCAAGACAGTGAGCTGGCACGACAGGCTGACACAAGATGACGCAACAAGGGGACACAAAGAGGAAACACCATGAAAGACAACAAAGCAGGGAGTGGAGGTGGGGCAGGCAATTGAGCGCCTCTCTATTACGTGGGAGGTCCCAGGTTTGGTTCCTAGTGCCTGCTAAAGAGCCTATGAGCAGACACAGAGAGCACACAGCGAGTGCAAACAATGGGGGAGGGGGGGGAGAAATGAATAAATAAAATAAAATTTTAAAAAACAAACAGTACTGTATTTCTTCTTACAGATGAGTAATATTCCATTGTATGTATGTACCACATTTTGTTTATTCATTCGTCTGTTGATGTAACATTTGTGTAATCTAAGTATCTTTTAAAAAATAAAAATATATACTTAAAAATTAAAAAAAAAAAAAAAACAGGGCAGTGATCAGAGGGCTGCTCGGTGTGGCAGGCAACAAATTCGAGTGCCATGTCTATCCAGTTCTGCCATAGAATTATTTAGCAGGGCTAATGGAATGGAAAGTCCATTGGGGATTCCAACCTCTTTGCTCTGTTTGATTGGTATTGGACTCAGACCCCAGCTTTGTGGTGACCAAGAAGGAGATAAGGTCAATATAGGAGAGATGAGTGGTTGGAGTGGAGAGGAACCCTTCTGAAAGCACCTAAATCATGTTGAATATCCGTATAACCGCTGACAGTTGCAAATCCCCTTTGTTGATGCTTTCCCATTTGTTCCTCACTGCAAGCCTATGTGGGTGATGGGTAAGACAGGTGTTGTGATGAGTCCCGTTTTATAGACGAGGAAAGTTAAGGCCTGTAGAGGGAGCCATGACGTGCTCAAGGTCAAACAACCAGCAGATTGTAGAGTTGGCACAAAAATTCAGGAGGTCTGACTTTAGATGTTCTGCTTTCCCTGCTATATCCTGCTAAGTGATTCTTTGGCCTTGAAACTTTTCTCCTCACTGACTTAGCAGCAGACCCAAAGATGGGTTTTCATAAATGAGGGCAAGGGCTGTTGCTGTCCCACACTCTTCTGTCATAGGGCAAAGGGCAACTAAGCTCCCAGCTACTTCCTGCTCTCTGGGTAAAGCAGCTCCAGGAATCCAAGAGTGATGTCTAATTGGGGCTGACGGAAGTAAAAGCAACTTGAAGCTGGCCTCCTGCCACCCTGTGCCCAGCCTTCCAAACAAAAACAGTTTCCTGGGACTTGAGGGACTCTGGCCAAAGCCTGGTCAGTATCTCCTGCGTCCCCTTAACAGGAGGTAAGTGCTTGAATCCCAATATGGTAATGACAGGGGGTGTCAATGACATTCCCACACTTCCAGTGAAAGATGGAATTTAAGTAACTTGGAGACATTGGTGTTTTTATGGTTAGTAGTTCCTTCTATTTATTTGCTGAGGTATCCTGAAAAGTGGCAGATTTTTTTCCCCTGACACAGTTTGTAGCTAACGCCTCTTCTATTTTCTATTTTAGATGAGGGGCTCCAAATGACATCTATATTTTTAAAATTCTAGAATTTGCGTGTCATTTCTAAGCAGCACAGTGGAAGTGGACATCTGTTCTTTCTTCTGGTAACTACCCCCAATTCCCCTAAAGGAAATTCTGCAACCCCACCCTCAGTCAGGGCTGGGATCAGGCTAAACCTGCCTCCCGGCCATGTGACCCATGCCTGGCCAATCAGAGCATGGCAGCCTGGGAGCTGGTGGGGATAGCTAGCAACACTCTGAGCCAATGAGATGCAAAGCTGTGATATTTTGGGGGGTGTTTAGAGAGGAGACACTGCCTTTTGGGTGGAGCTCTCAGGCATGAGTACAGAAAACACCACTGGCACCTGAGAATGAATGTAACAGAGAAAGAAAGCAACCCCAAGGGGTCAAGAAAGATGAGGATCCAATGACATCATGTAGGCACCAAGAATCAGCCACGTCTACCACCACGCAACCCTCGGTCCTTTTGGGTTAAACAAGCTAATAAAGTCCCTTTTGTGAATAAGCCGGTTTGCCTTGGGTTTTCTATAACATGCATCTGAGAGAATACGAATCCATTCACATTACAGGTAATTTCCTATAGATTTTTTGCTATGTAAGCAAATACAGGAGACTAATCTGCTGCCTGAAATAAGTCAATTTTTAGATACTCACAGGTAAAGTATTCACTCGAGCTTCAGACTCACCAACAGCACGTGCTGTGTCCATGGTCACTTGTGTCCTCTAAGAATATGAGCATTATTCTGATTTCATAAATGTCAGATGTTCCATTCTAGCTCACAAGATGCTTTCCCCAGCCCTCGGGTGTTTGTTCTGACAGTGGCCAGAAAGACCATTTTGTGGGTTGGTGATCCCCAAGGTATCACTCTCAAAAAGTGAGATATGACTTATCATCCAACCCAGCAATCCTACATCTAGATATTTACCCAGAGAAGTGAAAACATACGTCCACACAAAACTGTATACGAATGTTCATAGCAGTGTTATTCATAGTAGCCCCAAACTAGAAACAACCCAAATGCCCATTAAAATAACAAGTTGTAGCATATTCATAGCATGGAACATTACTCAGCAATAAAAAGGAATAAAATGCTGATCTGATGTGGGTGAATCTCAGAGGCATTGGTTATGCTGCGTGAAAAAAAAAGCTAGACACACAAAAGAGTACATGCTGCTTAGGTCCATTTCTTCCAAGTTCTAAAACAGGAAACACTCATGAGAAAAAGCGGATCGGTAGTTGCCTCAGATAGTGTGTGAAGTGGAGGGACTGACAACCAAGAGGTTTTGTATCTTGAGTGAGGTGATGGCGTCACAGGTGGTATATCTACATCATCCCACTGTACACTGGAAATGTGAGTATATAAATTATACCTTAATAAAGGCGATTTTTTTCAACGTGGACTATTTCCTTAGGATTTTCTTAACTTCCCTTCCAGACTCATAATGTGTATGTTTAACATAGCATCATCACATTTTTCTCTATATATGCTATAATTAAGTCATAGTATGGAAATACCATGCACCATCTAGCCCCACGGGCCCAGCGCTTCCCTAAACATACAATCCTGGTTAATGTCTTTGTATTTTCATTGCTGCTATTCCTTCTGCTGGGAAGACGCCGTTCCGTCTTCTCCCCTTGGCAAAAATCTCATACCAGGTTCCATTCTCATTCATTCTTGCAGTAAATATTTATTGAGTGCCAGGCCCTGTGACAAGCAGTGGAGCTACAGAGACATACAAATCACAGACCCTGTTCTTTTGGGGACATACGGTGGAAAACGGAATTTTACTTGAATGCTTTTAGATTTATATTCCCAGTGTTATCTGGCTGATAACCATGAACCTGGAGGCTACAGCCTGCTTTATTACATTACCTAAAATCATGTGGGTAATTCCACACACATGTCTCCAGCCTCCCTGAAGCGTCTGTGTTAACTTAAAATAAAATGGAATCGTCTAAGAGGTTAACAAGGCGAGAGAAAAAGCTCTAAGAGACAAAAGGAAACTTGGTTTAAATGCATTTCTGGGTGGAAGATGAAAACATGACAAAATATGGAAATTTAAACTCAAATGAAAGAAGAGAATTTAAACAAAGTTACAGTTGTTCTGTTTTGCTCAGATAGGGCCAGAGGCCCAACCCTCCTTGCTGACCTTCTGTGAAGACTAGAGCTGGGCCATAGCATGACAATTTCACTGATGTTTATATCCTTTAACCTTTTGGAATTTTTTTAAAAATTCAGTTGCTATACCAAGATTTTATTAAAATTTATTTTTCAATTTTTTTTGTTGTTGTTCCCCATCAACTTTGAATACCAAGCCATTACATCTTTACTTGTAATCACAGGGAAGAGGATGTGGCTCAAGCAATTGGGCTCCTGCCTACCACATCATGGGAAGTCTGTGGTTTGGTTCCTGGTGCATCCTAAAGAAGACAGCAAGTTGGCGCAACAAGCAGGTGCGGCAAGCTGACGCAACAAGATGACGCAAGAAGAGACACAAAAAGAAAAACATAATGAGAGACACAACAAAGCAGGAAACAAAGGTTCCCAGTGCCTCCTAAAAGAGGATGATCAGGACATCGACCTGGCGTGACTGGCAGGTGCAGCAAGCTGCACAATATGACAATATGACGCAACAAGAGACACAAGTGAAAAAACGCAATGAGAGACAAAACAAAGCAGGGAATGGAGGTGGCTTAAGTGATTAGGTGCCTCCCTCCCACATCTGAGGTCCCGGGTTGGGTTCCCAGTGCCTCTTAAAGAAACAAAAAAGAAGACGAACAGGCATAGCAAGTGCAAACAATGAGGGGGTGGGGAGAGATAAATAAATAAAAAAATTGAATCTTAAAAAAATCACAGAAATAGGACTTACAAAAATATAGGACCATTACTGATTTAGAGCTTAAAATAAAATATTAATATTTGAAAAGTGTTAAATGACTTTTTAAAAAAATTAGACTTTGCACTTCAGAATAGTTTGACTTAGGGAAACTTGCCAAGATAGTACAGTTACCACAACCTTCACACCCGTTTTCACTTATTATTAGCATGTTACAGAAGCCCAATATGCTTGTTACAATGAACGAACCAATATCGATACATTATTATTAACTAAAGTCCATATTTTATTCAGATTTCTGTCGTTTTTCCCTAATGTCCTTTGTCTGCTTCAGGACACCACATTACACTGTGTCGTCATGTCTCCTTAGGCCCCTCTTGGCTGTGATGATTTCTCAGATTTTCCTTGTTTTTGATGATGTTGACAGCTTTGAGAAGGGCTGCTCAGGTATTTTATAGAATGTCCCTCAATGAGTATTTGTCTGCTATTTTACCCCTCCTTGAGGGTGGAGTATCTACATAAATTATCTGTAATTTTCCTGCATGGGAATTTTATCTCTTCTCCCTTATTTATTTATTCTCTTGTCTGTAAGTATGGATTCATGAATATTTATTATAGACTTTGGGTTATACCCCAATATTTCTTTATTTTGTCACTCAGATTGTTCCAGGTTTGGCCATTAGGAATGCTTTCAGTTGGCTCTTGTGTCCCTTTTGGATTTGTTTTTTCTGTGAGTACTTCTTTACTTTCTGGCACTAGAAGATGCCCCAGGCTCATCTTGTATATTTCCTGCCCCAGTCCTGGAATCAGCCATTTCTCAAGATCTCTGGTTCCTTTTATTGTACTTGGTATTAGAAACCAAGACCTTGGCACTAGGTGTGCTGGTTGCTGCTGAGGTGTTAACTCGCATTTTAAAACAGCAAAAGTATTTTACTCAACAGCAGTTCAAAATTTTAGTTTCATTTTTTAAGACACTGTTAATTTAGAAAAAATTTTCCAGTGACTATGTATATATATTTTTTGCTATAAGAATGCTAAATTTTTATTCAAGGCCCTATAAAGTGTCCCACCATTTAGAAGATCCTGTACACACTTGGCCAATGTATAAAATATGAAAATCCTTTGTGACTATCTAATCGTCATAAATTCATTTATTACAGACAAAAAGTTCATCTAAAAGAAAATCTTGGTCAAAAGATTTTGCCTCAGGAAGTACATTCTGTGATACACCCTAACTGAGAGCTATTCATTACTTTCACCCTTCCCTAGTGTGGCAGTTTGAAGGTGGCTGGACCCCAGAAGATCATGTCCTCCGAGCTAATCCATTCCTGTGCACGTAAACCTACTGTAGATGGGACCTTTTGATTAAACAACTCCAGTTAAGGGTCTTTGATTAGATTACATGGCCCAGGGTGGGTCTTAATCCTCTTACTGAAGCACTTTATAAAGGGAAGAAACATGCAGAGACAGAGTCAGAAAAACTCCTAGAAGCTGAGAGATAAGGTCCCAGGAGCCAGAAGTTGAAATCAACGGAACATAGAAACTGAGAGGAGCCACTGAAGCCAGAAGCTGAAAGCAATGAGGCCTGGAGGAGAGGGGAGAGCCCTGAGGACTCTGCCATGTGCCTGATTGCCCACAGCTGCAGCTTGGGGACAACGCATCTCCTGATGATGCACTTTCATGGCCTCAGAACTGTCAGCCTTTAACCTAATAAATCCCCACTGTAAAAGCCAATCAATTTCTGGTATATTGCCTTGGCAACCTTTTTAGCAAACTAAAATATCTAGCTTCTAGTCATGAAGGAAATTGGTTCAATAGCTTTAGATTTGGCTAGAAGAAGAGGCAGACCATCCATCCTGGGTTTTTATTAATTTCCATTTAGGATTAGTAGGGAAATAGAGGGAAACGATTGATTAAAGAGATTATTTCAATCTCTCTTAGGAAGTGAAAGTTCTTTTCCTTCAACACTTGTTACCTGATTGTTCCACCCTCCTAAACAACGATTATCTTCAGATTGCTCAGTCATTGCCAAAAGGCCAGTGTCCATACTCAAAAAGCTATATTAAGGGAAACGGACGTGGCTCAAGAGGTTCGGCGTCCGTCTACCATATGGAGAGACCGGGGTTCGATCCCCGGTACCTCCCGGTAAAAAAAAAAAAAAAAAAAAAAAAGCTACATTAAGTTCATTTGGGATGGTTCTGATCAAACAACAACAAAAAAATTGCTTCCATCCTGGAATAATGTAGCGTTCACATGTAAAGCCTGGTGGCAATCTGTCCTTTTTCCTCTGTGTGTCTGTGTGTCTGTATATGTTCTGCGATAAAGAACATTCCTAAGCACAAGAAGGCAAATGGGACATTTGTGATTTTTCAGCAAACAAAAGCTGATATCAAATTTAGATCAATTTGTTAAAGTAATTGTTCTAACTCAACAAAAAGTATAAAATTAAATTTTGACCAAGGTTTTAAAAGCCATTTGGGCTCTTTCAACTATGTTTACAATGGAGTCACTTTTTGCATAGAAGTCTTATCTTCATTTCCTTATTTATTTTCACTTGGCCTTTTGATCAAGAAGGGGGAATTTGGCTTAGTCTCAATGAGTAAGTCTTTTTCTCAAGATATTACCTATAGCTTAGGATAACTTATATGACATTATTATTATTTCTGTCACCGAACAAAAGTAGCTTTTTCATTTTCACTTATGACACGTTTTTTAAATGTCAAGTTCCTTCTCAAAGAGTCAGTTAACATTTCAAAAGCCAAAGAATGATATAAGTAATTTTCAAATATACACAAATAAGAGTTTGAAGTAATTTTATATCACTTTCTCCCGTCTCTTCCAAATCAAAGTAACTTTCTTTTCAAATAAATATCAAATTATTTGAAAGAAATCAAATTGCAGCAAGAAAAAGAAAAACACATGGTATTCCACCATGTGATTTATATCTATAATTAAAGTTTTAAAGAACATGAATATGCTGCTAAAACCAACGTGAAATCCATTTGGCATGACTAGTATTGTACATTTTAAGTTAATTAACCTTGACACCAACTTCTTGGGATTAAATTTTACAGAATTATAGAGAACTTAAAATTAGGTTTCCATCAACTTTAGAAGTAAGCTAATATTTTCTCCTGTCATCTCCAAGGAAATAAAATTTTTCAAGTGTACTAGTTGTCAGATGACATCTTTCATTTCTTTATTTTCTGAAAATGTTAAGAAATTACAACCTGGTAGTTTATTTAATATGCTTTCAAAGAAGGAGAGAATGGTCTACTGCTTTCTCAACTCCTTTAGGGAGATTCAGTGAATTCAGGAGACTAGCATAAATCTTTGGCAAGGGTTCTTAAAAAGGGGTCTGTGAGCTTGAATTGAAATTCAAAAAAACATTATTCTTGTGGGGACGTGTTGGTGTGGGTGTGATATATTTATTAAATAATACACAGTATAGTGTGGACTTAGTATGATTTTTATTTTGATGCACCAACTTCCTCTTTCCTCCTCCTTTTCTAGGTCTTCTTATGATGGTACTTGTGGCATGTTTTAATGAATTAAAGGCCAGTTTATTTGAAATTAGTTACATTTTAATCTTCTTGACTAGATTTAGGGGAAAATGTTGATCCAAGAGGGATTGAGGGAAACCTCTAATCTCATCAGCAATTAAATTACAATGGTCAGTGCCACGGATGGCTCATTTCAAACATTTAATGTTGATTCCTTCCAGCTTCAGTTTCAGAGGATGCCATTTTCTAGCACATCCCAAAATTCCAGGAATGTATTATTTGAAAATTTTTATCCCCTTTTTTTTGTAAAGGACAAGCTTGTTAAGGAAGCTTTTCCCCACTCCATCCTCCTCCACCTAAAAATGCACATTAACAGATATCTTTCTTAACTCTTTCATCTGGGTTTATTTATTTATTTATTTATTTATTTATTTATTTATTTATTTATTTATTTATTTATTTATTTTTATCATGTGGTTTTATAATCTGTCCCTGCTTGTTGAAATGGAGAAACTCCTGGAATTTCAAGTCAGAAGATCTGGGTTCAAACCCAGCTGTCTGTGGGCTGCCGCTTTCATCTCTAGCAATCAACCACTTAAGGCCTCATCTTCAAGACCCGCCTTCCAGGGGTCCGGGGAGGACTGCGAAGAGTTTGTATCTGAAAGTCAACCCTACAAAGTTAGCTGTTATTGTCACTGTTATAATTGGAAGGGCACTGAAGTTCACTGGCAATATTTGCTTTTGTGATGAGTTCGAAGAAAACAAATGGTCCTTGTTACTTTGGGGAAACGAGGCAAAGCCCAATGCAAAGCAGACCTCTTCTGGGAAAGTCAGTCCTCGAAGAGGAAATAAACACAATCTGTAAAGTTTTCTTTAAATTCCGAAAGAGAAACGCAGGTTGTATATACTGATAATAGGAGTAGTAATAAACAACTAATCATTTATTCAGCACTTTCTTTGTTTCAGGCTGGGAGCCAAGCCCTCTGCGTTTATTATTATTATTTTTTTTTATTTTTTTTAATTTATTTTTTATTTTTTTTTATTTTTTGCGGGGAAAGGGAAGGGAAAGCTAAGCTAATAAAAACTAATGTGAAGTTGGGAAAATATGCACCTCCCACCCCACCAAAGCTCTTTAAATAGGTGCCGTTTCTTGTGGCTTGGTGTCTCTTTGCAGCCCTTTTGGGGTTCTTTCCCGCTGGCTGTCTAATCTCCCCTCTTTAGCCAATCAGGAGAGCCCAGGGTTCCCCACCCCCTCGGTTCTCTCACTCATGCGGGAGCCTTCAGAAAGAGTTCCCTCGCGTTAAAACAAAAACCTTCGTGCGGGTCTTTTACAGAGTAAACACACGTTGCCCACAGCTAAATTAACCTTCAGGGTGAAAATGTATTCCACCAAATTCTACAGCGTTAAGCTGAACAGATAAGGCAAATGCAAAAGAATGAATTCAGTGTATGTAGCTTAGAGGGTATCCTTTGGGAAGACGAAAGCAAGGCGAGAGCATTTCTTTCACTTTTTTTTTTTTTCTTGCCCCAAAGCCGAGTGAAAATGGATTGCTCCATCTAACGCTTCCGTTAATAAACTTTGCCGAAAACGACATTTCTCCAACATGGGTGGACGCCGGGGTGAAACGTGCGGTGCAATCAATTCTCTTTTGTGCCGGACCCGGGGTGCAGCGAGACAATAATAGGAATGTACCCGTTTGCCGCAGGGTCCGTGCTATTTCTGCAGCGTTGCGGTGCCAGCTTGGGCCGCTGCAGCGCGGAGGCAGGCGAGCTCTGCCGGTGGATCCGCGCGTGGAGATGTGCCTGGAACGCGAATTCGGAATCTTGGCGAGGGGGCGGGGAGTGCCGTGACCTCGAGTGCTTATAAGGGGTATAGAACTTGAGCTTGACATCTATCCTGCTGGTGGTTCTCAGATCATTGGTTTTGGAGGACGCGGGGAAAGAAAGGGCGATTTCGGAGTGGGGGGCGGGTGCGGCGGGTCGCGGGGTGGCCGGGCGCTGCGGTGGCCGGCGACCTGAAACTGGCCAACGCTCCTCCTTGTTTCTACTGGGTTGAATCCCTCCGGCCTTCGGCGGACACTAACCGCACCGCTTCCGCGCCTCGTAAAAGCGCGAAGGGGGTCGCTGGAGACTCCGGCCCCCGAGTGGGGGTGTGGGCGGCGTGCGGAGCCGGGCCCCTCCGAAGCGAACAGAGGTCACGGAGACGAGGCGTCCGCAGGGTGGGGGACCCTTGAAGCCAAACCTCCCCACCCGCTCCCCCGCGCACCCCGACTCCGCCGGGACCCAGAGGCCTGCCCAGCTGTCTCCCCACCCTCCCCGCGCGCCCTGCGCCGGCCTCCTCTCGGCTCTCTCTTTCCCCGCCTGGACTGGGAGATCCTCCGGGTCAGGCGGGCGCGGGTGTCCCGTTCTTCCCCTCCCCCCGCCTCCAAGCGGATCCCGCGGCTGCGGCGCGTCGGGGCTGGAGGGGGCGCTCGCGCGCGGAGCCGGGCGCAGCAGGTGTCGCGGTTACCTCCACCTCGGCGGGGGGAGAGGGGGCGGGCCCGGGCGGGGAGGGAGGCGGGGGCTGGAGGCCCGCTCGAGAGGCCGAGCGCGCGGCCGGCCCCGCAAGGTTGGGATCCGAGCTCCGGCTTCCGGGAGGCGCCCGGAGTCCGATCAACCCAGCCCGGAGAACGGAGGGACCCGCTGGCCAGCACAGTCGCCCGCACAGCCGCCGGTCCCGGGCACCCGGAGCCGGCCCCGCCGGGGCGCAGCGTCGCCGCCTCCTCTGCCGCGCGCCGGAGCCGAGAGCCGCCGGGAGCGCAGGGCCGGCGGCCGCGCCGGGGCTGCGGGAAGCCGATGAGCAGCGGCGGCGGCGGTGGCTGAGGGCCCGCGGGCCGGCCTCTGCCCGCCCC